>OX333075.1:43421953-44021953 GCA_946863875.1 Alloplasta piceator | reverse complement strand
TTTCTGCTACAGTCGTCAGTCACCAACAGTCACAGCTGAGCGATTAGTGTCTGATTTTGACGTTGGCGCTGCGGTGCGGTTCCGTCGTGGTTCCGAGCCGAAGCTTGTGGCAAGTCCGCCACAGAATAATATCCGAGTATCGTTATAAATTGTCAAATACCGGGCTATCAACACTTTAAAATGCATCGAACGTTTTCAAAACTTTTTAAAAGAAATTATGCTATCACAAACGTTTTAATTAATGTCACAATCATTCACAAACGCACAAACGAATCACAATTGTTTAGAAAAAAGAAAGTTCCCCAAAGTTCAAATTAGCCGCCCAAGTTCATGCTATGCGTCTGCGCACTGGAGTCTGCTCAGAAATTTCCCTATTCTAGTTTTCTTTGGTGTTTTTTAGATTTTCTCGGAAACTATGCGGAAGCAAATAATAAAAAATACAGAGCAATTAGGAGCAAATTAGGAGCAATTATTTGGTATATTAGTTATTTGCAAATTCCAAAATTGCGGGCTAACTTCCTATAGGTTGCGAGCGACTGAAAACTGCTGAAATTCTGAAAACAATGCACGAAGGAGAGGGGCTGCTTAGTACAAGACTTTTCCGTGACTGCGTGGCATGGCACTCTGCCCTTAATCTTTTATACCGACTGTTGGCAAGGCAAACCCAACACGTTTTATCGATCGAAAAAAAGCCAAACTCTAGATTTCCGAAACTCAACGTCGAAAGAGGTCGCCACCGAGCTACTTCAGATGTCAAGAAGAAGTTATTGGGGAAAACTGAGAAAGACGAGATATTGGTCGGTGTCGCTTTGTGTTTTTTCGTGCGTGTCAGCTGACGTTGTAGCTCAACTGCTACGTCGAATATCCTCAAAAATGGTAAATACTCTTTAACATATTTACAATTTCATTTTGACCAATGGTTCTCAAAAACTTTGATCCAACAATTCTCTGTCAAGTATCCAAATATTACTTCCATCTTTTTTAATCCGTTCACCATTCGTTTCACGTTCACTCAATCGTTTTGTCCTTTGAACGAATGACCGATACACTTTCATTTTTATTTTATTCTGTTTTTTCAAAAAAAAATTTCCCGCCCTTTTTGGTCATTCAAATTCAAAAAATTTTTTTCTTCGCCAGTCTTTCGGTGAGAAAATTGCCTCTATTATGGAGAGACCCGGACAGGATCCGGTGTCTAAGGATGACGTCCCCTGGTGGATGAAATACGCTGGCAGAGGACTCGGCACTGTTGGAAGTTTCAGTAAAAAAAAAATTTTTTGTCCTCAGTTTTTCCTCTTTGATGATTTCTTCTTTTTCGACGAATCGAACATTTATTTTTCTTTGATATTACAGTTGCTATATTTCTCGGAGCTTGGAATTGCGTTGGCATAATTCTGGGCTCTGTTGACTGTTTTCTAAGCGGTATGTGGCAAATGGTCAGCGGATTTTTGCTCGTCACGGTCGAGGCTCCTTGCTGTTGTATGTTCATTGATTTTGTACAAAATCTAAGCGATTGGGTAGAGCGAAGACCCTACTGGAACAGAGCAGCTGCTTACTGCGGGTGAGTTACATTCTTTTCTTTCTCATGCAAGAAGCTATCTTTCCATGAAAAATTGTTTGTCACGGATACGATAGACAGATGCGAAAATATTTATATTCTTTTATATACTTGAAGCTAAACATTAGACTAGTTCAAAAAAAGCGACTATTTTTTGTTTTTCGAAAAAACATATTAAATACTTTCGGGAAGGTAAAAAATGGTGCTTGTTAAAAGCAGAGCTCTTAATATAAATACTTAGATATGTCTCATCGTAAATTTCCCATTTAAATAACACAGGAATTTTTTTTTTCACTTCGAAATTTTATATGGCTTTGAGTCAATGTACTAAAATGAACGATACATATTCTTGTAGAGAACTGAACTCTCTGCAAAAAAGATCTCTTATTATTTTTTGATAAACTCACTCCTTCAAAAGTTATTCAAGGTTAAAGTTATATTTAGAGTCAATTTCACTTTTTTTTTAGTTTCCGGCAAAATGTTGAAACTTATTACTAAATATCGAAAAATCTTTTTTGAAACAAAAGTTTAAATTGCATTAACATAAATTACCTAATTTTTAAAGAAATTACCAAAAATAGTTCACCCATAATCACAGTCTAGTATACATATGGGGCGTTCCATCCCATATCGGTCCATTTGAAGAACTTTTTTTTTTATATCCTCAAATTTCCGAAGTCAAAGACCCTTGCTGGTAAATTTTGAGATTTTTTTTTATTACCCGTTCAAAAGACAAAAAAACCGCTCTTTTTTCGGCATTTTGGTCATAGCTGCTTTAATAATTTCAAAAGTTTTTTTCACGAATTTTTTTGTTTTTTTATGGCTCTTTCAGAAAAAAATACAACAAAAATATTCGACGTGTTTTTGAATGACTTTTGTGAGCTTTAAACTTTAAATCGCGTTTTTAAAAGTGAGCGTATATTTTGATTTTTTTTTAATTTTTTGTTTTAAACATCTATCGGTTCAACAATTTTTAAGACTAGTTCGATCGTGGGCCTTCCATAACTACTATTTTTTTCGATTTTTGAAAATTAAAAATTTTTTGTTTTTCTATAAATTATTATGAATATCAATTTTCGTTACTGTATAGTATTTTTTTTCATTATTTAGAATTTATTTTGACACTTTTTTATAAAACTTTAAGAACAAAAATTTAATTTTCAAAAATCGACAAAAAATAGTAGTTATGGAAGTCCCACGATATTAAAAGTTTTTGAATATATAGATGTTTAAAACAATAAATTTCAAAAAAAATCAAAATATACACTCACTTTTAAAAACGCAATTTAAAGTTTAAAACTCTAAAAACTCATTCAAAAACCTGTCGAATATTTTTGTAATATTTTTTTCTGAAAAGGCCATAAAAAACAAAAAGTTTCGAAACAAACTTTTAATTTGGACCATCATTAAAGAAGTCATGACTAAAATACCGAAAAAAGAGCGGGTTTTTTTGGTTAATTTAATATCTTTTGAACGGGTAATTAAAAAAATCTCAAAATTTATCAGCAAGGATCTTTTGATGGGTACTAAAAAATAAATAAAATTTAATGGAATAAAAAAAAGTTTTTCAAACTGTCCGATTTGGGATGGAACGTCCCATATATATTAGACCGTAAATAACTTTTGAAAGAGTGAGTTTATCGAAAAATCATAAGAGACCTTTTTTGTAGAAAATTTTGATGACATTTTTTTTCCCTGTGTTATTTAAATTGGCAAATAGAAATTTGCTATGAGATATATCTAAATATTTATATTAAGAGTTCTGCTTTTAACAGGCATCTTTTTTCACCTTCCCGAAAATATTTAATATGTTGTTTCGAAAAACAAAAAATAGTCGCTTTTTTTTAAATCAGTCTACTAAACATACTAATGAATGGTAAATCCTGCAAACTGGAAATAGAATATTGCTTTGCAGAATTTGATGAATTTCTGGAATAATTCCTTCAACGAATTTATGAACTACTAACAGTAGTATTATTGTTACATCCACATTTTAATCGATAATTCGTTAGATAATTGTTGGGTAAATGAGAGATTTTTAACCGGGCCCCTTAAGGCGGTATTCTGGTCTGGGGACAAATTTTGAGCGTTTTGCTGAGGTCGATAAAAAAAAAACAAAAAAAAAGTGTATCATTCTTTTTTTACAACATATTAATATTTCGAGAAACAAAATCAAAATTAAACAAGTTATAAGCTGGTAACAAGTTATAAGTTATAAGCGGCGGCTGCAACCTTTCCAATCTTCCGATACAAAATTCAAAAAAGATTCTTAATTAGTAAGAATGTCGTTATAGCCTCTAACTCAGAGAAAACGGAAAAACAAATTTTCGCAAAATGTCTGAGCAATAAGAGAAATTCTTTAACTCTTTTTTTCATAGTTTTTAATTTTTTTACAATAGTAAAAAAAATAATTTTGATATAAATTTGGTGAGAGCGATGGAGAGTAATACATTGAAGATCGGTAAAAAAATTGAAGTAAATCCGTTGAATAGAACTTGAGATATCAGGTCTTAGAGGTCTAAACTTTAAGAATATGCAAAAATAATAGATTTTTTCAAAATCCTAAACCAAAATACCGCCTTAATAATGGTTGGTAAAAAAATTGAAGTAAATCCGTTGAATAGAACTTGAGATATCAGGTCTTAGAGGTCTAAACTTTAAGAATATGCAAAAAGAATAGATTTTTTCAAAATCCTAAACCAAAATACCGCCTTAAAAACGGTTGGTAAAAAAATTGAAGTAAATCCGTTGAATAGAACTTGAGATATCAGGTCTTAGAGGTCTAAACTTTAAGAATATGCAAAAATAATAGATTTTTTCAAAATCCTAAACCAAAATACCGCCTTAATAATGGTTGGTAAAAAAATTGAAGTAAATCCGTTGAATAGAACTTGAGATATCAGGTCTTAGAGGTCTAAACTTTAAGAATATGCAAAAAGAATAGATTTTTTCAAAATCCTAAACCAAAATACCGCCTTAAAAACGGTTGGTAAAAAAATTGAAGTAAATCCGTTGAATAGAACTTGAGATATCAGGTCTTAGAGGTTTAAACTTTAAGAATATGCAAAAAAAGAGATTTTTTCAAAATCCTAAACCAAAATACCGCCTTAAAAACGGTTGGTAAAAAAATCGGAGTAAATTCGTTGAATAGAACTTGAGATATCAGGACTTAAAGGTCTAAACTTCAAGAATATGCAAAAAGAATAGATTTTTTCAAAATTCTAGACCAAAATACCGCCTTAAAAATGGTTGGAATTAAAGTGACAAATGGCATTTTAAAATTCAAAATTCAACATAATTTTACTCTGCTTGATCTTCACGAAACTCAATAGCAAACTTCTTTCTATGATAGTCTATTCTAATAAAAAAAAAAGTGGATCTTTGGCTTATCTTCACGAATTTAAGGTCTTGTGAAATAGACAACAGCATTCCGTTGATTTTCTGGCGTAAAGCCAATAAGATTTTCATTACTCGTTGCTATAGTAAAAACCATTAAAAAGGTAAATAAACGAATTACTCTGGCCCAACTTAATTTTACAAAGTTTACAACAGGTTTTTACATGCAAATTAGAAATTTTTCCAAACTCAATATTCATCTGAAATTTTCCGGATAGCTTTTTTATTCGTTTCCATCATTCACAAACATACTGACAAGGACCTTAAGACACTGCTCATAAAAAAGGTTCAAACATAGAAAAATGAGACATTTGAATCTTGAATTTTCAAAATTTCTGTTACTTCATTCATCCAGCGGCTTTTAATTGTTTTTCCTTAATTGTTTAACACAGTCTGGCAATCCCAGCGATAATATTGTGTCCAGGAATGAGCAGCATCTTCGGCAGCGGTCTGATATTCACTACCGGAATCATTTATGGTCTCATGTCTCTTGGCAAAAAGTGAGTAATTTCTTTACGCAGGTAAATCGCTTATTATTTATCAAAAGACAGAAGAAGAAAAATTTATTTAATATTTGTAAGTTTGCTTTGGTTTTTGGTTTTTCCTTCACCCTGCGCACAGAAAAAACATGTTTTTTTTCTAATTGTCTTGACGTCATGAATTTTACTGGGCTACGAGTGTTCCAGTTGTGAAAATGTTACAAATTTGTCTTTTTCTTTGTGAACTTTGAATTTCTACATTTACATTTATTACCACGATTGAATAAAGAAGTTCAATTGTAAATAAACATGTATGATTTTATGTAAAAAAAAAAAAAAATGAGAAGACGAATTTGTCACATGCTTCGCTCAATGTCTTTATGTTTTTCAATGTTAATTATGATGAAACACTGACGCTTGGTGGATTTTTTCCCGTGTTTTCCTTGAAGCTACTAATTTTTTTTCCAAACCTTGTCGCAATGAAAAAAAAAACAAAAAAAAAACAAAAAAAAACAGAGGCGCACAGGCGGAACCAACCGGAATAGTATCGCCGTCGGGCATTGCTTCGCCCACTCAGCCTCAACCAAGTGCTCCTAGCACTGATCACCATACGACCCTTATGGAGGATCCGGACGTATGGCGACCGACGTAAATTCGTCACGGATCAGTGCAAAAAAAAACCAATTAACAACGTCACCACCGCGCGCCACACTAACCAGGCAAAAAAAAAAAAAGATTTTAACGCTTGCTTAGCGATTTTTTTTTTTCTACTTTTCTTTATGTGGTGGAAAAATTTCTTCTTTTTGTTCTTCTTTTGTCTCCCTGCTCGTTGCATGAAGGAGAGAAAATTTCATAAACTGCCCAGTTGCAGAATTTTCACTTTTTGTGAATCTTCGCCGTTTTTTAAAACTAACAATTGTTCTTTTGCAGCTTTATATCACACACTTGATCAGAGTTGCAAAAAATGCATTATTTTAATGATGCATCATCGATTTCATTAATGATTATTTTTTCACTTAATAATGGGACTTGACTTCCATTATTCATTATTCATTCAATGAATAATGTGATAAAAAAAATATTGCATTTGATTTTTAGTTAATAATGCAAATGTCAGAACATTAAGCATTACATTGGTACTGGAAAATGAAAAAAAGGAAACATTATGCATTATGTTATTAATGAGTACTTGGAAAAGCATTACATTATCCGTTGCTGATGTAATGGATAATGTGGAAAGAGTTACATTACTCATTACTGAAATAATGAGTAATGCAAAAATGTTTAATTATCCATTATTAAAGTAATAGATATTGCAAAGTAGCGTTAATTTTTCATTACTATAATACTGAATATTTTGAATAATGCATTATTCGGAATAAAAATATTTTATGCATTCGTATTCGAAATTATATATAATAATATATAATATTTACGAAAGTGGAAAATATGGATTGATGAAACTGGTTCAGGGACTCGATGTTATGGGTTTATGCAATTTTTTAAAGTAAAAAAACCCAAAAATGTAAACATCGGAATGTCAACGGAACTAATAATCCCCGTTTTGAAATTTGAAATTAGAATTGAAAATTTGAGTCGAAAGAGAATAAAATACATAAATGCTGCGCATTTTCATTTTATTTAACAAATAAAAAATTGCACAAGTGGAAGATGATTTTTTCTATTGGTTGATTCACAAATAATAAAAAAAATACATGGAATTATTCGAGAGTAAAAAAAAAGTAAACAATCGTATATGAACAGGAATTATTATTCTCTTGAAAATTTCCGGTCAAAGATAAAAAAGAAAAAGATGCTGTAGGTTTAAATCTGATCTAACAAGTAAAAGAACAAAACAAAGTACCGAATTATATTTTCGAAGTAAAAAATAAGGAATCTAAACAAACGAAATTCCATAGAGGGAAATCCAAACAAACGAATTACCCTGTAAAAAATTTGGGGAAATAACACATCCAGTCTGAGATGTATCATTCTTACGCATTATGATTATAAAAAATCATACGAAAAGGACGATTTCATTGACATTGCTCTCTACATACAGAAATTATTTTTATTCCTTTAAACCATTACTCAAAGTAATACATTATTTATAGATGTAATACGTTATTTGAAGTAATGCACTGCTCGATGTAATGTGTTTCTCAAAGTAATGAATTGTTCAATGTAATGCATTACTAAAAGTAATGCGTTGCTCAATGTAATGCATTACTCAAAGTAATGCATTATCCTTCGGTTTTGTACAATTTATTACTATAGTAATGAAAATTTGTTTCTACTTTGAATTACCCATTACTGTAATAATGAACAATGGCAGCATGTAGCATTATCCATTACTGCTGTAATGAATAATGTTACGTTTTTTGCATTATTTATTATTAATTTAATGCATAATCGTTACGTTTCACATTTTTCATTGCAAAAATAATGCTTAATGTTTCTATCATAGAATTTTCATTATTTCTAAAATCAATAATGCATTATTTTTACATTATAATTTCGGCAACTCTGCACTTGACCTTAATTTTAGAATTTAGTATTCCCGTCTAAATCGCTCATGTGAAAGTCACCGTTAATTTTAAATGGTAACGTTTTTTTTCGGCACCTTTAAATAGTAACGGGGGTCACTCGTGCCTGGCGCTTTAAAAAGTGCTCTAAAAAATTCCGCAAAATTCACGAAATCTCATCAACTATCCTAGCATAAGGACCAATCACTGTATTGTTGATTTGATCATTTGTTTAAACAATATAATCATATAAACGAGAGAAAATGTGAAAAATGCACCATTTCGTTCAAAAATCATAACTTTAGATGTAATTAATATTTGTTTTAATTTCAAACGGGAAATTAAGGCTAAGGAATGGTACTTGGAGGAATAAAATATTGAAATTCTGCGACACTTTCTGTAGCAGTAGGTTTTTCTGTCCTTTTGATTAACTTTCAATCAATTTATAATCAATAAACATTAAAATTTGAAGAAAAAAAGTTTCAGGAATGCGAATTTCCCCCCCGTTACCATTTAAGGCTTAAAAAAATTTTCCAATCATATTTGCACATAAATCGCTTATAAAGAAATATTCTTTTTAATATAAAATATAACTCTAATCCAAAAAAAATACTTTTTTTTTAAATTCTCCATTATTTGACCGCTTCGATTGGTCATGATTACCGTTATAGAGTTTTAGCCTTTTAATTATTTTTTGCTGGAAACAAAAATGATTATGATTTTTCATCGAAAACTGCATGATAAAAATGTACGTGGTATATTAATAAGAAATCTTTCAAGAATTTAAGTAGGCTTTAGATTGTCGACATCGGAAAAAAAATACAGGATCATTTTTCGGCATTTACGAACGAAAATACAAACCGCATGAAAGCATCACGATTTTTTAAAAATCGACTGCATTGAATATTTTGAAAGCATGATTTACTTTTGGCGATTAATCTACAAATATTTTTAGAAAAAATAATGGAAACTTTGTTTATGCGACTCAGTCGTAAAAATTCTAGTTCCTCATTTGATATTTCGGATAAGATAAGATTATTCTATTTTTCTACAAAGCACAATGTGGAGCTTTAGTTTTAAAATCGTAACAGCTATCATTTTACCTTAAGGGGAGACTGGCTTTTGAGATCATTATCCTGCAATTTTAATTCCAACTTGAAAATTACAAAATGATAATGTCAGAATATGTGAAAGTTTGACGACTAACGCAAAATTATGGCACTTAGGCAGCCCCTTTAATGTAAATGTGTAAAGATTTTGTGCAAATGGAAAATCTCATAAACAATTTTAGCAATTCTCGACCGCACCAAATTTGGATTTTTCCCAAAATCTTGAATATGTATTGATGTAATGTAATATATCATCATAATATTGATTTCCGTTGACTTTTTTAAAGTAGATTATTAAAAAGTAATTAAGGAGAGACTGCATCTTCTTACACTGGTCAAGTCAGTTATAAAATTTCTTAACATTTTTCACAAATAGTTGTAGATACGATAACAAGTATAAATTGTGTCCTTAATATAGAATATATATGGCGATTATTGCAAAACAAATCATTAGTTTTATTCAAATTTATGACAGAGAGCATTTCAGTAACTGTCTTTCACGGGTTAATAAAAACCCTGCAAATTGGAATTTGCACATTGCTTTCTCATCTTTATCCATAGTTCACCTAGCTTCCTTCAACACACAGTATGGCGATCAAATTTGGCTTCCTCATAAAGGAAGCTTTGTTAACTATTGAAAAATATTAGTAATCAATGTGCAAATTCGATCGATTTTCCCCAAATTTGATAGCAAATAACATTAATAGCTATACTGGCTCTTCACAAAATTTCATTGCAATATCTAAAAAATTTCAAAAGTTATAGCGTTTACGCTTCTTTAATAAAAATTAAAAATTTGATAAAAATTTAATCATTCGATCGATTTTCGCCAAATTTAATAACGAACACCCTCGATAGCTATATTAGCTCTGTGTAAAGTTTCAGTGCAATATCTTAAAAATTGCACGAGTCGGAGCGTTTACGCTATTTTTCAAAAAATTAAAAATTTCAATTCCTCGATGGATTTTTGCCAAATTTAGTAGCGAACAACCTCGATAGCTAGATTAGCTCTGTGCAAAGTTTCAGTATAATATCTCAAAAATTGCACAAATTAGAGCGTTTAGGCTATTTTTCAAAAAATTCAAAATTTCATAAAATTTTAATCCCTCGATGGATTTTCGTCAAATTCAATACCAAACAATCTTAATAGCTATACTTATTCTGTACAAAGTTTGAGTGCAATATCTTGAAAATTGCAGAGGTTAGAGCGTTTACGCCATTCTTGCAAAAACGAAAAAAGTCGATAAAATCTGAACACCCGTTATAATTAAAACAAAATTTTTTCATGATGAAGAGCAATTCATGCTTGACAACTGTGCCAAATTTTAGCTTGATATCTCAAAGCGTTTTCGAGTTATTAATTATTTACATCTGAAACTCAGGATACACACACACACACATATTTCTAAATATGATTTCTCGATGTTTTAGGACATTTTGAACATATTGGTATAAAAATCGCGAAAAAATTTTTTTTCACGAAAACAAAGCTTCCTTCATGAGGAAGCAATATTGATGAAACCATGAACATTTTTAGCCCATTTTATTTATTGAAGGATCCTTCATTTCTAAAAGCAAAATTTTATCATATTTCATGACCATAAAATAACTTTGAAAAAAAATTTAACACATTTCTCAATTTTCCATGCTTATCTGCCTTAATCACCTGTAAATATACATGTTTGATATTTATTATCAACATTATTGACGGTTACTAAAAATAATAATATGATTTATTAAAAATGATGTTATTTTTAATATGGGAAGAAATTCATGAATGCTAACAAAGTCCATGGAAGCATCCACATTTTTCCCCTAGCAATTCTTCAAAGTCACTAAATTAAAGTTCTGACCGAGATAAGACACTCTAATTTATGGGGATGGCTTTTTATCATATCCAAAACTTAACGATGCTGGTAATTTTCTCTTAACAAGATGGAAAAAATTGCTCTTTACACATTTGTTTATATGCACTTAATTTTAAAAAAACGCATGATTGATGTCTTCCGTCGCACGTAGGCACATGTGATTTTTCAGTAACATTTTGACAATGTGCTTTGAAAAATAGAAAAATTATACTTAAATTTCGTGTTAATTAATAAATTAATCATTTTTTAAAAAAACTTCAGAGCTCCGTTGAACGCGATGAGGAACACAGCGACGACGGTAGCGCCAACCGTCGATGTAACTTCCGGGATGCAGTCAAACCTCGTGGACAACGCCCAACCTATGGGATTCAGCGACAAACCCGATAGCAACGTCTGACCTTCATTAATGAATCATTTGAAGAAGAAGAAAAAAAACGAAGAATCGCCCCAGCGTTTATCAACGTTGGGACGTTTGGACAAATTTTTGTTAAATTTTTTAAACCTTAGTCGTGTTAGAGTGGCGAGTGCCGAAAAGACATTGTGATTGTGCTTGACTCCGATACGACGAATGACGAATGATACGATGATTAATTTGATTTTTGTCCCGTAATTCTACCGCGAAACGTGCGTATGTGAATTCCGCGTTTCTTTATCTTCCTTCGTTCTTCCTTTTTCTCTTATCATGTGCGATAATCTTTTTTTCTTTTATACTATGTTTAAGCACTTGTCGAATGGGTGCTCTAGTCATCCGTCGCGTTTTCGCGGTAGAATCGAAAGAAGAACAAATCTTTTTCTTGGGACAAAAAGAAATGACCTTGGTTGCAGCTATGTGAGAATATCCGATGGATATGTGCGATATTATGTGTGGGGTGTTCCATTCCAAATCGGACAGTTTGAAAAACTTTTTTTTTTATTTCCTCAATTTTTTTATATCTTTTAATACCCATTAAAAGACCGTTCCTCTTAAATTTTGAGATTTTTTTGATTACCCGTTCGAAAGATATTAAATTAACGAAAAAACCGCTTTTTTTTTTGGTATTTTGGTCATAACTTCTTTAATAATGATCCAAATCAAAAGTTTTTTTTCAATATTTTTGTTTTTTCATGGTCTTTTCAGAAAAAAATACAACAAAAATATTCGACGAGTTTTTGAATGATTTTTTTGAGTCTTAAACTTGAAATCGCGTTTTTAAAAGTGTCATTTTTGATTTTTTTTTAATTTTTTGTTTTGAATATCTATTCAACAATTTTTAAGACTAGTCCGATTGTGGGATTTCAATAACTACTATTTTTTCGATTTTTGAAAATCAAAATTTTTTTCTTGTCATAAATTATTATGAATACCAATTTTTGTTACTGTATAGTATTTTTTTAATCATTTTGAATTAATTCGAAGGATTCATCAAAGGAATATTCTAATTCAAGAAATAATCGTATATGTAAGGTTTTCAAAAAAATACGTGAATAAGTAAAAACTGTTGTTATTATTCTTCATAAACAGACTTAATGGTTAATTATTAATTTTAAGAACCTGTTAACAATAAAAAAGTGTCAAAAGAAATTCTAAATATTGAAAAAAATACTATACAGTAACAAAAATTGGTATTCATAATAATTTATAAAAAAAAAATTATTTTTCAAAAATCGAAAAAAAATAGTAGTTATGGAAATCCCACGATCGGACTAGTCTTAAAAATTGTTGAATAGATAGATGTTTAAAGCAAAAAAACTTGTAAAAATAAAAAATGACACTCACTTTAAAAAACGCGATTTAAAGTTTGAAACTCAAAAAACTCATTCAAAAACTCGTCGAATATTTTTGTTGTATTTTTTTCTGAAAAGGCCATGAAAAAGCAAAGATTTTGAAATAAAAACTCTTAATTTGGATCATTATTAAAGAAGTTACGACCAAAATACCAAAAAAAGAGCGTTTTTTTTTGTTAATTTAATATCTTTTGAACGGGTAATCAAAAAAATCTTAAAATTTAACAGGAAGGGCCTTTTGATGGGTACTAAAAAATATTAAAAAATGGAGGAAATAAAAAAAAAAGTTTTTCAAACCGTCCGATTTGGGATGGAACGGCCCGTATACAGTCATTCCTCTTTTTTTTTGCCCTCTGAAAATTTTGAATCTAAGAAAAAAATGATTTGAAACGATCGGTTGAATTATCCAGAGTATTGGTAATGAATCGAGTATCAATGAGGAACCTATTGATTGGCAAAACGAATTTACTATGAACTATTTATTCATTATATTGAAGATTAATTATTGTTTAAAAACTTAATTATGCAGTTTCATGCGCCGACATTTGAAATCTGCGACTATTTTCCACATTTAGAATCCAATTTTTTTCCCCCTTTTTTAAAGGGTACAAGAGACAAAGAAAATTAAGCCAAAGGCTCTCTTCTGCACCATCGAAAAAAAAATTCGATAAATCTCCTCAAAGAGATTCTTTTTTCATCAACTTTTTTAAATAATTATATTCCCCTCGTTGTATGATTTCCGGGTTTACGCGATTTTCCTCTTACAGATACAAACGCGATAGAAAAAGAAAAGTTAAAATCCATCGATGATACATCTTCCTTCGCATTCCCGTCTCTTTGACTTCGAGGTCTTATTTCCCAAGTTTTTGTCACCCGTTTTTTTATAATCTTACGAATTATTTATTAAGAGCAAAAGACTACGATCATCACAATTTTTGTTGTTGTGAAGTGCCGAAGAATTCCGCGTTTTCTTCCTTTTTATTATTACTTCGCCTTGTATCCTCTTTTTTTTAGACTAAAAAATCAATGTCGCAAAGTGATGAACAATTGTTAAGCGCGTTTCTGTCGTCAATCTTTTTTTCTCCAATTCCTCTCTTATCTTGATTTTTTTTTGCTGTTTGAAATTTTTTTTTTTCGCCGCGTTTTTCATCAGTGTGCGAATCAATTTGTGCGTTTGAGTAAAACAAAAATCGTGCCAGCGTGAATCGTAGTTTGCTCGGAAAATTGTCATCATGAAATGTAAAGAGTGTTTACATTCGACATATCCTGTAATTACAAAAATAACTGTAAACATCCGAAAAACAACATTCGAGATTTCATTATTTTCCGGGACACTCAACGAGATGTAAGAAAATTTCCAAAGATTTTGTTTTCCGTAGGATAAACAATTTTATGATAGGTCAAAAGAAGAAAATGGCCTCGTCCGAGGGAAAAAATGAATTGTAAATTTGCTCTCGATGAAGATGTAAGAAGAAATAGTTGCGAGAGGAGAGAAGAAAATACGTACATCATTGTACTTATCGAGATATATAAAAATGTAAAACTTGTATCTGTGCACTCATTGCCATCGATTCGTATCGAATCGAAGTATGAAAAAAAAAGAAAAAATAAAAAGAAGAAAGAGAGAGAGAGAGAGAGGGAAAAGATGAAGAAGAAGTAAACGCAGACGCACTATCGATGTACTAGAAAAGAAAATTAATCGTAGCTGTTTATCGTAATAGCAACTATGGGACATTCCATGTCAAATCAACCACTTTCGAACTCGACCTCTTTCGATTTGGCTGATTTTTTTTCCTTCTCTACACCATTAAAAATATTTTTCAAGAAATTTTTAAATTCTTTCACCCAATCCAAAAAAAGATTTTTTTCGAATAGCTAAAACTTCTTCGAAATTTGACTAATTGGGACGTTTTTTTTCAACATTCTCGTCTTTAATTGTACTTTCCGAAAAAAAATACAAACAAAATTGAAGATATTAAAATCTATGAAATTTTTCATAGAGAGAAAAATCTCTTTCTTGAAGTTCGCCATTTTTAATTTTTTTTTTTCACTCAAAAAATACTTTAATCAATTCTGGAAAAAATGCCAACCAACATCGAGTGAGCCGATATTTCCTTCTATTTTTCTTATCGATTGAAAAAAAATAATTTCCCAAATGGGCTCATTTCACAAAACACCACTCTGGAAATTTTTGAGGATTTATAAAGTACCTCAGAGTTTGAAAAATTGAGAAGAAAAATAAGTGAATGGTAATCGTCGACAAAAAGTTTGATTTTTTTAAAAAAAGTGACAAAAAATAGAAAGAAAAGTCGGCCCACTCCATATTGGGCAGCATTTTTTCCGAACTTGATCCAAGTATTTTTTGAGTGAAACAAAAATTAAAGATTGCGAACTTCGAGAAAAAGATGATTCTTCTCGAAAAAGTGAAAAATTGGATAGATTTTAATGTCTTAAAATTTTGTTTGTATTTTTTTCGGAAAGTACATTTAAAGACAAAAATTTTGAAAAAAAAAACGTCTCAATTAGTCAATATTTAAGAAGTTATAGTTATTTGAAAAAAGCCTTTTTTCGGTCGGGAAAAAAAATTTGAAAATATCCGGAAAAATGTTTTTAATGGGGCAGAAAAGGAAAAAAAATGTCAGCCAAATCAAAAGGGGTCAGGTTCAAAAGTGGTCAATTTGACATGGAATGACCCTTATTGATTAATTAATTGTAATAGCGGAAGCATATCGTTGCATTCGCTTGAAATTCACAATCGTGCAGTCCTATAATAGTTGAAGATGATAATAACAATAATCGCGTATAGTTCGCTCGCGCATTGGAACAATATCGTCCTCCATACTGGCTTTTATTACGGCAGATTATTATAAACAATTGAGTTTGTCGCGAAAATGAAGAAAGAAAAAACATCATTGTGAACGAAAAGCCACGATATTTCGAGAATATAAATATAGCTCCGAATGTGCAACGACCGAGAGAAATTACAAATACACATAAAGTTATACGTAGAAGTCAAAAGTTTTAGTCTTCGATGTTGTATATTTGTTCGTACGATCGAGAGAAGCAAGAAAATGGAACGTCTATGTCGAATCATCGTGGATTAGTAATTATCAATTATTCAGACTTAATTATCGACGAATCTATATTATCGAGGTCCTGGGCTCTTGCGCATGTACTTGTAAACCAAGTTTTAAACAATATATAAATATTAAAGTGATGTGAATGAGTTAATCGTGCCGTTTTTCTTCATTTCCCCCATTTATGATACGGCGATCGATAACAAAACGATGTTTTTCTATTGTTTCAAAATAATTCTCAAGGACAATTGATTTTTTTTTTAAATTATGAATCGAGTTGCTATGAATCTACTAAGTAATTATACACGAAAAATTTAACTTCTCCATGTTGAAAATATAGGGTTGCCAGTGAAAAGATTGAATTTTTTTTTTTCCAATGTCATGCAAAATTCAAAATTTCACTTTTTCAAGTTTATTTTTTAAATATCTTGAAAATTATTGTAGTTACGAAAAAATCGTTCCGGGTTCGTCTTAAAGAGCAGAATTGGGGCTACGAAAAAAAAATATTCCGAAATTTTTTTTTGAAAAATGATGAATTTGGAGAATTTTGATTTTTTTTTTATCGTGCAAATCCACGATCAACATTAAATTTTTGCTTCCATTTTTTTTTATATAATACCCTGTACTAATCTTAAAAGATCCTGAAAATTTCAGAATGTTTTTTTTACCTCAAACTCAGTACACATTTAAATCTAATTACGTTCAAAACGTAAACTTAATGTGCATGAATATTAAGTTTATGCTTGAAACGCTTTAACCGATAAATAAAAACGCAAATTCAATCAAGTTAAGTAAAGTTGAGCAATCGTGTAATTTTGTTATTTTGAGCAGTAAAATTTCAAGTGATGACATAAGAATGTAAAAGCAGAAACATAATTGAATTTGGGTTTTTATTTATTTGGAAAAGCGTTTTAAGCATAAACTTAATATACATGTATATTAAGTTTTTACATTCTTATGTGATTAATTGAAGATTTTACTGCTCAAAGTTACAAAATTACATGATTGCTCAACTTTACTTATAATTTGGAGATTAATAAAAAAATTCTACCAGAATTCAAAAATTCATATTTTTGAAAAAAAAACCACTCTGCAAATTTCAGGATCCTTCAAGATCAGTACAAGGTATTTTACATGAAAAAACTTGAACCAAAAATTTGATGTTGATCGTAGATTTGCACGATTTTAAAAAATTCAAAATTCTCCAAATTCATCATTTGTCAACATTTTTTTTCGGAATATTTTTTGTTTTCGTAATCCCAAGTATACTCTTTAAGACGAACCCATTACGATTTTTTCGTAACTATAATAGTTTTCGAGATATTTAAAAAATAAGCTTAAAAAATTGAAAAAATTGTGAAATTTTCCATTTTGCATATCATTCGAAAAAATTATTTTTAATTTTTTTCCTTTCGTAGAACTTTGTCTTATGATAAAAGAAAACTTCTGACCAAACTTCATCGAAATTGAAAGGGGTCGATTCCAACTATTGGTCGATTTGACATGGAATGACCCATGTGTATTTTGAATTTTCAATAATGGCTATTTTTCTATAGTAGTTTAAAATAGCTGCTTCGTACAAGAAGCTTTGTTTTCGTGAAAATTTTTATTAAGTAAGTTCAAAAAATAAGCCCTAGTATATGCGGTCAATTTTAGTTTATTTTTTCATTCTTTCACTTTCAAAACTACCGCCAAAAATATCCAGAGAAATCAAAAGTCGCATACATTTCGATATACCGACAACTTCAGGATTCAAACAATTAAATTTCGAACATGCAATAATTTGAATGTGCACGGCAGTTATATTTTTATTATAAAATCAACTCTATTTGCCAACTGTTTGGCATTAATTATGCAATAAAATTGCGTGCAACTAAAAAACCGCGCGAATTTTATTATTATTCTTTTTTGCTTTCGTTCGATTCAAATTGTACAAAAAATTTTAATTATTATTCATAACCTCTTTCCTTTACCGGAAAAATTCGATTCCAAAATTTATCAACGGTTATCATACGTTTGTGTAAATATATTTATCTAAATTTTAAACAGGGAGACGAAATACATCACGAGAAAATTTTGCAAATTTGGCCATAACCTCTTTTACGTAATCTCAAGGTCTCCAATTTATTTTCATCATAAAGCGGTATTGTTGCAGCAGTCTCGAAATTTATGATCCACAACGTCAGTCATAATTTCATGAAAAAAATGTCTTCGTAAATTTGACTGTCTGTTGCTTTTACAAAAATATTTTATTCGAAATAAATTGGTCTGAAGAAATATAGAGTATCTTCAAACAATTCACCAAATAACTTTCAACGTGAGTAACATTTTCTAAACTAGTTCTTCGTTCGTTTGACAATCGAAACATCTCATTTTTCAAACGACTCGATTTTTGTCATCCAAAAATCAAAAAATCTGTTATCGTATTTGTTCATTGTTGCAAATTTATAATAGCCAAATCAATTTTTATGGTCTTTAAACATAAAGTTTGACAAAAAGAACTCCACTGATCACAAAGTTCTGTTGTTTTTAAACAAGCAATATTTCTTCAATTTCACTTCCTGTTGCAAATTTATCACAAAGATTCGAAATGTACAAAGATATTGATGAAAAAACTTTGCTCATTGCATTATAATTATTATGTTTATTATATTTATTATGTTTATCTTATTTTTTCAGGATCATAATTGTTAGACTCTATCGTAGGGAAAACTTTTCCAACTATTATACCTTTTTGCATTTGTAAAATGATTATTATTGTTGTCCAATTTCTTAATATAAAATATGATTTTTATGAGATCTCAAATTTTTAGCGAATTATGTATTTTACTGGAAATAAATTTTTTACATATTCCTTTTACGATTTTAAAATCAGTTGAAATTGGAGCGCTTGTTTAAATTTTTACCAAAATCACTTTAAACAATATTGTTAATAAATACTGGCTGTCATTGTTAAATCTTAGTTTAATATTATTGTCAGAGTTGCCGAAATGATAATGTAACAATGATGCATTATTTATTTTAGAAATAATGAAAATTCTATGATAGAAACATTAAGCATTATTTTTGTAATGAAAAATGTGAAACCTCACGATTATGCATTAAATGAATAATGAATAATGCAAAAAACGTAACATTATTCATTACAACAGTAATGGATAATGCTAAACGCTGCCATTCTCCATTATTACAGTAATGGGTGATTCAAAGTAGAAACAAATTTTCATTACTATAGTAATGAATGGTACAAAACCAAAGAATAATGCATTACTTTGAGTAATCCATTACTTTGGGCTATGCATTACTTTTAGTAATGCATTACATTGAGCAATACATTTCTTTGAATAACACATTATATCGAGCAGTGCATTACTTCAAATAACGCATTACATCTATAAATAATGTATTACTTTCAATAATGGTTTAACGGAATAAAAATAATTTCTGTATGTATTTTTTTTTAAATCATAATGTGTAAGAATGATACATCTCAGACTGTATGTTATTCCCTCAAATTTTTTACAGGGCAATTCGTTTGTTTAGATTTCCTTCTATGGAATTTCGTTTGTTTAGATTACTAATTTTTTACTTCAAAAATATAATTCAGTACTTTGTTTTGTTTTTTTTATTTGTTAAATCAGATTTGAACCTACAGCATGTTTTTCTTTTTTGCCTTTGACTGGAAATTGTCAAGAGAATATTTTATTTGTGAATCAACCAAAAGAAAAAATCATCTTCCATTCGAGCATTTTTTTTGTTTGTTAGATCAAAGGGAAATACGCAGCATATATATATTTTATTCTCCTTCGACTCAAACTTTCAATTCTAATTTCAAATTTCAAAACAGGGATTATTAGTTCTGTTGACTTTCCGATGATTACATTTTTGAGTTTTTTTACTTAAAAAAATTTCATAAACCCATACCATCGAGTCCCTGAACTGGTTTCATCAATCCATATTTTCCACTTTTGTAAATAAAAGGAATATTTTATCGCATTATCCTTTTGGACTACGAATGCATAAAATATTTTTATTCCGAATAATGCATTATTCAAAATATTCAGTATTATAGTAATGCAAAATTAACGCTATTTAGCAATATCTATTACAATAATAATAGATAATGGAACATTTTTGCATGACTCATTATTTCAGTAATGAATAATGTAACTCTTTCCACATTATCCATTACTTCGGCAATAGATAATGTAATGTTTTTCCAAGTACTCATTAATAACGTAATACATAATGTTTCATTTTTTTCATTCTCCAGTACTAATGTAATGCTTAATGGTCTGACATTTGCATTATTAACTAAAAATATAATGCAATCTTTTTTTATCACATTATTCAGCGAATGAATAATGTATAATGGAAGTTAAGTTCCATTATTAAGTGATTATCAAAATAATGCATTTTTTGCAACTCTGATTATTGTAAGTGAGCTTTCAAAATTATTCAAGTTTTGAGTATCTCGATAATGTACAGTAAATTCGGAAAATTTCATAAACAATTTAAAAAGCTCTTCCAATATACGTAACTAAAAAGCTTTTCTACTTGTTTGCTAAAATTTCAATGGTTTTTTCAATGCGATCGTTGAAGATTTTGAACTCTACCGAGTCCACGAGCGTAAAAATTCCAAACAAATTTAAATAGGCAGTCAAAATTTCATCACAAAAAACGAATTTATGAAGCAAGATTCTCGAAACATTTTTTTATGAGAAAACATAAAATGTTTTCCACTAGAAAGCAAAATCATTGATCGGTAAATAATTTTTTAAAAATATTTTGAATATTTTTAGCTAATGGCTCGTCCGTGGGCTTCAGATCTGATCGGAGTATTACGAGGAGCACAAGCAGTTGCCAAAGCTCTTCTGAAACATCAGGAAGATTCCGTCAAGCGTATTCTAGATAATTCCAGTATCAAAACTCTGGCTGAAGCGAACATCAAAGAAGCGAGTGAAAAATTGCGCAACATAGATCCAAGTAAGGTTCCCGTAAGTTTCTGAGAAATAATGTGCTCATTGTATACAATTCACAAAATAGATTCAAGATTTGTTTACAAACAAAATTTTTATTTCCCACAGGAAAAATTGTACACTGAAACAAAGGAACTGGTGGATCGTCTTTGCGTAGTTGAAAGAGGAATCGTGCAGTATGCGAAATTTCGCGCGAACGAGACTATCGGATTTTCCGAATTTAAGAGCTCCGAGAGAGATCCAAGAGACGCCAAGCTTGAAATAGTTCATCCCGCTAAAGATCCTCGAGAGATTCGATCTTCGAGTGACTCCAAGGGGACGAAAAAGAAATCAGAGGGAAATGAATCTTCCCGCTCCAATGAGATAACAGGATCTGTGAAGATGAATCCCACAGTGAAGAAGAAATACACGAGCGTGAAAGAAAAAATCGAGACCATGCGAATAGACAAGAGGATACCGAAAATCGAACTTTCTGAGAAAGATAAAGAAGTATTGAGAAATTTAGAACTCGAGCACGAGAGAAAGATCAATCGAGACGCAACTGTGAGTCCTGCGGATTCTTCGATGACTTCGCAGAACCGTGAAAGTCTCGACAAAGCACAAAAAGTCGAGGAGGCAATTGCTAATGAGAAAGTAACATCAAGACCGAGCGTACGACCTCGACAAACTGTAAGGTTCCTTATTAGCTCGAGCTTAAATGAGGCGATCCATGTCACTTCCGCCAGTAAAAGATCAAAAATTTCACAAATGATTTTGAAAAATCGAGTTACTTTATTGAAAAATTTATTGAAATTTTTAAAAACATTTCTGACGTTTTTTCTCGTTGATTGGTATTTTTTTAACAATTTTTCATTCAAATGGCTGTATCTTTAGCATGATTTGACGTTTTTACATTTGTAAAAAACGAAAATCTGCATCTTTTTATGGCCTTCCAGAAAAAAAGAATAATTTAGATTTTATTGAGCAAGTCGAACGTCCGTTTCAGGGCAAAATATGCAAAAATATTTTTTTTCTCAAGGAAAGACACTCGTTATTTTATTTTTTTAATTTTCCCCGAATTGTGAATACGAAAAACGAATTTTTGGTATTTTTTATATTATGGGATTCCTAAACACCGTGAAGTAACAGCTATTTTTTTTATTATTAATATATTAATATATAAAAAAAATAGCTGTTCGTATTCACAATTCGGGGAAATTTAAAAAAAAAAAAAACAAAATACCGAGTGTCTTTCCTAGAAAAAAAAATATTTTTGCATATTTTGCCCTGAAACGGTCGTTCGACTTGCTCAATAAAATCTAAATTAATTTTCTCTGGAAAGCCATAAAAAGACGCGGATTTTCATTTTTTTCATTCAAAAATGTTGCAAATTCACGGAGTCCTTAAGTCGTCTACGGAGTGCTGTTAAAAAAAATCTGCCATAGCGGTACCTGGTGGCATTTCGTCAAAAATCATGTGAAAGAAAAAGTCAAAACAGAATACTAAAATAGATACTGTTAATACAAAATAATAATAATAATATAAAATAGATACTAAAATAGATATTATCTTGTCTTTGTCATAGCCGATTTAAAAAATATCGATTTTTGAAAAAATGGTGGACGCTTGAACTCAACGTAGCTATTTTCAAGAAAAAATTCGTTCGTATTTTGATTGAAAAAAATACTAAAAATCGGAAAACAAAAATGCTATGACAAAGACTAGATGATTATGTATACAATAATCAATAAAAAATTGAAGCTAATCGGTTCAGTGGTTTTCGAGATATTTTAGGTATCCAGTTAGAAAAACGTTGTTCTGAGAAAAACGCGTTACGTTGGTCATCTTCACGTGTAACTTTGTCATTTTTCGAAATTTTTACTTGAAATTTAAAGAACCCAAACTTTAAGAAAATGTAAAAATTAAAAAATCGATTTTCCGGACCCTGCCAGGTGTATATTCCCTCTTAAGTAAAAATGCAATTGAAAATTGTTTCGATTTTAAGAGAACCGGGCTACATTCAGATGGATTCATAAATCCGTTTTAAGAAATCGCATTTTGCAATACGGGTATTTTATTCATTTATTAAAAATCGGGATAACTCGGTCACTTTTTTGTATTTTTGCAAAATCTTTGTTGCATATTTAATTTGAGACCTTACACTATGAAATTATTCAATAAAAAATCCATTTTGTTTTTAATTGATATTTAATGTCGTCAATTTGAGATCTAAGGTGAAAATTTATTTGTTCTTCATCAAAAAAGCTATCCAGCAGTTCCAAGGAGCGTAAAGTTCCTTCTACCAGACTTCAGAGAATGGTGAGTTTCGGAACATTGGGCATCGGTCTTGGTATCGGAACCGTCGCCGAATACAGTCGTCGTACTCTCGGTCTCAAAACGGACAGCATCGGTGAAACTCTCGACACAATGTTTCTCACGAAAGCCAATGCCGAGAGAATCGTCGCGACATTGTGCAAAGTACGGGGTGCGGCATTGAAGATCGGTCAGATACTGAGTATTCAGGACAATAGCGTTATCAGTCCGGAGTTGCAAAAAGCTTTCGAACGCGTACGACAGAGTGCCGATTTCATGCCAGTTTGGCAAGTTGAAAAAGTGCTCAAAAACGAATTGGGCGACGATTGGCGCAGCAAAGTTGCGACATTCGAGGATAAACCATTCGCCGCTGCCTCAATCGGTGGGAGAATTTCAAATAATTTCAAAACCATAAAAAACTCATCATCCTTGTTGAGTGTAATCAACTGAAAAATTTCGATTCTCCAGGACAAGTTCACTTTGCAACTCTGACGAATGGTCAGAGTGTGGCTATGAAAATTCAGTATCCAGGTGTCGCAGAAGGTATTCAAAGTGATATTGATAATCTCGTGGGCGTAATGAAGGTGAAAATAATTTTTTTTTTCCTATATTATAGAAGACTCAAGATTTTTGCTACCGTATAATTATAATTATAATTATTAATGATAATTACACAGGCCCAGAAAAAAAGTGGTGTATGCTGGGTGTCCCACCATATTTTTCCTACGTATTTTTTCCCGCTGAACACGAATCTGAAGTCAAAATTAGGGGTCGATGAGCAAATTCTCGAAAAAATCCATATAAACTGATAAAAATCATGATCTAGTCATATTTTCTGTATGATATTATTATCATGCGGTTTTTGTTTGTTTCTCTCTGTAATACCCAACAGTACTTTGCAAACATGTTAACTCACGTCCTATTGTGTCTCATCTAGGTCACATAAAGATCAAATAAATTTGTTATCTTTCGCTTTTTGACAAGCTTAGTAAAAGTTCCGACAGAAACCTCCTACTGCGGAGTGTTTGAACTGCCCTTTAACAGGGTATCTAGTAAAATTTGAAATCAAAATTCAAGGACATTTCAAGAACATTTCAAGGACCTTACAGGATTTTTCAAGGACCTACATGATGAAAAAACCTACATAAAAACCTACATAATGAAACACAATAAACATTTGTATTATTGATTGAAATCTATGATTTTTCAAATTTACTTAAATCTATCTTTTAGATCTATCGGTATCACAATGTTATATTATTTATTGCGGAGGTATATTATATATACCGATTGCGATATATTATTTGACTCGCCTAGCGACATTTTAACAAAAAATGTCTGCTTTGTTAAAGCTTTTTTAAATTCTCGAAAGTTATCAATAGGACAGATACATTATTTGGGATGCCGAAAAAAAATTAGACGAAAATAAAATGAAATCATAGAAAAATTCAAGACTACACACAAAATTCAAGAACATTTCAAGGACTTTTCAAGGACAAACAAAATCCAAGGACAATTCAAGGACGGCCAAACACCCTGTTTAATGGGATGTGTAGAGTGATACGTTCAGTCAACATTTCGTGGTATTTAAACACAAATCTGATGCTAAATTAAAAAAAAGGCATCGTCGATGGACCGGATATGCGAAAGTTATTCAAAGATGCAGAATTCGTTTTAGCTATAAATGACCAAGGGAAGGCATCATCGTTAAGTTTTAAAGAAGTGTGCACTAAATTTTTGGTTAATATGAAAGATGCTGATTACAAAAACATTGTGGCAACTATGATAAAAAAACTTTCGAAATTCAGATTGTCTGATGAATTTGAAAATGCACTTTCTCGATTCTCATCTTGATCAATTCCCGGCGAATAACGGAGACTTTAGTGAAGAGCAAGTAGAAAGATTCCACCAAGATCTGAAGAAATTTGAACGGCGATTTCAGAGACAATGGGGAGTAAATATGTTTGCGGATTACTGTTGAATGTTACAAGGAGAAACACAAGAGAGAGGAAAAAAGCGCGGCAGAAATCCAATGCATAGGTCATTTGAAGACAAAAGGGTCAGGAAACGACGAAAATTATAAGGATATTATCATCAAACAGAAAAATTACTGGATCATGATTTTTATCAGTTTCTATGGATTCTCTCGAGAATTTGCTCATTGACCCCTAATTCTAACTTCAGATTCGTTTCCATCGAAAAAAAATATAAGAGAAAAATATGGTCTGATCCCTGGCACATGCAACTTTTTTTTGTGGGCCTGTTGTATTACTATAATTATTAATAATTCTAATTATTAATCTGTTTTCTCAGAAATACAAAGCAAAGCAGGCTAAAAATTACTATAAGAAAGTATCGAACAGAATTAAGTATTAAGTATTATAAAATATGTGTCTATAATTTAAAAATATTTTAAATGTTTGCCAGGTTTGGAACATGTTTCCCGAGGGTATGTTTATCGACAATGTTGTCGAGGTTGCCAAACGTGAATTAGCCTGGGAAGTCGATTATAGGAGAGAAGCTGAGTGTACCAAGAAATATAGAGAATTCGTCGCTCCTTATCCAGAATATTTCGTGCCTGCTGTAATTGGTAAAAAAAACCATAATTTTTATCATTTCAAATATGCGCTAAATGGAATTTCAAAAAAATGCAAATATTTGAGACAAAAAGGTATAGAAAGGAATTTCAATCGTAGGATTTTTTTTTACAGACGAGTTATGCTCGAATCAAGTATTCACCACAGAATTGATCGAGGGAGTTCCCGTTGACAAATGCGTCGATATGGAAATGGAGACTCGCGAGCACATATGCAAACTTATCATGAAACTATGCCTCAAAGAATTGTTCGTTTTTCGTTACATGCAGACCGATCCGAATTGGGCGAATTTCTTTTACAATACGAAAACACGACAACTCACGCTTCTCGATTTCGGCGCCTGTCGCACTTACGAGAAGGAATTCATGGACAATTATATCGAGGTGATAAACGGCGCTAGTAAAGGCGATCGTGACAAAGTACTGAGACTTTCGAAGGAAATGAAATTTCTTACTGGTTATGAATCGAAGGTACGCATTTAGACGTGTAATACGCGTTCTTATGGCTTAAGGCGTCTGCAAAAGCTTGAAGCCCAAAAAACAGGTCGATTTTCAATTCAATTCTATTTTATTTCTGACGAATCGAAGTCGTATGAATGGATGTTTCTTTGAAACTTGGAAAATTGCGAAAATCGAAAACTCGATAAAACGACTTTAATCATTTTTCATTAATATTAATGCATTTCTTAATTGTTAATGGATAAACATGTCCAAAAATTATCCGATACGTTGAAAATATTATAAATTATGCTTTGTCCCAATTTAAAGTGAATCAGACTACATTTTGAGATCTTCAAACAAAAATCGTCATAACTTGGCCATCTTTTGTGATTTTGGAAAAATCCTCCTTGTGTATGAAAGCTAAGACCAGCGTTGCGAAATTTTTAGGGAAGAAGGAATGCATTAATCATTATTATTTTCACTAACCATTAAATGTTAATGGTTAATGGTTAATGTAAATTATTTCTATTGAACATTAAATGTTAATGGTTAATGGAAATTATTTTCATTAACCATTAACATTTTTATTAGCCATTACAAAAGTAATGATTAATGCATCACTTTTTCATTAAAAATTTCGCAACTCTGCAATAGGGTGATGCAATCAAAATCGATATTTTTTTTCTGATTGGGTTTGACAGCTGTTAGTACTTGTCGAAAAAGTTACTCTCAGAAAATTTCAGCTCTTTGAAACAAAATTTCTAGAGGTCGCTCAAATGACTTGATATTATTTTCGATTTTGACCAACGATCATGATATAGAAATTACGATTTTTCCGTGTCGCAACAAAAAATGTAAGTGTTTAATGGAGCAGTGATTCACCCAAAATTGAAGTCCTTCAAAAAAAAATTAATGGGCGTGCAGGCCACTTAGATTTCATTCTCATTTTTTTTTAAGGACTCAAATTTTGGGTGAATTATTGCTTCATTAAATACTTATATTTTTTGGTGCGACAAGGAAAAATCGAACTTGCTATGTCATGATTGTTAGTAAAAAACGAAAAAAAAATATCAAGCCATTTGAGCGACCTCTAAAAATTTTTTTTTAAAGCTCAAATTTTGGGAGAGTTATTTTTTTGACAAATACTAACAGCTGTCAAACCCAATCGAGGGAAAAAAAATTATTTAATGGTCAATGAAAATACCATTAACATTTAATGGTTAATGGAAATAATTTACATTAACCCTTGACATTTAATGATTAATGGAAAATAATTCCATTCACCATTAAATGTTAATGGTTAGTGAAAATAAGATTTAATTGTTATTGAAAGTGTAAATGCATTGAAAAAAGTAATGCATTATTTGCAACCCTGGTTAAGACCACAAGCTATAAAACGATGTATTAAGAAAAATGCGTTGTTTAAAATTTCAAGCTTATGCCGACCTCTCAAGAAGAAGGTAAAAAAGTTTAGAAAAATTTTCTCCATGATTAATTAATGAGTAATAGTATCTGAAGTAGACATCTAAGTATGAATCGAAAATTGTAATTTGCCAGTTATAAAAATTGCGGTTACATTTCGAAAAAAAAAGTTTTCCATTACTTGGTATAAATGGAACAAAGGTTTATAAGTAATTAACTCCCGAGGGGTTTGTTTGACAAGATTTCTTGAAGGCGTCTTTTTTTTTGTAGTGGAAAATTCTCTAGGGAAAGGTCGTGTTAAAATAGTACATTACGAGTTTCGTACAAAATTTTATTGCACGAGTGTGGAGAGTGCCATTTTACGTAAAATGTGCACTTTACGCACACGAAGTGTGCGTAAAATGAGCACTTTACGCACGGAGTGCAATAAAATACACTTTTAATATTATTCTCAAATATGGACGTTGGCGGACAAATTAATAGTTGAAAAGTTTTCATTGAAACTTTTTATGGTCTCTACAGATGATGGAAGAAGCTCACGTCGATGCTGTTATGATACTTGGTCAAGTATTCGACGCGAAAAATGAAGCTTACGACTTTGGTGGTCAAAATGTTACTCGTAGGTGAGTAATAAAAAAATTATGAATATAAAAAAAATTTAAAAAAAACACATTTATATGTATTGCAAAATGCTAATGAAAAAAAATCTTGTTTTTATACAGTATTCAAGCTCTTGTACCGACAATAATAAATCATCGGCTGTGCCCACCGCCCGAAGAAATTTACAGCCTTCATCGTAAATTGTCCGGCGTATTTTTATTGTGTGCAAAATTAAATGTTAAGATTAATTGTCGCGACATGTTTTACGATATCTACAAAAATTATCGTTTCGGATAAAATTAGACCAGAGTGCAATTATTAAAGAAACTAATCCCCAGTTATTTTGTTTATGGTTTGTAACGGTTGTAATAAAAAAAAACAAAGTATTTCAAATAAACTTTTATTTTTTATTGATTTTTTTCAAACAGTGTAAGTTGATTGTTGATTTTATTTGTTTTATGGAAAAAATTTTCGTCGCATATAAGTTAGAACATCCAAATAAAAGGAAAAACTCGAGAATAGAAAAGGGAGTGTTTAAAAAACGTGCAAATTTTAAATTCATACTTTAAAAAATACATTTATCACCTGCCCAAGAGTGAAAAATCATTTCGTTCTAATCAAATTCATTTGAATATCGATGAAAAAATCGTCACTTCCTGTTCTTTTTTCAACACGCGCCGCGGCGGCCATCTTGGCAACTTACAATCTAACGGAGTGGGGGAAGCTTCCTTTTCCGTTTTCCTCTGACCCAGGTCTGTGTCAACTTATTGTAATATTACCGAAATCCGCGAAAAAATCGTCGATCACGATATTTCGTATATAACGGTGAATCCACGATTGTTCGCGGATTAAAAGTGACGGTTACAGTGATATTATTAATTGTGTCACGAGTGCTAATGTTATATTAATTTTGCAGAAGAAAGATGGTGCAGCGGCTAACCTATAGACGACGTTTGTCGTACAATACGAAGAGCAACAGGAGACGCGTGTAAGTTACAAAAATTAATATGAAAATATTAACCCACGGTGAACTATCGATTTGCAAAAGAAACAAAATCGATCGGAAAATTTGTAATATTTCTACCCGCCAAAGAATGCCGATGACAAAATAAAGTTTGGTTATGTTTTGGTTTACCTTCGTCACAAAAGTCGCGTGCAGAGGGCGATTTATCTTTTGCCACAGTCGCAATATTAAATTTTTGTAACTATTTTACTAAATCGGAGTAATTTTAGGCAAAAAAATTTCATTAAAAATTAAAAAACTTTGTAGAGCTTAGATTCTTCGCTCTTCGTTGAATCAACAATTATTCAGAGTGGAAAAACGTTGGAATTAACAGAAATTTAAAATAATCGACTAATCTATTTTGTTTTCGATTTAAATGAAAATTGTTCAATAAACTCTAATTTGTAAAGTAATTTATGTGTTGTAAGATATTACATTTTTTGCAATAGTGCAAAAATTGTTTTCGGAGTCAGCTTTCTTTGAAGAATATACTTTATACTTATATTATACTTTTTTTTTTTGCATAGTGTACGCACTCCTGGTGGAAAACTCGTCTATCAGTACCTTAAAAAGCCCAAGAAGATCCCCAGATGCGGTCAGTGCAAAGACAAGCTCAGAGGTATTCAGCCGGCTCGGCCAATGGAGCGGTCCAGAATGTGTAAACGTAAAAAGACCGTTAAGAGAGTCTACGGCGGAGTTTTGTGTCACAAGTGTGTCAAGGAAAGGTAAAAAAAATCATCTTTAAACTAAATGCCTTTAAGAGGATGTGAAATCTGTTTTACCGACAATGTTTCGAACAAGGCTTTCTCGTAAATGCTGAAGAATTGAAAAAAAAAACAAAGTTTTAGGCCCCGAGTTTTACTGCAGAGGCTAAAACTTTTATTTTTTCCCAAATGTTGCTGATCCCTGAGAAAGACTTGTTAGAAAATTTCAGCTGTCTCTCTAGCAATCGTCTATCAGCTGATCAACTTTCACATCCTCTTAAACTAAATTTTTAAAATCCTAAAATAATAGAAAACAAAAAATGATGCTGAAGTTTGCATTTGTTGCAACAGATAATTGATTTTTTAATAAGATTCACTGTTTCTTAAAAAATTTTCAAGTCATGAATTGTTGAAATTTATTTTGCGATCTTTATTAAGGGGAGGCTAAATACCGACATTAGCACCTCGAAAATGGATTCCAAACTGGCTCTGGCAAGAATGGATGAAAATCAATTAAATGTTGACAGTATCATCAGAATTGTGACACAAATGGAACCCCACTAAATTTTTTTCGGAAAACGAAAGAAAAAATTACAGATCCGATTATCATCAAAAATCTGTAATTGAAAATATTAAATTATAATTTTTTTACCGCATTTCGTCTAAAACCAAGAGTGGGGCACCATAACCAACATCAAAGTACGAATATCGATACGTCTTTGACATTTTATGAAAAAACCGCGACGTAAGTTTGGAATGCAAATCACGAGATAAATGTTGATAAATTTGGTGTTTTATCGAAAAAAAAAAAATTGCGAAATTAAGTTCACAGAAATCCGAAAGAGGGCAGCCCCATGTGGAATTCCTATGAAATAAACATTACTTTCATCAGACTTCTATCCAAACTGTCTGACGAGTCAGTGGCAATTAACAAAAACGTTGATTCATGTCTCGCATTTGCATTTTGCAATTCATTAATCATTCATAAATTTAATTCATATTCATCCACCGGTATTGGAAAAAGTTTGGACAGCGATTTTGAGTCGATAATGTAGGGCTTCAGTAATAATGTCGGTATTTAGTCTCGCCTTAAAGACTTTAGATGCTAAATGCACGAGCAAAGCTTAAATTCCACTAAAATTGAATTTGAACAAATTAGTTTCATTGCAGTGCAACAATGCAAACTTCAACATCCCATGAAAAAAGTGTTCACAAATTTTTCAGCATCGCTAAATAATAGCTAAATATTTTTCATTTATTTATCTCAGGATTGTTCGTGCCTTCCTCATTGAAGAACAGAAGATTGTTGTGAAGGTACTGAGAGCTCAACAAGCCGCTACCAAAACTAAGAAGACCGACAAGTGAACTACCAACTTCTTGTAATTAATAAAAAATAAAACGTGAAAAAAAAAAATTATGATTGGACACCTTTTAATTTCATATTTGTCGATTGCTTTTTTCTATCATTATCATCGTGATTGTTTTATTCGAATTTTTAACATAAAACTGATTATAATTTAGCGTTTGCGGGTTCAAATTTTTTATCAGTTGAGATGTTATATTTGTTCAAGTTTAACTTTTGCTGAAATCTGGTTACAATTTCACGTTGGTTAATTTTTCCGGTATTTTTTCAGCAACTCACTTATAATCTTTTTGAGAAAATATTGACTACAGTTTGATTATAATTTGGTGCTGATGTGCTTTTGTATTTATTGTCGAGATAATCGTTGTGTTCGTTTTTTACATGAATTTTTACCGAAATTTACTCTATTTTTAAAAAGTTAATCTTCAAAGATTTGGCTGGAGAGAAATTCAAAAAGTTTCAAGTAACTCGAAGTAAATATATCAAAAATCTATTTACGTCATAGAAATTCATTTAGCAGATCGTTTAAGGACTTGAAACTCTGTCGGTAACAAAACGGTGAATCGAAATTTTGCCTTTAAATTTTTGAAAACCGCGATATGTTATCGGGGGCGTTTTTTGATTGCGCATCGAACAACTATTTGTGTTTTCCGGAAAAGTCCAAGCACACATCGAAGAGTTTGAATTAAGTTTACTCAAATTATGACAGATCTTTTTATAAAACGAAAAATACATTACTGTCAAGACATCGATTGGAACAGAAACAAAACTGCAAATTCAATATTAACATTACCAAAACTTGCACTATAATAAATTCAAAAATATTCAAGAGAGCTATTCCCATTTTAGGAGCGTTTAGATATTTCTATTAAAGAAAATGATTATTTATTCGGTCAGTTTAATTGATTAATTAAAATTATTAATGAAAAAAAAACAGCCGTAGAAAGCACTTTTTTCATGGAAAATTCAAATTTTATGATCAATCTTGTATTCAACGCCAGCGCCATCTACGACGATACGGCCGCCATCTTGAAATTGCCGTCGCATTGCACGGTTGATCGAACGTTTTCATTTGCGTTCATAATTTTTCGCGAACGAATCGTCCCAACAATACTGTGACAAAAATGTTTGCTCGTCAATTGATAAGAAGATTCGGAACGACCGTAGCACGTCGATCCCACGACGATCATGATCATGGTGGCCGTGTCGGTGGCGTAAGTTTTTTCACTTTTGCGATAGTATTTTTCTTCTCTTCGTCTCTAACCTCCATTTAGACTCTTGCGTAACTGCGACACCCGCGATATTTGCCGCAGTAGAAACGCTATATTTCGCGTAACGATCCGATTATCTTTTTAACTCGATTAATTACAAAATTTATGTATCATTAGATTTATCAAAATCCAAAATTCTTAATACGCCGGATAATCAATAACCGCCTGGTTTCTTTTTTTTGGTCAGTATTAATCGATTTCAGAGTTGGGCAAAGTACCGGAAAGTACTTCAAGTACAAAGTACCATAAGTACTTGAAGTATCAAGTACCGGAAGTACTTGAAGTACTACGTACTCATTACTTGAAGTGGTTAAGATTTGAAGTACGAGTACTTGAAAAATTAAGTACCAAGTATCAAGTACTTTTCACGTTTTCAGGTATATCTTGCAAGTTCTAGTATTGACATTTGTTTTTTATTCGAGTACTTTTTGTACCAAAACATATTTTCACCTTGTGTGATACACTGAGTTTAGGCTGAGGCACATTGAAACAGAAGTATTTGAACAAAGAATTAAAAATAATTAAAAAATAACATTGACGATTGTAATTATGATTTATTTTCATACAGGTTTGAAAAAAAAGAAATAAAGAATATAATACATTGATCGTTATTAAAACTAGCCCAACTTGGTGTTCGTCTTAAAAAAAAATGTCGTAGACGACAGTTGAAAGACAGTATGTCCATACATCACGAAATATTAATTTCAATTACATATTCAAAGACTTTGGCATGCAACCAGCAGCAAGAAACATTCGAAAGTACTTGATACTTGTACTTGAAAAAAAACCTGAAGTACAGAAAAGTATTTGAAATTTTAAGTATAATACTTGAAGTACTTTTTAAGTACTTGAAAATTTAAGTATAATACTTGAAGTACTTTTTAAGTACTTGAAAATTTAAGTACAATACTTGAAGTACTTTTTAAGTACTTGAACATTAAAGTACAATATTTGAAGTACTTTTTAAGTACTCCAAGTACGTTATTAGTACTTCAAGTACTGCCCATTGTTTCCCATGTTTACGCCTGACGATAAAAATAAAGAAATTCTGTACTATCATTTTTGCTGCATTTTTAAAAATTTGAATAAAACATTGAAAATTAACTTTTTGTAGAATTTCCCGTTCAGCATTAACAACAGATACAAGCTGACGGCGTATTTCATCCTCTTCTTCGGCAGCGGTTTGGCAGCGCCGTTCCTCGTTCTTCGTCACCAGATGCTCAAATAAGACACTTTATTGCATACCATAAGTTTCGAAGTAGTGCTTCACGATCCTCGATGAGTCATGATGATCGCTCATTTTCCGAATTCTTACTGTGTAAATATCTAATAAAGAACTAGAAACATCTCGGATGCATTTTCCTTGGAAGATAAAAAATTGTGTAGATTCATCATTTCACCATTGCTTCAATTTGTTTTTGTTTTCCTGGAAATATCAGAATTTTTAACCTTCGGAACAGTCAGAAAATGTTGTCAACTTTTCATTAAATTTTGAAAAAAAAAATTACTGACTTTGCAAGACTCTGATAGTTTGCCTTTTTTTTTTAACTCCAAATGTTTCTATCTGGTACTCTCAGATTGTTAATATTGTTGCAAAATTATAACAAAATTCGGTGTTTACAGAGACCTGTTTTATAATTTCAAAATTTTGATGTAATCGAAAAAGTTTTCCCATAAAAATTGTAAGGCACCCCCAAATTAAATTTAACATTTCCATAGAGAAGATAAAACGTTTTTTCAATGTCCCAGAATAAATTGCATTTAGACTGCCATTAAGAAAATTAATTCTGTTAATTATCCCGTACAGAAAAAATTGGCAACTTCTAGCTTCAATTTTTTTATTACGAGGCTTGAGGTAAATTTACTGAAATCTTCATATTGATCTTTCGAGGACCTTTCTCTTATTTTATTTTGATTCGAAAAGTGGTTCGCCAGTATTAATAATTTTGTTTTTATTAAATTTCTCCTGATTATCAGAATCAAGGTGAAATATATAGATTTACAATTATAACAGCCTACGGAGTAGCTTAAAAATTACATTTTATCAATATAAATGCATTTACCACGATGATACATTTTATGCTACATATTCGACCCTGGCGACGCTAAAAAAAAATAAAAATAAAATATATTCATCGAAACCTAAAGTGATGTGTATAAATGGGGTTTTTAGGAATCCCCGTTTCTCGGGGTTTTTCATTGTCAAGCGTTTCGTCGCATATTGTTGAATTTCACTTTTAAGTCTTGCTCGTGTTGACCCACGAGTTTTCATTTCACTTTCATCGATCCAATCGCGATTTTCCGTGTGAATTTTCGTCACCTGGGAAAATCTGGAAGCGGCAACGGAGGTTTTCCATAGTCAAACCTTTTTGGCGAATCTGGATGGAAACAAATTTCGAGCATCTCAGTGATCGTTCAATAATATAGGGATTTTTTTTTGCAGTTGGCAGTACTGATTCTTACGACTTTTGCCATGGCCGCCACCGTGAGATCGGTAAGAATCGATACAGGAAATCGGCACGGTGCGAACTCGTTCGAATTTTTGATTGGGACGCCCTCTGGCCTTTTTTTGTTGACGCTGTGGTTAAACGTTTTTTTAAAAAGATGTTTCTTCACAGTTATATATTCAATATGTGCACAATCGATCCTCACTTCTGTTTGCCGGTCAGCGAGAATCTCTTCGGTGTCCTCGTCTAGGGGAATTATTTTTTTGCGCAAAAAACGTTTCTTCTTTTTGACTTTATCGCAATCGCACCAACGATCATCGTCATCGGTAAGATCTCGAGATTGTCCGATCAGTGGTTGTCGCATCAATCGATCACCGATATCCTGCTGATTTTCAATACGTAGTCATATTTTTGTTATACTTTTTTATATTTATTTATATTTTATATAGATTTTTATATTTTTCATATTTAATTATTTTTCCTCATCAATTTCGTACTGACCGAAAAAACAAAACAAAATCACAATTGAGATTTCTATACTATTTCTGCAACATTTGTACGTATTCACGAATTCTCTTGCCGGTAATACTTCCTAGTTATTTTTCCAAACCATTCCTTATGAAGTGATGTTACCGGTAATACTTCCTAGTTACTTTTCCAAACCCGTTCTTATGAATTGATGTTGCCGATAATACTTCCTCGTTACTTTTCCAAAACCTTTTCTTATGAATTGATGTTGCCGACAATACTTCCTAGTTACTTTTCCAAACCCTTTATTAAGAATTGATGCCGGTAATACTTCCCGTTCCTAGTTACTCTTCCAAACTCTTATGAATTGATGTTGCCGGTAATACTTGCTAGTTACTTTTCCAAACTATTTCTTATGGTTCGATGTTGGTGGTAATACTTTCTAGTTACTTTTCCAACCCCGTTCTTATGAATTGACGTTGCCAGTAATGTGTCCTAGTTACTTTTCCAATCCCTTATGAATTTATATTGCCGGGAATACTTCCTAGTTACTTTTCCAAACGCGTTCTTATTAATTGATGTTGCCGGCAATACTTCCTAGTTACTTTTCCAAACTCTTTCTTACGAATTGTTGTTGCTGGTAATATTTCCTAGTTACTTTTCCAAACCCTCCCTTATGAATTGATATTGTCGGTAATACTTCCTAGTTACTTTTCCAAACCCTTCCTTATCGACGAAAAACGTAATGAACGAGTAAAAGCCAGAGACATCGTACCTGTCGGTATTTCAGTTCGATACCGGTCGACCGAGCACACGAAAGATCGCCGCTTGCTTTACTTCCCTTACCGCAGCAAAGCATCCAAACGAGTATCGTAAAAATCGTTATAATGGCAAAGAGACTCGCTAAAACTGCCATTAAAGCTGACGAAGATGTCCATAACTGAGGGAAAGATTGCCACGAATCTTTGTAATTGTATAGAAAAAAATATAGAAAATATAATAAAGGGAAAATCGAAATTTACCATTTCATAGCAACCCTCTACGAAGGGATTAGTACAAGCGCGACAAGTCCTGGCTCCCGTATTTGGCTGATGAGTTCCCGAAGGACATCTCTTACATCGTGAACCCAGATTGTCGCTGTGAAATCCTGATGAGCAAGGAACTGCAGGCGAAGCGTTTAAAAAACGCGCTTTATCTTCAGTCGGTAAGGTAGGAAAGATACAAAAAGTAACTAGATTATGTTTTTCTTGAAAAACTCACGGCAATGGCTGCTGCGAAGACCGTAGCCAGCAGGACAACCGACCAAAAGTCCAACTTCACCGTCGACATCGGAGCTTTTACCATTTTTACGTCCCCTTTTGCTTCGCGGTAAATCTGCCATATCGTCGATCGGCACGAGTCTGTCCTGCGAGCGATGTGGTAACCTAAAAACAACTGTGGTTAAAGATCTCTATAAAAAAAACTGTCAACCATCGGTAGAGAGCACGCGCGATTAATTTAAATTATATAGAAAACAAAAAAAAGCCACTAAATTCAACAATACTAACTCGATTTTCGAAGTACGCTTCGCAAATTTTTGCTCAGCATCAGGGCGACTTTGTCTTGCACGGCTTTGCGGCATCGAAGTCCGCATTGGCTCGCACCGATAGGAAATAATTTCGCAGTGCTGGAAGGCATTATCAATGTTCTGATCGAAATCTAAGGGACAAATTCACGTCTTTGCATTACCGATGGTGAAAAAGAGAATCCTTACCGACTACGTGGCCAATGTAAAAATTACCTGCTGATGGTAACAACGAGGTGCATATATAAAAGCATCGCAAACGCTTCCTCGACATAGAATGTCGTTAAGTTTTTTCGGCAAATGCGAGGTGAGTACGTCGAGCTCGGTTTCATCGCAATTTTCCAATCTGTAACGATTACCACCGCGCAGTGTGTATCTCGGCAGAGTTACCACTACGTGAATTGCAAAGAAGCGATCAGCTTGGTCGGTAAGGCAGATTTTCATATTCTCTAAGTTTTTAAAAACTATCTCTGTTCTGAAAGAAACAAAATACCTTGAATCCTGTGAACGTACAAATTCTGGACGAGTTCCTCGTTATCAGGATCGATGTAACTCACGAAACACGTGTAATTACCGGTATCTTTGGCGTCGACGTCGTACAACTCCAGATTTCCATTTTTTCTTATCAATCCTGTTATTGATTATCAATGAATGATCCAGGAATTTATACAAAAATCATAAGTAATAGTGGACATTTTTTGGTTTTTTCTGCTGCAAGATTTTGAGCCGATTATTATTATTTTTAATAATAAATATATCAATATATTTTATTTATTTGATTAGTTTTTGTGGAAGCGGGTAAAAAATCAATCAATTAATCAACAATGAAGGTGCAATAGTAATAGTAATTCCATGTCCAATCGACCAATAGTTGGAATCGACTCCTTTCAATTTCGATAAAATTTGGTCAGAAGTTTTCTTTTATCATAAAACGACGTTCTACCAAAGGGAAAAATTAAAAAAAAAATTTTCGATAGTTATGCAAAATTCAAAATTTCATCATTTTTTCAATTTTCCAAGAGTATTTTTTAAATATCTTGAAAACTATTATAGTAACGAAAAAATCGTTCTTGGTTCGCCTTAAAGAGTATACTTGGGGTTACGAAAAAGTAAATATTCCAAAAAAATATTCTTAAAAATGATGAATTTGGAGAATTTTGAAGTTTGAATAATCGTGAAAATCCACGATCAAGAGGATCTCTTTTCTTTTTCATTAAATTTTTGGTTCAATTTTTTAAATGTAATTCCTTGTACTTCAAAGATCCTGAAATCTTCAGAAAGATGTTTTTTTTTAAATATGAATTTTTGGATATTGGTAAACAAACAAATTTTTTTCTTCCTCTAATTTAAGTAAATTTGAGCAATCATGTAATTTTTTAATTTTTAGCAATGAAAATTACATGATTGCTCAAATGTACTTAACTTACATTAGAGGTAAAAATAAAATTTTACCAATATTCAAACTTTATATTTAAAAAAAACACCTTTCTGAAAATTTAAGGATCTTTGAAGTACTATATAAAAAAAATTGAACAAAAAATTAAGTATGAATTTTCATGATTAAAAAAAATTCAAAATTCTCCAAATTCATCATTTTTCAACATTTATTTTCGAAATTTAATAATTATTAATTTTTTATTAATTATTAATTTATTAATTTCGAAAAAAAATTTACCAAAATTCAAACTTTATATTTAAAAAAAACACCTTTCTGAAAATTTAAGGATCTTTGAAGTATTATATAAAAAAAATTGAACAAAAAATTAATTATGAATTTTCATGATTTAAAAAAATTCAAAATTCTCAAAATTCATCATTTTTCAAATTTTTTTTTCGAATTTTTTTTTTTATTCATAGCCCTGAGTACGATGTTTAAGATGAAACCAGAAGGATTATTTCGTAACTATAATAGTTTTCGAGATATTTAAGAAATAAACTTGAAAAATTGAAAAAATGATGAAATTTTGAATAAAAAAAAAAAAATTAGTTTGTTTCCTTTGTTAGAACTTCGTTTTATAATAAAATAAAACTTCTGACCAAATTTCATCAAAATTGAAAGGAGTCGATACCAACTAATGGTCGATTTTACATGGAATGACCCACCTTTATTATTATTACTATTATTATTATTATTATTATTATTATTATTATTATTATTATTAAGGACTATAAAAATAAAAACGTTAATATACCTGACACAGGAAAACCATCGTCGCGAGTCCACGTGTAATTAGGTTTGCTTATGCTGGTTAACCAAGTTATATCTTCGCCATCGTGATTGCAAGGAACGTAAATATCGTTACCGGGAAACGACATAACGTCATTATCGTTATTTCCATCATTGGGGACGTTTTTGAGAAGGTCCTCGAGATCCTCGGGCTTAACGTACTTCATGCCCTTGGCTTCGGCAAGGTCACGACGTGACTTTGACAATACATCACCGATAATACCGGTCGAGTAGAGAACGATCTCGTCACCGATGTCTTCCCACTTTGTGCACTCGTAATCGGTTATCTTCATCAGAGTGTCACCTCTGAGGGTTAAAATTTTTTTCAATTCCTCAATCGCCTCGACGAGATCGCATATGCAATCTTCACAATTCGTTTTTCGAACGTAACGTTCCGTGGTTGGAACGCCGGTAAACGCAGCTTTTTGTTTTTTCCGAAAATTTGAAGTTTCATTCGTGGCATTGTCAATTTTTGATTTCACGTTTTTCGTGACGAGATCGCGAATTTGACCTTGAAACGACCTCTCGGTGACATCACGATAGATGTACTTGACCCTTATACGACCTTTCGCCAGTGGTATCATAGTCTGGGATTCCCTTCTTCGATTCTTTCCCGTGATCCTTCGCGCTTTGCGCGCCAAATTTGAATTTTTAGTGGCCGAACGTTTCTTCATTTCTTCCCTTCTCGCAGATCGATTTTTCCTTCTCATTGATTTTTTTACGCGCGATCTTTTCGGCGCCGTCATTTTTAGACTTGATTGCAACTTTCTTCGGACGCTGAAGTGATTCGTAGGATTTTTTGGAATGTCCTTTTTTTCTCTTTGCTCGACAAAATCAATTTTACCGGTTAGCTTCAATTTTACACTTTGAGCGGGATGACTTTTCGTCGTTTCCGGTTTACTTTTGAGCGTCGTTACGTGTTTCTTCTCGTTTTTTGATTTTTCGACGACTTTGCGACCATTTTCATGATTTTTTTTTCTCGGATGATGATTTTTCGATTTCTTCTTTGACTCTTGTTTCCTCTTCGAGCTCTTTTTGGCCTTCTTTTGGTCTTTTTTCCTCTCGCTTCTTTTCGATGATTTTGGAGAATGCTTTTTTGAGGTATGAGCTGAAGATTCTGTGGATTTTGAAAATTTAGGCTCCTCCAATGAAATTTCCGAATTTTTCTTTTTGTCCCTGCGAACGAAATTGATGTTCGTGAGGTCCAAGAAAGTTGGAATGTCTTTGAAGATTTCTCTTTCTTTTTCTTCCGAGGAAAAATCAGCTGGATTCCAATTGGATGAGCGAACTCTTCGAATTCGGTATTTTCCAAAATTAGCGATATTCGTGTCTTCGATGTCACGCGCATATCGAGGGAAGAAATCGCGATTTTCCGCCATTTTCCCATCACGAATTTTTCGCGAAGAATTTCCACTTTCGGATCCATTTATCTTGCGATTGGTTTCTTCCGCTAAAATATCTCGTATGTCCTCGCCGATCTCGTCGAGATGCGTTTCCGAAATTGATTTGTCATCGAGTTTTTTTTTACTCAACAAAGTAGATTTTTTCCGATTTTCCGGAACGCTTTTCTTCACCTTTTTCGAGCTTCCCTTCACTTGATCTTCTTTCTTCGTCTCCTTCATTTTTTCCTTCTCCGCTTCCTTCTTGTCAACTTTCTTGGGATCTTTTTTTTTACATTTCTTCTTTTTTGTCGATGCGGATCCTTTCTTTTTCTTCCCATTTGTCCTCTTGGATTTTCTTCCAGATTTTTTTCCCTTCGTTTTTTTCTCTTTGCCCAATCTCGTCCTAATTATCTTAAGTGTCTCGTTCACGTTTTTCTGAACTTTCACAATTTCATCGACGAGAGCGGCCAATGATTTTTTGTCCTTCTCCGAGGTCAAACCGAGCTCGTCGATGCCAAATTTTTCCACCGATTTATCGATCTCGTTCTCATCGGCTCGGCGAATCTTTTTTTCATTCCTATCCCGCTTATCAATTTTACTGGCAAAGTGCAGAATCTTTTCCGCCATATTTTCAACCTCCGACGATGATCGCTCTTCTCTTTTGGTTTCGATGTGAGACGATGATGATGATGGTGATGAGACATCCAAAGCTGGGCAGAAAACAGTCAACTCGTTAATGGTTAATTAACGAAGTTAATATGTTCCTTAACGATTTAACTTTTAAGTTAAATTAAAAAATTATTAACGGTCTTCTTAACTTCCGTTAAGAGGAGGCCAAATCCCGACACTAACACCTCGAAATTGCCATCCAAACTTGCTCCTATACAAATGGATGGAATTGAATAAAATTTTAACAACATCATCAAAACAATGGCAGGAATGGAGCCTCACTAAAATTTTTTCGAAAAACAAAAAAAAATTTACAGATTCACTTACCACCAAGAAACTGTAATTGAAAAACTTAAATTATTAAACTTTTACCGCATTTCGGGTAAAACCAAGAGTGAGGCTCCATGAAGAACGCCACGATACAAATATCGAGACGTTTTCGACATTATTTTATCAAAATGACACGCCGTAAGTTTGGATGGCGCATCAAGAGATAAATATCGATAAATTGTAGTTTTATTGAAAAACGAAATGGCGAAATGTAGTTCACAGACATGCGAGTGAGGGCAGCACCATGGATTCTGACGAGTAACCTATAATATTTAGGGGGCTCGAATGAGTTCGTTGGCATTAGCCGTAACGCATTTTAGCCTCTCAATTGACAATTAATTGTTAATTAATTTATCCCCTTCTTAATTGTCAAAATGTAATTAATTTTCATCCACGGTTGTCGGAGAAAGACTGGACGACGATGATACGTCGATAATGTAGAGCTTCAGTAATAATGTCGGTATTCAGCCTCGCCTTAAGGGGAGGCTAAACACCGACATTAGCACCTCGAAAATGGATTCCATACTTGCTCTGGCACGAATGGATGAAAATCAATAAAATTTTGACAGTATCATCAGAATTATGGCACAAATGGAGCCCCACTAAAATTTTTTTGGAAAACGAAAGAAAAAATTACAGATCCGATTATCATCAAAAATTTGTAATTGAAAATATTAGATTATAATGTTTTTACGGCATTTCGGCTAAAACCAAGAGTGGGGCTCCATAACCAACACCAAAGTACGAATATCGATACGTCTTTGACATTATTTTATGAAAAAACCGCGACGTAAGTGTGGAATTCGAATCACGAGATAAATGTTGATAAATTTCGTGTTTTATCGAGAAAAAAATGGCGAAATTAAGTTCACAGAAATCCGAGAGAGGGCAGCCCCATGTGAAATTCCTATGAAATAAACATTACTTTCATCGGACTTCTATCCAAACTTTCTGACAAGTCAGTGGCAATTAACGAAAACGTTGATTTATGTCTCGCATTTGCATTTTGCAATTCATTCATCATTAATTCATAAATTTAATGGATATTCATCCAGCGGTATGAGAAAAAGTTTGGACAGCGATTTTGAGTCGATAATGTAGAGCTTCAGTAATAATGTCGGTATTTAGCCTCGCCTTAAGAGGAGGCTAAAGGCGACATTCGGACCTCTTTCTCGCTCTCACACGACCCCTATCATCCTTTCTCTCTCGCACTCGCACGAAAAATGTCGGTATTTAGCCTCCTCTTAACTTAGAGTCTTTCATAGTCTTAATTTTTTTTATAAATTTTTACGATTGAATTCTTAAGGAGGAAAGTGTGAGCTTCAATTTCCTTTTGTTCGAAAACTTTCAGCGATTTCGTTTCCAAAGTTATTCTTTTTTTGTGTGAAAAAAGAGGAAATTTGAAAAATCCCGTGTAACACGAAAACAAATAGGATTCGTGAATAACTTCAAGATAGCAAAAAGTTGCGTCTATTTTCGTTGAGTTCAGAGGAATTTTTTCAGATTTTTTTTTTCCAAAATTTTGTTTTCTCATTTTCCGGGTCGGAAAATGTCGGCGTAAAAAATTTGGCGAAAAATTTGAAAAAAGATTTCAATGAGTTAAAATGGTAAAATAAAGTCTTTTCCCCTCTTGAAATTTTGTCAATAATCCCATAGTTCTCGAGTTATGGTAATTGAATGATGTGAGCTCCGACCCAAAAAATAAGAAACAAAATGTTCAAAAAAAAATCTGAAAAAATTCCTCTGAACTCAACGAAAACAGACGCAACTTTTTGTTATCCTGAAGTTTTTCATGAATCCTCTATGTTTTCGTGTTATACGGGATTTTTCAAATTTCCTCTTTTTTCACAAAAAACAGAATAACTTTGGAAAAAAAATCGCTCAAAGTTTAAAAAAAAAGGAAATTGAAGTTCAAACTTTCCTCTTTATGAATCCAATCGTAATAATGTATTAAAAAAATGTGCTCTAGAGAGACAGTTGTTTTCAAAATAGATTCCAAATCAAAAAACAAATTGTCAAAATAATTTAAAATGCAGAAAATGAAGCCGAATTTTTCCCCTTTGAAATGCCGCTTTTTAAACTAGTTTACGTTGACTTCCGGCGAAATGGCATAAAAAAACGTTCGGGACCTTTTTTTGAAGTTTTGTCCGGAAACTTTTTGCAGGTAATGTACATATGATTCTGTATTTTCTATCTAAAAACATCTAATACTTAATCTACCGAATTGTTTTATTTACCTGCACGGAAAAAACGAGTTGGTTGTGGCAACCAAAAGTTAACTTCGTTAAACGTTAATTCGCTACTCAAAAAGTTAACTACGATAATCGTTAAAGCGTAATAAACTTTTTGTAAATTTAACGCAAGTTAAAGTTAAACTTAAGTTAAGTTGAGTTAAAGTTGAGTTAACTCAAGTTAAGTTAATTTAACGAAAGTTAAACTTAAGTTACCTTAAGTTAAGTTAATTTAAGGTAAGTTAAACGTAAGTTGACTTAAGTTAAGTTAATTTAAGGTAAGTTAAACTTAAGTTAACTTAAGATAAGTTTGACTTAACTTAAATTTAACTTAAATTAAAGGTATCTGTTGAAAGTTAACCACTCAGAAGTTGTATTGATGTTTAAATATTATATATTAAAGATAATAGAACGAGGTGAGCTTTATAGATACAACAACGCAACCAACTTTTTATTGGTTGAGTGTTCGGCATAGTAATATAGAAATATCTTACTTAATACTTAATACTACTAACTAGTTGGTTGGTTTCGTGGTTACCACTACTATATTACTATGCCAAACACTCAACCAATAAAAAGTTGGTTGCGGTGTTATATCTAAGCTCACCTCGTTCTATTATCTTTAATATATAATATTCAAACATCAATACAACTTCTGATTGGTTAGATTTCAACGGATAACTTTAATTTGAGTTAAATTTAAGTTAAGTTAAACTTATCTTAAGTTAACTTAACTTAAGTTAACTTAAGTTCAACTTACCTTAAATTAACTTGACTCAAGTTAACTTACGTTTAACTTACCTTAAATTAACTTAACTTAAATAAACTTAAGTTTAACTTTCCTTAAATTAACTTGACTTAAGTTTAACTTAACTTAAATTTACTCAACTTAAGTTAACTTAACTTAACTTGAGTTTAACTTTAAATTGCGCTGAATTTACAAAAAGTTTACGCTTTAACGATGATCGTAGTTAACTTTTTGAGTAGCGAATTAACGTTTAACGAAGTTAACTTTTGGATTAAATTTACTCACCTTTGAAGACATCATTTTGGAAACAGGACACGTCGTTTTTGCACTCCTCGCAATCAGTGAAACGTCGCAGAAGATAATGACTTCCGGCGTGAACGAGATTCTTCACACGTTCGTATTTCAATCGACAGAGATTTGTACAATTTTTTGGACACAAATTATCAGGAGCATCTCTTATCAATTTGTCGAAATTCGATGATGGGTGAATCGATTTCTTCAGCAATTTCTTCTGCAAATCGAGCATGTGATTGTAAAACTTTGTGTCGTTATTCGTGATATTATTGTAATTGAAAATTATTCTCTTTGCATTGCCAATATCGAGAATCGTTTCGTTTGAGTCTCTCGTTGAATTCCGATCGATTGAATTGTCCGCTATTTTTCGCTTCTTCGTTGAAACGTCCGAAGAATTTTTTCCCACAGAATTGTTATTCTCTTCCGTTTTGTTATCGTTCACATTGTTTGTTGTTTGACGATAATTTTCCGGAAGTAATTGTTGCTTATAATCGGTGATATTTCTTTGGGGAAATGGACTCGAATTCGGTGGAATCGTCGATTCATTTGTGAAGTTCATGTTTCTTTCGACAATTTTTTTAATCGTCTTGTAAAGATTGCCAAGATTTTTTTCATCCTCGATCCCGTCGTAATCGTCACCGGAAGTGATATCTGCCGCCCTTTTGAGACGATTCTTCAGAGAATGCTTTTTCGATGAACGCTTGTGCTTTATCGCCCTTCGCAGAGGTAAAATACTCTGCCAGTAATTTTTTTTCTTCAATTCCATTTTTTTTTGGTCATCGTGATTTTTTTGGGACATTTTATCCCCATTCTTTTTGTGTCTCATGGCGTAAATGATTCGTATCTTCTCGTCAATCTCACGCTCGTGATGATGATTCGTGGGATTTTTCCATTTCTTCTTTTCCCTCGACTTTCGCAGAGGTGCAGACTTTCCTCTTCGTGAAATTCTCGAACGACGACGGGGGCGTTGTTTATTCAGCTTTTTCGACAATTCACGCAATAATCGATGACGTATTATGTTGAAATTACGCTTTCTGCTCTCTTCCTCCTCGTTTTTCACCTTCTTCGCCCAATTTCTTCTTTTATTCTTGCGAGGAACGTCCGGAAGATTCATCCGTCGTTTCGACGTTTTTGACGTCAATCGTGACGATTTGCGAAGATGACCTTGAGTCATCCTGCCGTGTGCATGATTCATCGTTCTTTTCTTGGGTTTCGAGGGGTTTCGTATTTGTTGACCTGACATGTCGAGAAGAAACTCTGTTCTTGTTTCTTCGTGGGGTAATTCCGTACCGTCCACCACTTCCTGGATCACCTGGGAAGTCATGAAGAACATTGGGGATTCATGATTCATGTTTGTTTGATTTTCGTAATTTTATAATGTTTTAAGGAAGTAGTCTGGTCTAGAATTAAAAAAAAATCATTTTTTTCGCACATTCTTAAAGTTTAGAACTTCAAGAATATATAAAAGAAAGTGGAGCATATCTTTAAGGGGGTATTCCGATCCAGAATTTTGAAAAAAAAAATGTATTTACATATTCTTAAAGTTTAGACCTTTAAGAATATATCCTCGAAAGGAAATTTTTAAATTCTGATGATTTACGGACTTATAGCTATTTTAGTGACGCAGCAGCTACGTTCATCACGTCAAAGCGTAACTTTAAGGGGGTATTATGGTCTAGAATTTTGAAAAAATCATTTTTTTTGCATGTTCTTAAAGTTTAGACTTTTAAGAATATGTCCTTGAAAGGAAATGTTTAAAAACCAATAATTTATGGAGTTATAGCTATTTTAGTGACGCTTGTCACATCGGAGCGTAACTTTAAGGGGATATTCTGGTCTAGAATTTCGACAATATCAATTATTTTGCTTATTTTTAAAGTGTAGACATTAAAAATATGAGGAATAGAAAGGAAATTTAATTCCAATAATTTACAGAGTTATAGCAATTTTAGTGCCGCATCAACTATACGCCCGTCACCTCAGAGCGTAACTTTAAGGGGGTATTCTGGTCTAGAATTTTGAAAAAATCAATTTTTTTTGCATGTTTTTAAAGTTTCGACCTTAACGAATATATCCGCGAAAGGAGATGTTACAATTCTAATAATTTACGGAGTCATAGCTATTTTAATAACGCTGCAACTACGCCCGTGCATTTTGAAAAAATCATTTTTTTGCATATTCTTAAAGTTTAGACCTTTAAGAATATATCCTCGAAATGAAATTTTTTAATTCCAATAATTTACGGAGGTATAGCTATTTTAGTGACGTAGCAACTATACCCCCGTTATGTTGGAGCGTAAGTTTGAGGGAGTATTCTGGACTAGAATTTTGAAGAAATCAATTTTTTTGCATATTCTTAAAGTTTGGACCTTTAATAATATATCCTCGTAGGGGAATTTTTAAATTCCAATAATTTACAGAATTATAGCTATTTTAGTGACGCAGCAACTACTCCCATCGCGTCGAAGCGTAACTTTAAGTAGTATTCTCGTCCAGAATTTCGAAAAAATAATTTTTTTTGCATGTTCTTAAAGTTTAGACCTTGAAGAATATATCCTCAAAGGAAATTTTTAAAATCCAATAATTTATGGAGTTATAGCTATTTTAGTGACGCAGCAGCTACGTCCATCACGTCAAAGCGTAACTTTTAGGGAGTATTTTGGTCGGGAATTTTGAAAAAATATTTTTTTTGCATATACTTAAAGTTTAGACTTTTAAGAATATGTCCTTGAAAGGAAATGTTTAAAAACCAATAATTTACAGAGTTATAGCTATTTTAGTGACGCAGCAACTACGCTCGTCACGTCGGAGCAAATCGGACTATAGACATTTTTCTCAAAACTTCTTTTCTCAACACAGCCGACAGGATATCTCAAGTTCTACTCAACCGATTTACTCCAAATTTGTTACGACTGTAAACAAATTAAAAACTATGAAAAAAAGAGTCGAAAAACTCATTTTTTTTTGTTAAGATAGCCGCCATTTTTCGAAATCTCTTTTTCCGTTTTCTCTGAGGTAGGGGCTATATAACGACATTCTTACTAATTAAGTATCTTTTTTTTTAATTTGGTATCGGATGACTAGAAAGGTTGCAATCATGTCAGTAAGGACACTCTTTTTTTAGCTCCAACTTTACCAGCTTATAACTAATTTAATTTCCATTTTTTTTCTCGAAATTTTTTTTGTTTATTGTCAAAATATTAATAAATGTTGTAAAAAATAATAGTGAAATTCTTTTTGGTTTTTTAAAAATCAAACCGACAAAACGCTCAAAATGAATGTCTCTAGACGAGAACACCGCCTTAATTTCTAAATTAAGTAATTTCATAATTTCATCAATTACCTTCACCGATATTCGTGGGTCAAGAGTCTGCGTTTCATGATCGATTTTCACGGCGCTCTTAAGAATTTCATCCGCAACCTTAGATATGATTTCATTCAACGAAATACCATCGAAAGATAATTTTCCCGTCTCCAATTTATCGGAGAAAGCCTGATTATCATAAAAAGTGTCGTGTGACATTTTCCGTCTCTTCTGAAGCGGCGATCTTATCTCTGAATCTTTGGCTTTGGGATGAAAATCAAAATTTTTCGGAGTCAAAGTTGCCTGAGATTTCTTCTTCCCTCGTGTGACCTTGAAAATTTTTCTTGCAGGCGAATATGAATGATGATGAGCTTGAGATTTCATGTCGGGATGAAGTTTGTGTTTTTGCTCATTTTTATCAACGTAAACGATTATTTTTTCGACGCTACCAAGATTTTGCTTCTCCACGAGATCTCTGACACGAGGAATTATTGCGCTGGCGTCGAGTCTCTTCGCATCATTCTTGAAGACGAGTTTTCCGTGATGATTGTGATTTTCCGGACCTTGAGTCGTATAATCATAAATAAAAATTGGTTCCGATGGATTTAATTCGGGTATGGGCTTTTTTTCGAACGAAGAGTGCATAGATTTTAGATGAGGCAACGATTTAGACGCCATTTTCGATGAAATATCGTGAGAAATTTTATGCTTGTTCGATTCTTCAACCTTTCGAGACTCGGTTGTCTTTGGCTTTCTTGTGGAAGAAATTTTCTTTGGCCTTGTTTTGTGCTTTTTGGTTGACACGATTTTGGATGTTTTTGAAATGTGGCCTGAAGACATTTTTTTTGTTTTATCTTGCTTCGAACTGTTCTTCACTTTTTCATGGTTGTGCGGATTTTTTACAATGCCGGAATGATGCAAATCATGTCTTTTCGAATTTACCGAATGCCCTTTCGAATCGTGACCTATTTTTGCAATTTTTGAAAATTTTGATTTTTTTGACGCCTCTTGATTGTGATTTTTCTTCTCGTGATTTTTTATCGTCGCAGAATGATCCATAACTTTTGCATTATTTTTTTTCGAAGGACCTCTCGGTGCAGGATCATGTGTGCTAGGTTTTTTCCAATGGTTAGGATGTTTTTTCGTGGTATGATTTTTTTTAGGAGCTTTTGAAGTCGTTTTCGTGACTTTGATGGGATTTTTAACCTCGTGACTTTTGGGCGCGTCTCTATGATTTTTTATCATGTTTGATTGATCTAAGGCATTTGATTCATTATTCACATTATCATTCACGAAAGTAGGATCCATCGGATGTTCGTTCGAATAATAGGAATGTGTTTCCGGGACGTCCTTTTTTTGGGACATCTTCGAGGAAGCTAAAAACTGTTCCGTCTCGCGAATCAAATTTTCATCGTCGTGATATTGCGGCCATTTTGTTGGTGATCCGATGATCATGGGCTCGTTGATCGTCGTCATTGTCATTACATTTTTCCTTCTCAAACCAATGGCATTCCCGATTATGTCCTTGACTTTGTCGAGAAGACTTCGTGGCTTATCTTTCTTCCCGGCTATTTCTTCCCTGTTCGAACCTTCATCAAACTCGATTTTCTTCAAATCGTTTTGCGGATTTATCATGTTCATGACCTTGTCGAGTAGATTCGAAGTCTCGGTTGGATTATCGTCCTCTTCAAGGACACCCGAATCGAGAGCTGGACTCTTGCGAAATCCCTTGTCTTCGGCCAAAGATTTCTTCCTCAAGTCTCGAATCATTCGTGACTTTGATTTCCTCAAGTCAGACGATTTCTTCCTCGAGTCACGAATCATTCGTGACTTTGGTTTCCTCAAATCAGACGATTTCTTCCTCGAGTCACGAATCATTCGTGACTTTGGCTCCACCAAATCGGACGATTTCTTCCTCGAATCACGAATCATTCGTGAATTTGGTCCCCTCAAATCGGACGATTTCTTCCTCGAGTCACGAATCATTCGTGACTTTGGTTCCCTCAAATCAGATGATTCCTTTCTCGAGTCACGAATCATTCGTGACTTTGGTTTCCTCAAATCGGACGATTTCTTCCTCGAGTCACGAATCATTCGTGACTTTGGTTTCTTCAAATCAGACGATTTCTTCCCGCTTCCATCCATCTTCTTTGTTGAACCTGTTTTTATCGATCCTCTCTTTGTTTCTTCTTTTTTACCAATCTTTGATATCGCTTCACGTTTTTCCACCGATTTCCCCAAACCCAAAAGCGATCTTCCGGTTTTATCGGCACTATCGTCCTCGTAATCCAACGAATAATCGTACCAAGCACCTTCGCCCAATTCCGAATTCGAAGAAACGACGTTTCGCCTCATTTCTTCATCGCGGGAAATTTGCGTCGTTGTCTCGTCGCTTTCGAGATCGATTTCCGCGCCCCAAGTCTCGACGGAAATATTACTTGACCTTGGCACAACCGATCTCGAAGATCGACGTGAAAGCTTCCCTAAATGTTTCTTCTTCTCGGGTCTACGATTTTTTTTCGTCACATTTTTCTTCCTCTTCCTGGAGATCGATTTCTTCAGCGGAAGCTGCCGTTTATGAGCGTTCGAGAAATCCAAAATTTTTCCTTCGATCGTTTTCATCGCTTCCGTCCCATCGTTGGACCGACTCGTCGCTGGATCACGATTTAAATTTCCATCCAATTTTTTTTCAGATTGTGAAGAATCATGGGAAATATAATTCGCTTCGTTTTGACGGTTAGAAATATTGTCTTCGATATTTTTCACGACCGGAAGTCCGTCGGTCGCTTCGTCGCTCGTTGCGAATAATTCTGAGGTGTCTCTGATCGTCGTTTCTTCTATATTTGCCGTCAATGATCGGGCAAATTGATTGTCAACGAAACTACCGCAAAGTGGAACGAAATCCGCGTCTTCGGGACCGTAAGTTATTTCTTCGACGTCGGATTTCAATTTTTCATAATTAACCTTTTTCAAGAGTGATTCGTCGGTCGGATTACTCATAATTCTTGGGGTCTGATGACTCGGTGAACTCTTCTGGGGCTTCATTTTTCGCGAAGTTTCGTCCAGTCGAGTCGTTAATTTAAGGGGACGTTTCGTCGTGACGGGAATCGTCGTTCTTTCGACCTTCAGCGTTTCTTCCCTTATCGGGGTCGTTGTTGTTTCTTCGCTTCTCGAAACTGTGCTCTCGTATTCTCCAATGATCGCTGGTGGACCACATTTGTAAAGGACGTAAATTTCTTTTGGTGGTTCACGAAGATTTTGGAGCGCCAATAATTTCGCATCATCGAGTCTGACCAATATTGGCATGATCTTCTTCGGAGTCGAGCCTTTTTCGACCCAAGGAATTTCTTTATCCGGCTTTTGGGAATAAGTCTCGGTGATGCTCGCCTCGTCAATTACTATTATTTCCTTCTGATCTAACGATTCTTCGTCGTAGGCTGAATCATCGTCCATTTCTTTGCGAATCCTCGAAGCATCATTTTCTTCTTCTGAGCTCTTGGAAGCTAAAACGCTTGATTTCTTCCCTTTGGATCTCGAGTCCTGCTCGTAATCGGCGTATTCATTCAAAAAATGATTTTTTGAGGGCTCAAAGCCTGCGGCCAACTTCTCCGTCGTCGATTGACGACTTTGAAATCCCGCGGGAATCGTCAAGACGATATCTTCTCTCGTTTGACGGTCGATGAACTTTTCAGCCATTTCTTCACTCTTCTGTTTGAGTTGTTCGGGCACAAATAGAATTTGTGGTTTATTCGTTTCTTCGATGGGAGGATTATTCGTCGTGGCATCGTTGGAAATGTCGTCCTTGATCGTGCTAAAAATATTCGAAAAATTCACGCTTTTGTCATCTTCAATCTTGTCTTCCGCAAATTCATGAATAATCGAGCCATCGGTCGTCACGTTGGAGGAAGATATATCAGTGATTTTTTTTGCCTCGCCAATTCCTATTTGCTGAACGACGCGAGATGTTTCTGCAGGGACATTTCCAAAATTCGTTGTCGATTCTTCTTCCCCGTAATTCCCAGTCGTTTCTTCCGTCGGAGCGTTGAAGACATCTCTGTAATCGTACATTCGAGTCGTGTAATTGTCATCGCCAGACGAAGGGAATGAATCCTCCTGAAGGAATATGGAATCCTCTGGCAAATCGTAATTTTCGTCGTCCGAAGCTTCACGAATGGACTGACGATCATCATCTTCATCATCTTCGTAGTCGTCACCATCTTCATCGTCGTAGTCTTCTTCCTCACACTCAACATTTTCATCTTCAGCCTCGGAATCCTCGATCGATTTTATCGTTCTCAATTTAGGTTTCGGATTTATCGAAAAATCGATTTTATTCACCGATGGATTCTCGTGACCTTGAAAATTCGATCCCCCTTCGCTCGTCAAGTCTCGCGAGTTTTCATCGTGTTTCTGCTCAAAGCCCGTCAATTTTCTGCCAAGAACGTCGCGTTTCAGTATCAACGATGGTTTTCTCTTGTTCCATTTCTTCCCTCCATCGATCGTTCGCCATCGATGACCTTGATGAATTTTAATGAATTCCGGTCTCTCGATTTGTACCTCCGATTTCTTCATTCTACCGTTGTAATTCCCTCTTCCCTTTTTGATGATAACCGTGTAGCACGTTGTTCTTCTTGCTCCGTATCTTTTTTCTCTCTCGTTATCGTTCTCATCAGTCTCATAATTCGCCTCAAGGTCATCAGAATACTCGTCCTCCACGTTTTGAATATCTCTGACTGCTCTCAAGTCGTCCGGTCGTCCCGATAGTTCTTTGTCCCATGTCATGGTTCCGCCAACGTGAAACTTGGTAGTCCTTTCAGTGGGCCACTCTGAACCCGGTGGATTTCTCGTCCTTGATTTTTTTCCCGACGTTCGCTGCGTCGAATCCAACGGTTCTTCACCAATTGTCTCGGTCGGCACCATTTTTCCCACTCTTCCGATTTCTTCGTTGCCCTCGTCATCGTAATGAAACTCTTGGTCGGAATTCGTCGAATCGTCATCGAACGTTTCCTCGTCATTGTCCTTGAGCCCTTCAGCGGGGCCAATTTTCACGATCATTTCTCCAGGGCTCGGTGGTATACACTTCATCCTGTGATTTTCCTCCTCCTCGTCATACTCGAGACGCAAAACGTTCACGGTGAACGAATGCTCGCTTCTGGGCATAGGATCGTCGTCCTCTTCCTCAGGATCAGCGGCAACCCAATCCTCTCGACCACCCACGTGATAACGACCCGTTGATTCCGTAGGCCAAGATTCGACCTCTTCGTCCGATTCGAGAATTTTTCGCCTCACGATTCTTGATCCATGCACAATATTCGATTTTGGAATCTCAAGGGTCCAAGCTCTGTCCTTCAACTTCAATTCCCTCTGAGCTTTCTTGATGTTCTCCTTTTCCTTCTGTAAAATCGCTTGTTTCTTCAACAAGTCATGTTCCTCTTTAGCAAGTAACTCCTCCTTTTCCACCATTTTTTTGAGGGCAGCTCCGGTCTTCCGGATAGCTTCACTCGCCGCTGGACCATCAACTCCGTTTTCATCCCAGCTTCTTTTAGCTGACTCCTTGTCTTGGTCATTGTCATCGTCTTCGTCTTCGTCAGGACCATTGTTGTCTTCATATTCGTCAGGACTCTCATTCTCTTCTTCGTTATCAACTTCAGGATATTCCTCATCCTCTTTTCCTTCCTCTTCATAGCCAGTTTCACTGTCACCTTCACTTGAACTGTCGCCTCCTTCGTCATCGACTGCTTCATCGTCATTATCGTCTTCAAAGATACTTTCCTCCGAGGTCACCTCTTCTTCATCCACGTTATCTTTATCAGAAACGTCATCGTCCTCGGATTCATCCTCCTCGTCCTCGTCCTCGTCCTCTTCATCATCATACTCCGAATCTTCATCTTCCTCATCATCATCATCATCATCGTAATTCCCATACATTTTATCATTGGCCTCCAAGTCATCCGGCTCTACGGGTGGGATAGGCGTCACATCGAATTCACCATGGGTTTTTGTCCCTTTTATCTCATTATCGTACAATTGTAGCATACAATTTTCATGATAGTCACGCGGTATGTCTTCGTTGCTGGTGATGATGTTGTCTTTTCCATCTGGCTCGGGGACTAAATTATCAACGCTTCTTCGTCTTCTGTCACTCTCCTCAGCTTCTTCATTTTCGTCGTCTTCCGAGATCTCTTCGTCATCTCCCTCTGCACTTTCGTCCATCAAGGACGTATCAATGGCTTGGGTTTCCGGGCTTATAGTTGACCCCTCGGTCCAGCCGAAATTATCGAGGCTCTCGAGCTCGGTCGGTTCGTCCCCAAAGTCTCGATTCATCGACATTTCTTCGTCATCGGCTCCGAAGACAGCAGCGTCGTTCTTCGGCATCTTGGACCAACTCTCGTAGATTCTAGTGAATCCTCTTGGTGTATGAAGAGCCGGTGTTGTGTCTTCATTACGCCACTCGTGGTGAAGAAGATTCAAGGCATATATCTTCTTCTTCTTCTTGTCGTTCTCGTGACCGTGTCGTTTATCGAGGGCCATTGTTGAATCAGGCGCAACAGGTTGAGAATCAATAGGTGTCAAGGTCGTGATATCATCAGTGATGTCCATCAATTTTCGTGCTACACGTCCGCGACGACGTCGAAGACCTTCTGCCATCTCTTCAGGATTGTAAGGAAGACAAACTACTTCGGTGACAAAGTCCTGGGAGTCCTTTTGCGAATCAGCGAGGAGACTGTTGTTTTGGAGAACATGAAGACAAACTTTTTTCGTGGCTTGCTCGGGTAAGTCGTCGAATTTCATTGCACCTTCTTCATGGCTCGCATCCTTGAAGCCTAGATCTATCCTCATCGGTGTTTTATCATCGATTACCGATACGGTCACTGCAGGTTTCGTTGTGCAGTTTACTTCATGTGACACTCCATCGGTCACCCTTTCAAAATTGTCTGGCTGCTTCTCCTTCCACACTTCCTCTTCCTCATCGAAGACGTAATCACCGGATTCTTCGTCCTCCTCCTCGTCTTTGTCCTTGGACTCTTGGTCCTTGGACTCTTCGTCCTTGGACTCTTCATCCTTGGACTCTTCGTCCTTGGACTCTTCTTCCTCACGTTCTTCGTCCTTGGACTCTTCATGTTCTTTGTCCTCAGACTCTTCGTCCTTGGACTCCTCGTCCTCGACCTCCTTTTCATCTTCATCATGTTCGGGTAATTCGGTTGTCGTTGTTGGTTCTTCGAATTTGGTCGTCATTATATTTTCGGTCGTCGTGTTCATGATGATGGTGGTTTCTTCGACCGGTGGCACAGGGGTCACTGGCTTTGATGTGGAAGAAGGTTTCGTCGTTGACAGATTCGTCGCCGGTTGTTCCGTCGGAACAACCGTCGATAAAGAAGAAATCTCTTCTTCCGTCGTTATCGCTTCTTCCTCCAAATCCTCTTCTTCATCTCCATGCTCTTCGCCCTTTTCTTCCTCTTCCTGTGATTCTTCTTCCTTCTCCGTACTATCCTCTTTTTCCCCTTCTTCTTCTTCTTTTAAATCCTCGATCTCTTTTTCATGCTCTTTCTCCCTTATTTCCAATTCTTTTTCCTTCTCCCCCAGTTCTTTTTCTTTCTCCTCGATCTCGTTTTCTAACCTTTCAAGCTCGTCCTCGAGTTTTTCCTGCTTTTGGCTCGTCTTATCCAATTCTTCTACTTTAGCGGTATCGATCGTTGTCGTTGACTCTGTAGTCGTCGTTGTTTTTTCTTCCTCAACTCTCTGTCTTTCATCCTGCTCTTTTCTCCACTTTTTAATTTTATTCTCCAATATTTTTTCTCGCTCTATCAATTCCTGCTCTTTCTCCTTCAACTCTTTTAAACGTTTTTCAAGCTCATCTCGTCTGTCCTGCTGAGATTCTTCTTTCTCCAGCAATTCTTGCTCTTTGGCTTCCAGATCTTCCGACGTTAGCGGACTTGTCGCGACTTCCGTTGATTGCATTTCTTCGCCACTTTCGGTTGTTTCATCCTCCTCCTTTTCCTCCTTTTCCTCTTCTTCCTTCTCTTTTTCTTCTTCTTCCTCTTCTTCCTTCTCTTTTTCTTCTTCTTCCTCTTCTTCCTTCTCTTTTTCTTCTCCTTCCTCTTCTGTTTCCTCTTCTCCCTCCTTCTTTTCCTCTTCTTCCTCTCCCTTTTCTTCTTCTTCGTCCTTTTCCATCTCCTCTTCTCCCTCTTTCTTTTCCTCTTCTTCCTCTCCCTTTTCTTCTTCTTCGTCCTTTTCCATCTCCTCTTCTCCCTCCATCTTCTCCTCTTCTTCCTCCCCCTTTTCTTCTTCTTCGTCTTTCTCCATCTCCTCTTCTGCCTCTTCTTTCCCCTCCTCCTCCTCCTCCTCCTCTCCCTCCTCCCCTTCATCGAGGTCAATGCCTTCTTGACCCTCTTCTTCTTCCTCGGTTGTCGTCGTTAATTTTTCCCCCTCCGATGTAATCTTCACTTCTTCAATCGATAATGTTGACATCGTTTCGTGGGCACTAATTACATCCGTCATTGAAGTAATTGGTGCGATGGTTTGTTCTAATATTGGCGAAACTTCAAATTCGGTCGAAACTGTTTCTCCGATCGCGCTAATCCATGGGGAAGTATCAGAGAACAAGGGTACACTCGTTGAAAGACCTTCGTCAAAGCTGGTTGTTATTTCAGGAAGTGTCTCGAATGCTGATGTGTGTTCGCTGATACCAAAAGTATCTTCGACGAGTCCCGTAGCGCCAATAGTTTCTCCGAGTCCCGTTATATTTTCTGCACTTCCGGTCGATGTCGTCAACTCAATGATGTCACTGAAGGTCCCGAAGGCTTGTGTAGTTCCTACAATATCCGTACTTTCGGGGAAGCCAACGGTTTCCATAATTCCCTCAGTCGTCAAGTCAGATATCCCGAAAATATCCGCTTTTTCAGTGAAACTAGAAGTTTCTTTCATTTCTTCAGTCGTTGCACCAGAAATGCTCTTACTGGTACCAAAAATATCCGTTCCTTCGGTTGAGCCAACAATTTCTTCCAATCCTTCGGTCGTCATCTCAGAAATGGTCGTACTTGTACCGAAGACATCCGTTTCTTCGGTGAAGCTAACAAGTTCCACCGTTTCTTCAGTGGTCATCTCAGAAATAGTTGAACCTGTACCAAAAATATCGGTCTCTTCGGTAGAGGTCATAGCTTCATCGAATTCCGTGGTCGTTGATGTCGATTCGGACATCTCAGTTTCCATACTCGTATCGAAAACATCTGTTTCCTCGGTAAAGCTCACAGTTTCCTCCGACCCTGAAGTCATCGTTGGTCCAATCATATCGCTAATTTCCGGGATAGTTTGTGTACTTGTACTCGAAGTATCTGTCTCATCGGTGAAGCTGACACTTTCTTCATAATCACTGGGCGTACTTTCAGAAATTTCCGTCGATATTTCCTCCAATAATGTTGTTCCCGTGATGACTTCTTCTTTGCCTATCTCTTCGGTTGATCCAAGCAAACTCTCGGTCAATACGGATGTCTCCGTAAATTCCGAAGAAGTTGTCTCCTCGAAAGGCGTAAGAGGCTCCTCTGCTGGACGATCCAGAAATTCTGGAAGTGTCACTTCCACTTCGAGCTCGGTTGTGGACTCGAGTTCAGTTACTTCCTGAGGATTGGTCGTTTCTTTCCACGTCAAGGGCAAAGGTGTCGTCGACAGGAAATACTCCTCAGTCGTTCTAGTTCTCGATTCGGTTGTTCTCTTTATACCTAGCTGGTCTTCCTCTTCTTCCTCTTCGATTTCCGATGTACTGGGAGGTAAAATAGATGTGGATGATTCTTCAAGAAGCTCTGACGTTTCTTCAGTTGCCTCAGAACTCGTAGAAATGGTCAACTCCGATGACGTCGAAGACTCAACACTCGTTGTTGGTGGAGTCAATGTTGCCTCCGAAGACTCCCACGCTTTGGTTTCACCTTCGTCATACTCGAGCCAACCTTGTGACGAAGACTCTTCGGATTCTTCCTCATCGCCAACTTCATAATCTTCATCTTCTCTACCTTCCGGTTCTTCAGATACTTCTTCAGTCTCTGCATAGTCCGTTTCAGCCTCGTAATCCTCTTCTTTTTCCTCATATTCCTGCTCTTCAGTAATTTCAGACGTAGTTTCAATTTCCGAATACGTTGATGTGGTCTCGAACGGCGTGACAGTAGAAGTCACATCAAGTTCTGTCTCCATGAGGACGGAAGTGACCACGGGAACTGTTGTGGAGATAGTCGACGTGATATATTCAACGGTAGACGATGCTGAAGTTGATGTTTCAGTCGTTGATGTCAACATTTCTTCAACTGTTATAATGGAAGTCTCCGGAACGAATGAAGACGTAGCCTCAGAGGTACTTTCAAAACTGCTAGTCGATTCAGAAACTTCACTCGTGGACTCTGGAGTCAATTCCGTCTCAATTGTTAATTTCTCAGTCAATTCGGCCCCAACAGTGAATTCACTACCAGTCGTAAATTCATCGGTTAGTATGCTTTCAGTAGTCGACTCTTCAGTTAACCCAGTCTCAGTCGAAAATTCCTCAGTCAAGAGACTTTCAGTAGTAACTTTTTCGATCGATTCAGTTCCAGTAGAAAATTCACCAGTGAATACAGTTTCAGTAGTCAATTCCTCGGTCAATGCACTCCCAATTGTAAACTCTTCGGTCGATATTGTTTCAGTAGTAAATTCAGTAGTAAATTCCTCGATCAATTCACTCCCAGTGGTAAATTCTCCGGTCGATATTTTTTCCGTAGTAAATTCTTCCGTCAGTTCACTTCCGGTTGATAATTCCTCCGTCAATTCACTTCCGGTTGATAATTCCTCCGTCAATTCACTTTCGGTTGATAATTCCTCCGTCAATAAAGTTCCAGTAGTAAATTCATCAGTTACTATAGTTTCAGTACTAAATTCTTTTGATTCACTTTCAGTAGTCAATTCCTCGGTCAATGCACTTTCAGTGGTAAACTCTTCGGTCGATATTGTTTCAGTAGTAAATTCTTCCGTCAATTCACTTCCGGTTGATAATTCCTCTGTCAATAAAGTTCCAGTAGTAAATTCATCAGTTACTAGAGTTTCAGTACTAAATTCTTCCGTAAATTCACTTTCAGTCGAAAACTCCTCAGTTGATTGAGTTTCAGTGGTGAATTCTTCTGTTGGTGCACTTCTTGTTACGAATCCCTCGGTTAATATAGTGCTCGTCGTAAATTCCTCGGTCCATTCAATCGGAGTTGTGAATTTCTCAGTTAATGGAGATTCAGTTGTAAGCTCTTCGATCAATGCGCTACCGGTCTCAGATTCACTGCTCTCTAAAAATTCGTCAGTCACTGAACTTTCAGTAGTAAATTCCTCAGTGAATCGAGACTCAGTACTAAATTCCTCTTTCAATTCACTCTCCGTACTAAATTTCTCCGTTAATTCACTCTCGGTTGTAAATTCTTCAGTAAATTCACTTTCCGTTGTAAATTCCTCTGTCAATTCACTCTCAGTAGTAAATTCTTCGGTCAATTCACTCTCAGTTGTAAATTCCTCCGTTGATTCACTCTCGGTAGTAAATTTTTCAGTCGACTCAGTCTCGATAGTTAATTTCTCGGTTAATTCACTCTCAGTAGCAAATTCTTCAGTTGACAGAGTTCCAGTTGTAAATTCCTCTATCGTCTCACTTTCAGTAGTAAACTCCTCAGTCAATTCACTCTCCGTTGTAAATTCTTCAGTTAATTCACTCTCAGTCGTAAATTCTTCGGTCAATTCCGTCTCAGTTGTGAATTCCTCTATCGATTTACTCTCAGTAGTAAATTCCTCAGTCGATGCAGTCTCGATAGTTAATTTCTCAGTTAATGCACTTTCCGTAGCAAATACTTCAGTGGACAGAGTTTCACTCGTCAATTCCTCGTTCAATTCCGTCGGAGTCGTGAATTCCTCAGTTAACCCAGTTTCAGTCGTAAATTCTTTGGCTAATTCACTCGCAGTTGTCAATTCCTCCGTCAATAGAGATCCTGTACTGAATTCCTCGATAAGCGAACTTCCGGAAGTAAATTCTTCGATCATTTCACTCCCAGTTTTAAATTCATTGGTATATTCAGTAGTAAATTCTTCAGTCAATTCACTTCTGGTAGTAAATTCCTCAGTCGAAACCGTACCAGTTAATTCACTCGGAGTTGTATATTCTTCGATCGACGCAGTAGTAAATTTCTCGGTTAATTCACCCTCAGTCGTCAATTCCTCGATCAATTCCGTCGGAGTCGTGAATTCCTCGGTTAATAATCCAATCTCAGTAGTAAATTCCTCGGTCAATTCCGTCTCAGTTGTAAATTCCTCTGTCGATTTACTCTCAGTAGTAAATTCCTCAGTCGATTCAGTCTCGACAGTTAATATCTCAGCTGATGCACTCTCAGTAGCAAATACTTCAGTGGACAGAGTTTCACTCGTCAATTCCTCGATCAATTCCGTCGGAGTCGTGAATTCCTCAGTTAATCCAGTTTCAGCAGTAAATTCTTTGGCTAATTCACTTGCAGTTGTCAATTCCTCCGTCAATAGAGATCCTGTGCTGAATTCGTCGATAAGCGAACTTCCGGTAGTAAATTCTTCGATCATTTCACTCCCAGTTTTAAATCCATTGGTATATTCAGTAGTAAATTCTTCAGTCAATTCACTTCTGGTAGTAAATTCCTCAGTCAAAACCGTACCAGTCAATTCACTCGGAATTGTAAGTTCTTCGATCGACGCAGTGGTAAATTTCTCGGTTAATTCACCCGCAGTCGTCAATTCCTTGATCAATTCCGTTGGAGTCGTGAATTCCTCGGTTAATAATCCAGTCTCAGTAGTAAATTCCTCCGTTAATGGAGATCCTGTACTAAATTCCTCGACAAGCGGACTTCCGGTAGTAAATTCCTCAGTAAATATAGCTTCGGTAGTAAATTCTTTGATCGATTCACTCTCTGTCGTTATCTCTTCACTTGACAAAGTTCCAGTAATCAATTCCTCAGTCAACCCAGTTAAAGTCGTGAATGCCTCAGATTCAGTAGACAATTTCGACAGTAATTCACTTTCAGTCGTCAATCCCTCAATCGAAGTACTACCGGAAGTAATTTCTTCTGTTAATTCACCCTTAGTCGTTGATTCTTTGGTCAACTCCATTCCAGTAGTTGACTCTTCAGTCAATTCTCTCCCAGTCGTGAATTCATCGGTCAAAAAAGTGCCAGTAGTAAATTCGTCGGTCAACAAAGTCCCTGAAGTAGTATATTTTGTGGTCAATTCCGTTTCAATTGAAAATTCCTCTGTCATCCCAGTTCCCTTTGTAAATTGTCCAGTCGATCGAGTTTCAGTAGTGAATTCACTTTCGATCGTTAATTTCTCCGTTGATTCATTGCTAACAGTCAGTTCTTCAGTGGATTCACTTCCAGTAGTAGATTCTTCAGTTAAGTCAGACTCAGTCGACAATTCCGAAGTAGTGAACTCCTCTGTGGTCGTTTCGGTTGATGACTCTTCTTCGCTTTCACTAATTTCTTCTTCAGAAGAACTTTCTTCAGTTGTTTCAGTTTCTTTTTCTTCTGCTTGAACCGTCGTTTCCTCAGTAGTGGGCGTCAATTCCATTGAGGAACTAGCAGACGTTGCAGTGACGATCTCTTCAGTTACCGAAGACACGCTTGTTTCAGTACTTGTGAAGACACTCTGAAGTTGTGACATAGTTGTCGAGATAATCTCGTATATCGTCGTCAATAACGTACTGCCAGTAGTCAATGAAGTTTCCGTTGACGTTGTTTGGGTCTCGGTCCCAACAGTGCTCGACGAGGACGTTTCTTCCTCCAAAGTTTCTGACGAAGAAGACGATATCTCTCCAACCGAGGAAGTCTCATGATAATCCTTGTAATCCTCAACGACAGTAGCAACAACCGTAGTTCCCTCAATTTTTGATGTAGTCACTTCAAAACCAGTTTCGGCACTTCTCACTGTCGTTTCGTCCGTAATCTCAACAATAATTTCTGGCTCGGTCGTTTTTGTAAAATATTCGGTGGTTCGTTCAGATGTGAGATCAGCTTTTTGAGTCATCGCCGTAACACTCGTTAATTTTGCGGTTTTCAAAATTTCAGGAGCTTCAGTAGTTGCCATCTTTGGGGTTTCAGTAGTAGCTTCTTCTTTTGTCGATCCTTCATCGTATTCTACCCAATCCGGACTCGAACTGACCGGTTCTTCCGCATCTGCATAATATTCTTCATGATCCGTTTCTTCAGTATCTTCTACGTACTCCTTTTCAGGGTTTACCTCGGTCTCGGATTCTTCGTATTCAGTCCCTTCGTCGGGTTCAGGTGTTTCATATTTCTGTTCTGGCGTAGATTTCGTCTCGATTTCTCTGGACTCGTCTTCTGGTGTTTCTTCCACTTCCATCTCCTCTTCCTCCTCGCCTTTCACCGTGGTAATCTCAGCGGACATCTTTGTTGTTGCGCTTCTGACCGTAGTTTCTATCTGACTCGTTTCGAGATCTTCCTCAAAATCCGACGATTTTTGTGTCTCTGTAGTTAATTCTGAAGACGCTGTGATGAGGGAAGTTTGTTCGGTGGATAGTTTAGGAACTTCAGAGGATTCCGTGCTGCTCGTAGAAGTAGCGATGATGGTCGAAGTTTTAGGCAACTCCACTGATAGCGTAGTGCCAAACAACAACGGTGTTGTTACTTCGACGACTCGTTCAGTAGTTGTTGCTTGTTCGGTTGTGGTTTCGCGGATAAAAGGCATGGTCGTTTCTTCAGTTTCGATAATTGTAGGTGTCGAACTTTCCTCTGTAGTTTCAGTTGTTTGTGTCAATTCCGTAGACTCTGTTGTTTCCGCATAAGTCGTAGTTGTCTCTGTCGTTAACGTCGTGTCTTCTGATTCCGTTGTCGTAGACTCCGTCTGTGTGATTTGCGTAGCTTCCGTAGATTCCACAATCACAGATTCCGTAATTGCAGATTCTGTTGTCGTAGATTCTGGAATAGTCGATTCTGTGATTGTAAACTCCGTCGTCGTAGGTTCCACCGTTGTACTACCAGTCATCAATTCTTCACTTGACGTTGTTTCAGTAAAGCTAGAAGATTCCGTCAATTCGGCTTCTGTTGTAATAATGGCTTTCGACATTGTCGTTACTTCAAATTCGCTCGAGGTCTCAGATGGAGTGGATTCGAGATCAATTGTCATCGAACCCAAAGTACTCGAAGTCATTGGACTTTCCGTCGTAGAAAATTCCGTCATCATAGACACAGTCGCTGTAGATTCCGTCAGCGGCTCTACTATCGTACTTGCCGCTATTGTACTTTCTGTTATTATAGATTCAGTCGTCAACATTTCCGAAGTTGGAGTTTCGGTCGTTATTTCAGCTTCTACCAATGTTGGCGCGCTCATGATAGTATGGTTCGTCGTTATCGTAGATTCAGTACTCGCAGATTCGGTAGTTTCTTCAGCAGTCGTAGATTCAGTAGTAGTCAGTTCCGTTGTTTCTTCAGTACTCGTAGATTCAGTACTCGCAGGTTCGGTAGTTTCTTCATTAGTTGTAGATTCAGTGGTAGTCAGTTCCGTTGTTTCTTCAGTAGTCGCAGATTCAGTGCTACTCAGTTCCGTTGTTTCTTCAGTAGTCGTAGGTTCAGTGGTAGTCAATTCCGTTGTTTCTTCAGTAGTCGTAGATACAGTGTTATTCAGTTCCATTGTTTCTTCAGTAGTCGTAGATTCAGTGCTAGTCAATTCCGTTGTTTCTTCAGTAGTCTTAGATTCAGTGCTAGTCAGTTCCGTTGTTTCTTCAGTAATCGTAGATTCAGTGCTAGTCAGTTCCGTTGTTTCTTGAGTAGTCGTAGGTTCGATTGTTTCTTTAGTAGTAGGAGGTGATTCGGTACTCGTAGATTCCGTTGTTTCTTTAGTAGTCGTAGATTCAGTAATGGCAATTTCTAGCGTTGTAGCTTGGGCAGTCGTAAATTTCGTCATCGTAGTTATATTTTCGGTAGTCGTGAATTCTGTTATTGTAGGTTCCGTTGTTGTAAAATCGGTTATCGTAGTTTCTGTTAGCGTAAGTTCCGTTATTGTAGGTTCTTCAGTCGTGAATTCGGTTATCGTAATTTCCGTTATCGTAGGTTCCGTCGTGGTAGCTTCAGTGGCCGTAGATTCCGTAGGTTCCGTAGTTATTAAATCGGTTATCGTAAGTTCTGTAGTTTTACTCTCCATAATCGTAGATTCCGTTGTTGTTTCTTCAGTCGTTGTAGTTTCAGTAATCGCGGGTCCCATAGCTTCAATAGTTGTAGTCTTAATCACGGTAGATTCAGCTCTTGTAATGTCGGTAGTTGTAAATTCGGTCATTGTAGTATTCGCAATCACAGATTCTGACATTGAAACTTCAGTCACCGTAGTTTCTGTAGTTGTAAATTCAGTAATGGTAGGTTCCGTCGTGGTCTCTTGGGTGGTCGTAGATTCAGTAATCGGAGGTTGCGTTGTTGTAGGTTTAGTAATCGAAGATTCCGTCTTGGTTGGTTCTGTTGTCATAGATTCTGTTGTCGTAAGTTCTGTTGTCGTAAATTCTGTTGTCGTAAGTTCTGTTGTCGTAAGTTCTGTTGTCGCAAGTTCTGTTGTCGTAAGTTCTGTTGTCGTAGGTTCTGTTCTCGTAGATTCTATTGCGGTAGGTTCAATCATCGTAGGTTTCGTTGTCGCAAGTTCTCTGATTGTAGATTCTGTTATCGTAGGTTCTGTTGTCGTAGTTTTTGTTATAGTAGGTTCTGTTGTCGTAGGTTTTGTGGTCGTAGGTTCAGTTGTCGTTGTAGATTCAGTTGTCGAAGGTTCCGACATTGTTGTTTCAGTTGTCGTAGATTCTGTTATCGTAAGTTCTGTTGTCATAGGTTCTGTTGTTGTAGGTTCTGTTGTCGTTGGTTCAGTTGTCGCTGTAGGTTCAGTAATCGAAAGTTCTGCCATTGTTGGTTCTGTTGTAGTAGATTCTGTTATCGTAGGTTCTGTTGTCGTAGGTTTTGTTGTCGTAGGTTCAGTTGTCGTTGTAGGTTCAGTAATCGAAGGTTCCGCCATTGTTGGTTCTGATGTCGTAGATTCTGTTATCGTAGGTTCTGTTATCGTAAGTTCTGTTGTCGTAGGTTCTGTTGTTGTAGGTTCTGTTATAGTAGTTCCTGTTGCCGTCGGTTCAGTTGGCGTTGCATGTTCAGTAATCGAAGGTTCCGCTATTGTTGGTTCTGTTGTCGTAGATTCTGTTGTCGTAGATTCTGTTATCGTAGGTTCTGTTATCGTAAGTTCTATTGTCGTAGGTTCCGTTATCGTAGGACCTGTTGTCGTAGGTTCAGTTGCCGTTGTAGGTTCAGTAATCGAAGGTTCCGTCATTGTTGATTCCGTTGTCATAGATTCTGTTATCGTAGCTTCTGATATCGTAAGTTCTGTTGTCGTAGGTTCTGTTATCGTAGTTTCTATTATCGTGGTTTCTGTTCTCTTAGGTTCTGTTATCGTGGTTTCTGTTGTCGTAGTATCTGTTATCGTAGGTTCTGTTGTCGTAAGTTCTGTCATCGTAATTTCTGTTTTCGTAGGTTCTGTTGTCGTAAGTTCTGTGGTCGTAGGTTCTGCCGTCGTAGGTTCTGTTCTCGTAGATTCTGTTGTCGTAGGTTCTGTTATCGTAAGTTCAGTCGTCGTAGGTTCTGTTATCGCAGATTTTATTGTCGTAAGTTCTGTTATCGTAGGTTCTGTCGTCGTAGTTTCTGTCGTCGTAGTTTCTGTTATCGTAGTTTCTGTTGTCGTAGTTTCTGTTGTCGTAGGTTCTGTTGTCGTAGATTGTATTGTCGTAAGTTCTGTTGTCGTAAGCTCCGTCAATGTAGATTCGGTCATCGTAGTTTCCTTTGTATCGGTAATCGTACGTATTGTAGCTGTAGCTTCAGTCAACGTAGTTTCAGTAATCGTAGGTTCGGTTACCGTTGATTTAATTCTCGTAGATTCGGTTATCGCAGATTCTGTTATCGCAAATTCCATAATCGTAGATTGTGTGGTCGTTAATTCCATAATCGTAGATTGAGTGGTCGTCAATTCGGTGATTGCAGGAACCGTCGTTATAACTTCAGTGACCGACCTTTCAGTAGTAGCAGATTCAGTAATTCTAGATTCTGTCATTGTAGTTTCCGTAGCCATAGATTCTGTAATCATAGGTTGGGTCGTTGTAACTTCAGTATTTGTAGTTTCGGTAGTCGTCGAATCCGTCTCTGCAGTTTCAGTAGTCGTAGATTCTGACACTGCAACTTCTGGAGTCGTAGAATCCGTCTCAGTAGTTTCAGGTAGAGTTGATTCGAGCATGCTAGATTCTGTCACTGTTGTTTCCGGCAGCGTAGAGACTGACATCGTGAGCGCAGGAATCGTCGATGCCGTTATTATATTTTCCGTCATCGTGCCTTGAGTAATTGTTGGTCCACTCGTCAGAATCTCTGTGGTCGTTTCTTCACTCGTGAAGGTAGTTTCCACTGTTGTTATCTCACTCGTGAGTTCTTTCGTCATTGGGGCTTGCATTGTACTTGAAAGCGTTGAAGATTCCATCATTGTGGTTTCAGACGTCTCCTCGAATACCGTCGTCAATTCCGAAGTAGTTTCCGTACTTGTAATCGTACTTTCGGTCGTTTCTTCCGATATTACTGACGTTGGTTCCGCAATTACGGAGGTTGAAGCTATAATTGCTGTTGTTTCTTCAGTAAGGTGCGAAAGAGTTGTAGGACGCAGCGTTGTTTCTGAAATAGTGACGGCTTTTGTTGTAGGAATCAGAGTTGAAGTTGTCTTGATGGATTGCGTCGTCTCTGAGGTCGTTTCAACGTGAGGCGTTCTTGTTATCGCTGTTGTCGTCAAAAAATCAGAAGACAATTTGTCCGCTATTGTAGTGACGATAAGTGTTTCCACCGTTCCCGTTGAAGTAACGACAGTCGTCGATTCCGATTGTTCGTCCGAAATAAACGCTCCAATTGTCGTTTTAGATGGACTTTTGGTAAAAAGCAAACCTTCGGCAATGGTTTCCGTAGTCTTTGGAGCAGTAATCGTCGCAGCAAAAAGGGTTTCCGTTGTTTCTTCTTGTTCAGTCATTGACGTCGTAGTCTCGTTTGACTTTAATGTTCGATTTAGCCCAGGGATCGAAGTAGCTTCCGGTACTGGTTCAACTGATTTTATCGTCGATTCTGTAGACGGAATTGTTGTAACGACGATTTTCGTGGACTGCATTTTTTTAGTTTCAGTCGTTTCATCCGTGGTTTCAATTTCTTCAGTCGTTTCTTCCGTAATTTCAATTCCTTCTGTCGTTTTTTCCGTAATTTCAATTTCTTCTGTCGTTTTTTCCCTAAATTCGATTTCTTCAGTCGTTTCTTCCGTAATTTCAATTCCTTCTGTCGTTTTTTCCGTCAATTTCATTTTTTCAGTCGTTTCTTCTGTAATTTCGATTCCTTCTGTCGTTTTTTCCGTCAATTCCATTTCTTTAGTCATTTCTTCCGTAATTTCAATTCCTTCTGTCGTTTTTTCCGTCAATTCAAACTCTTCAGTCGTTTCTTCCGTAATTTCAATTTCTTCTGTCGTTTTTTCCGTAAATTCAATTTCTTTAGTCGTTTCTTCTGTAATTTCAATTCCTTCTGTCGTTTTTTCCGTAAATTCAATTTTTTCAGTCGTTTCTTCTGTAATTTCAATTCCTTCTGTCGTTTTTTCCGTAAATTCCATTTCTTCAGTCGTTTCTTCCGTAATTTCGATTCCTTCTGTCGTTTTTTCCGTCAATTCAATTTCTTTAGTCGTTTCTTCCGTAATTTCGATTCTTTCTATCGTTTTTTCCGTCAATTCAATTTCTTCAGTCATTTCTTCCGTAATTTCAATTCCTTCTGTCGTTTTTTCCGTAAATTCAATTTCTTTAGTCGTTTTTTCAGTAATTTCAATTCTTTCCGTCGTTTTTTCCGTAAATTCAATTTCTTCAGTCGTTTCGTCTGTAATTTCAATTCCTTCTGTCGTTTTTTCCGTAAATGTAATTTCTTCAGTCGTTTCTTCCGTAATTTCAATTTTTTCCGTCGTTTTTTCCGTAAATTCATTTTTTTCAGTCGTTTCTTCCGTAATTTCAATTCCTTCTTTCGTTTTTTCCGTAAATTCAATTTCTTCTGTCGTTTCTTTCGTAATTTCGATTCCATTTGTCGTTTTTTCCGTCAATTCAATTTCTTTAGTCGTTTCTTCCGTAATTTCAGTTCCTTCTGTCGTTTTTTTCGTAAATTTAATTTCTTCTGTCGTTTCTTCCGTAATTTCAATTCCTTCTGTCGTTTTTTCCGTAAATTCAATTTCTTCTGTCGTTTCTTCCGTGATTTCGATTCCTTCTGTCGTTTTTTCCGTAGATTCAATTTCTTCTGTCGTTTCTTCCGTAATTTCAATTTCTTCCGTCGTTTTTTCCGTAAATTCAATTTCTTCTGTCGTTTCTTCCGTAATTTCAATTCCTTCTGTCGTTTTTTCCGTGAATTCAATTTTTTCAGTCGTTTCTTCCGTAATATCAATTCCTTTTGTCGTTTTTTCCGTAAATTCAATTTCTTCAGTCGTTTCTTCCGTAATTTCAATTCTCTCAGTCGTCCCTTCAGTAGCTTCAGTACTTGTAAATTGTTCAGTAAGTTCCAAAGTTTCGGTACCTTCTGTGGTAACTTTATCCTGTATTCTGCTTGACTTTGCTTCAACCCCAGTCTCGCCAGTTAGTTCGGCTTCTTCATCGGTCATTTTTTCAAATTCATTTCCGCTTTGGTCAGCAGAAGTTGCAGTAATTTCCGTTGTCAAAGAAAAATCCTCTCCAGCAATGAGGTCATTCACTCCAAACATGGAAATAGGTTCCGTCGTTACTGCTACCTCAATCGTGGTTTCCCTCGTTCTTTTTATCTCTTCGTCGGCGGTTGTATGGCCGAACATGTCAAGAATATTCTGATAAGCCGTTGCCTCCCCAACATTAACCTTCATAGTGGAAAATTCCTTGTCTAATATCCCAAGAGAATCCGTGGTGATTTCTTCAATCGGCGTTAGCAAAAGTTCCTCAGCAATGTTGTCATCAAAAATCGCCATATCTTCAAAGTCACTGAGACTCAATAATTTTCTCTTGTATGTGAATTCCGTCATTGATTGCAATTTTCTGCCAAGTCTGATGTAACTCGGTCTGTCAAAATTTTTCCTCTTTTCATCATCCGTTTTGTCCTCGGGCGAAGATGACTTTGGCTTCGATTTTTTTCCCCCCTTAATGTGAACTTTCTTATCCTTGACACGATTTTTCTGACTCACCCGATGAACCTGAGCATTTTTAGGCAGCTGATAAAGCGGCGTCGAAGAGTCAGCCGACATTTCAATCGAGTCCAACTTGGATAGAGATCCTTGGTCGACATGTTCAGGCCAAATGTGCGATTTTGAACTCTTGGGTTTATTCTTCGTATCAATTCTTTGCTCCTTCGTATCAAGGTCAAAAGGTGATTCGTAAGCGTCATCGACTTCCTCAGGCTCATAATCATCTTCGTAAGCTTCCTCGGAATCAATAGCATCAGCGTAAGCTTCTTCAGCATCCGATAGATCGGTATTTTGAAGGTCATAGTCTTCCGAGGAGTCGAGATCGTAATCGTTCATGTACTCATCGTAATCTTCGACTTCCTCCTCGTAATCCTCGTAAGCCGATCGCTTCGTCACGCTCTTCTTATCGCCTCGTTGCTTCTTCGGCGTGCGATTTTTTTGTGATCTATCGATCTCTCGATCGTGCGAATCACGAGCTACGATTTTCCGACGACTTTGAGAATTGTGAATTGGTATCTTGAGACGTATATCGACACGAGCATTGCCACCGGTATCATCGCCACTGACCGCTACCACAGCGTCCTCGTTGGATTTTGACCTTGACGCTGTACTCAAAATGGCGGAGTGGCGTCGCGTAATGGCGGCCGCTCGATGTCGAGAGCGCGTGGTTGCTTCCGCATTGAGATTCTCTTCTGTCGACGACGATCGATGATCGTTTTTCGATGGGACGATCGATTGTGACTTCGATCTTCGGGTAAATTCGACCTTACTCGTCGTTTCAGTATCGGTATCAAAGAAATCGGTTCGTGGCGTCGTCGCCGCCATTTTGTATGTATCACGATGATGCGCAGTCACTCTTCGTGGCTGAGCCAATGATCGCAGGTTCGACGCTCGAATCGGCGAAGGACCAAACGTCGATGACGATCTTGGAGGTACTTTAACGATCACACCGTCTTTGGTAATGTTTCTGATTACTTTAGGCGCCAACAGTTTCACCAAAAATTCTTGAGCTCCCGATTCACGAGCTTTCTCAAAGTCAGAGTAATTTATGGACAGCCTTTGCTCGCCCGTTTTGTCCGAAGGCTCCAGCGATATACTGATCGTCGGTAATGACCTTGATGATGATCCATCAGACTTTGCTCGAACATTTTTTCTGTTCAAATGTTTGCGCGCCATTTTAGCCTTCATGGACTCAGAATTTGATGGTTTATCCGTAGATTCGACCAATGCATCGTCGATTTGATCTAATTCCGGCTTCAAGAATCCTTTCGGCTCGATCTCGGCATCGTTTCGAGATTCCGGCAAGGAAGTGTGATCCTCGTGACCTTGAAGTATCCTAGAATGACCTTGAGTACTCGGTCTGTTTCTCAAGGTCGTCTGGGGATAAAGATCGGTTGTAACTTCGCTCATAATTGTACTGGGACCAGTTTCATTCGTGGCAAATGATTCATTTGTTGCATTGGTTGGCCAATTTGTTTCTGGAGTGACGGAAGTGTCTTCGTTGATTTTTGTACTCGTTGGGGTGGTGCTATATTTTTCCTTATTGTCTTTTGGATTTGTCGGCCAATCCTCAGTTTCTTCGATTTCACTGGTATAAGGATTTTCAGTTTTGTAAGTGGTAATGATAGTGCTCGAACTTATGGAACTGTCTTCAAGGTTATGACCGGAAATCGTCGTTTTCTCGTTGATTACCGTTTCACGATTTTCCGAAATTTCTTGATCCGTCATAAACGTATCGGTAGAGGACATTTCGGTAAAGCTCTCTGAACTTCCCGTCGACGTTTCGGTACTGGAAGAATATTCTTCCTGGGTCGTTGACCAAATAGTCGTTTCGTCCGTGATGGTTTCATCGGTAGTTTCTGTGTCCGATGGTTCCAGACTCGTCGTTTCAAATATCGAAATGGTCGATCTCGTTGTCGATCTATTGTCCTTCGTTCCAAAGCCAAAAGTCTTCTCGAAGAAATCGATTATTCCAGGATTTCGCTTGCGTTTCGTTCGACCATGAATTTTTTCGTCGTACAATCTGGTGACCGATTCGTTTTTTGGAATCGGTGATTTCGTGAACGTATTTTGGAGCTGCGGATTTAGGTTTAAGGACTTCCGGGTCAACGGACACCTTCTTTGACCTTCAATTGCGTTATCTCCCTTCTCTGAACCTTCGTGAGCCTTGTCGGACAATAATTCATCGACGACATTCTCAACCGAATAATCCCGGTGTTCTCTTTTTCTTCGCGTTTTGTCCGGAGACGAGAGTTTCCTCTTTTTTTGCGCGTTGCGTCGTTCGCCATTTTGTGCACTCGTTAAATTTTCATTCACCAGTTTGATAGTCGACAAGAGCTTTTGCAGCTGTGCCGTCAGAGGTTCAATGACGTTCGACAAAGATTTTCCCTTGGCTTTGACGCGCCGAGCATCGGCGTTCGACACAAGCCGAGTATCAGCGTTCGACACCAGCCGAGTATCAGCGTTCGACACAAGCCGAGTATCAGCGTTCGACGCTTCATCTTCACCGGTCGAGGAGGAAATCGTGGGAAATTCCGTGTTATCGACGCCGTTCAGTTGGGAGTTTAATATTCTCTGTGGTATGTAACTCGGGTTTGGATATTCGTAAGCATTCCAATTTGACAATAATTTGCCACCGATGGGTGAAGCAATAGTCGCTTCAATCTGCTCGTCCGTCGATGAATCAGCATCGCAGGGTTTCGCGTTATTGTCAAACTTACCGGGCAAATCTCTTTCAAGGTCATTCAAAGATCGTTGCGATTGGATTGGCGTATCGTCGAGGCCACCAGGATCAACGTTATTGTCTCGAAGGTCATTGAGGTCACTTCTCTGATCTTCGAGCTGCGAAGATATTGCCTCCAAATCATTCAAGTTGTTGTCATTCATCGAGCTCAGAGCTTTTGCGTATCTGTCGAGATAACGGAGACGATAAGTGCCCGTTTCTTCGGAATCTTCTCTGACACCTCTGTCAAGATTGATCCAAGAATGGGGCTCAATCGCCGACTGAGGTTGATAGACCTCAGCGTTGGGATCGACCTCGTCGTACATCGATTTTCCGACATCGCGAGGTTGCCATTTTTCATAAGGAAGGTCACGCGAATTATCGAAGGCATATTGAGGTCCTGGATTCAGGTCCTGGGACGCTGAGGAGGCTAAAAACGATGGGAATGGCGCCGCGTTTCTTGGATCCGGATTGTAGAGGAGATTACTGCCTCCGTACATCTTGATGTTGTCCAGAACAGGATTATTGATCAAGTCATTTGACGGTGAATCAATGGACTCGGGATAATTCGAGGCTCGACGATGACTCGCCGAGTCCTCGGGAAGATATCCTGAGGATGGGAAAACTTGAGGCTCGATATTGGACAGACCCGATGGATCATTTCCTTTGGGACTATTCCATGAAGATTGAGAATCGATTGGAAAATCATTGGCATTGGAGAATCGAGGATTGTTGTCGGCAATTTTACGACGAAAATTGTTACCAATGTCCTTGACGTCGTGATGCATGTGAGCCTTGAAGGACAACATGGCGGAGGTTCCGTCACCTTTTTTCGTCTCGTAATTATCGTTGTTAATGAAAAATGGCTCCGATTGACGTGGCATAACGTTCAAACTGTTGTAATCCTTCAATGAACGTTCCTCAGGACTCGAGGAATCGTCCTTAAGGACATAAAGATTTTCCGATACGGGAACAAGTTGGAAGCCTCGTTTGAATTTTCCATGAAAGTGGAGAGTCTGACCAGGAGCATAATTTTTCAAAATATAAGGTCCTTCGGGATTCGATGGAATATTTCTTCCCAAAATGTTTTTGTACGAATCTTCGGCATTTTTTTCGAAGACACTTTCGTCTTCGTCCTTTTTCATCGATATTGGGAGATTGTCTTCGCTAAATTCCTCTTCAGGTTGTCTTTTTTGCAATGCATTTACATTAGCATGATTTTCCGGATCGTCAGGACTGATGGGAAACAATTGGGGATTCGACAATGGCGACGGTGAAGCTATCGCAACTTCCGGTGATTCTCGAACTTGCCAAACTTGGTCGGGCGCTTTCGCGGCTACTTCCGGAATGTTTTCGGCATTCTGAAGCGATCTTTCGACTTCTCCGTCGAAAGAATCTTCTTGAAAATAATTTTCAACGTTTCTTCTTTTATCCTTAAGATTCGTTGAATTATCACTCATACGATGATCTCCTTTGTCATCCCTGAGACGAGACGATTTTTTGCCCAATCGCCTTCGTTCTTTGCCTCGTTCGTTGTAACTCGACGAAGATATCGATAGAAGCGAACGCTGGGCCGACATCTTCCATTTTTCGAAACTGGAAATTTCTTCTTTCATTAAATTAACTGTTTGTCTCGTATACTCACCCGACGAGATGACAAGGGATTCCCGGCTTTTCGAAGTGTCGACGACCTCGTGAAATATCTGTCCCGATCCTCTTGCTACGTACAACATCATACAAAACACGCTGTGAGAAAAAAAATCACATAGCTTCATTTTCAAATTTGAGTTTATCTATGTGTATTTATTCATCTGACGCCGCACAAAAAGTTTCGCTGCTTTTTTAAAAATGAAGATATTTCAACCCGAAGTAAAAAACTCCATTGAATCGCCAATGGCAACCAATGGTCCTCATACGACTCCATTGGACAATGAATGGGGACCCATTGAGATTTCCGCATTTGTCAATGGCGTATAGGAACGACCATTCATCAGTGAATGGATATCCATTGAAAAGTCACCATTGCCCAATGACGTCCATTGGACAGCAAATGCGGATGAACCGAATGATCACCATTACTCAATGATGCCCATTGGAAAGCAAATGCTGATGGACCGAGCCATCAGCATTGCCCAATGGTGTCCGTTGGAAGGCAAATGCTGATGAACGAAATGATCAGCTTTACCCAATGATGTCCATTGGGAAGTAAATGCGGATGCACTGAATGATCAGCATTACCCAAAAATGTCCATTGGAAACCGCGTCGCGTTAGTTCCGAGACTTGGCGCGAGATGTCGCAGGACGGCAACCCGCTGAACTCCCATACGGATTATGCGAAGAGTATGCTTATCTAGACGAGTGTGAGCACGGAATATTAGCACAAATCGGTGTCCAGAAAATCCATGCAAGGAGTTCTTGCCGGCTGATGCCCATGGGATAATCCCTATTCCGTTTGGAATGGGGAAGTCAATCCTCATTGGAAAATCCCTATTCGATTTCAAATGGGGAATTCAATGGCGAAAATGTCCTTGGGCAATTGGGCATTCATCTCCACTGGTTATTTTGGCAATGGGGAATGAATGGCGATTTTTCAATGGTGACGAATGGAGTTTTTTACTATATGAAAGAATCTCCATTGATTATCGTCATTCATTCCCCATTGCCTACAAAAACCAATGGAGATGAATGCCGAATTGCCTATGGGGATTTTCTTCATTGAATCCCCATAGGATAATCCCCATTCCGTTTCAAATGGGGAAGTCAATCCTCATTGGAAAATCCTCATTCGATTTGAAATGGGGAATTCAATGGCGAAAATCCCCTTAGACAATTCGGCATTCATCTCCGTTGATTATTTTGGCAATGGGGAATGAATGGGGATTTTTCAATGGCGACGAATGGAGTTTTTTACTACGGGAATCCCACAAGCGGCGTTTCAAAGCAGACGTATTCAGCTTCATTTAGCTTTCTCCAAAAAAAAAATTCGATTTTTTTTTAACCTGGTACGTTCTTTGAAAAGTGGTCGTGTTTCGGCTTTTTTTGGCGTTGAAATTTTGGCGCACGACCAATGAACATTTTTTTCAAACTGTTTTTCATATGGAAATCTCGTGGAAGGGAGTATAAGCTTCAATTTCGTTTTTCAAAAAGTTTCGTACGATTTTTTTTCGCAAAAATATTCAATTTTTTGCAAAAAACGACCATATTTATAAAATGTAGCGTAACTCTGAAACTACTTGGTTTTTGTGAAATTACTAGGATGGTAGAAAGTTGCATACAATTATTCTGGAATCAGTGAAATTTTTTCAGAATTTTGTTTCGAAATTTTTCCTAGTCAACGGAATATTTTTTTATCTTAAACAATCGGGTCGCTTATCTCATTTACACCGCTTTTTCATCGGAAAAATTACAAGGCTTTTTCATCGGAAAACCCGTGGAGATGAGGTAAGAGACGCGATTATTTACAATAAAAACCTTGATAGCTATACAAGTTCTGTACAAAGTTTATGTGAAATATATTGAAAATTGTGTAAGTTAGAGCGCTTGTTCTATTTTTCAAAAAATTCAAAATTTCATAAAATTTTAATCATTCGATCGATTTTCGCCAAATTTGATAACGAACATCCTCGATAGCTATATTAGCTCAGTGTAAAATTTCAGTGCAAAAAATTGCACAATTCAGAGCGTTTACGCTATTTTTCAAAAAATTAAAAATTTCATAAAATTTCAATCCCTCGATGAATTTTTGCCAAATTTAATAGCGAACAACCTCGATAGCTACATTAGCTCTGTGCAAAGTTTCAGTACAATATCTTAAAAATTGCACAAGTTGAAGCGTTTAGGCTATTTTTCAAAAAATTCAAAATTTCATAAAATTTCAATCCCTCGATGGATTTTTGTCAAATTCAATACCAAACAACCTTAATAGCTACACTAATTCTGTACAAAGTTTGAGTGCAATATCTTGAAAATTGCAGAGGTTAGAGCGTTTACGCCATTCTTGCAAAAACGAAAAAAGTCCATAAAATCTGAACACCCGTTATAATTGAAACAAATTTTTTTTATAATGAAGAGCAATTCGTGCTCGACAAGTGTGCCAAATTTTAGCTTGATATCTCGAAGCGTTTTCGAGTTATTAATTATTTACATCTGAAACTCAGGACGGACACACACCCGGACATTTTTTCTAAATATGATTTCTCGATGTTTTAGGACATTCCCGAAAACAAAGCTTCCTTTTTGAGAAAGTAAAAAATCAGGAAAAGTTTTGAAAACTAAATGTTCACCAAAAATTCTTAAAAAAATGCATTGAAACCAGAATAATTGTATGCAACTTTTTACCCCCCAAGTGATTTTGCGAAAACTCAGTAGTTTTAGAGTTACCCTTCATTTGATAAATATGGTCTTTTGCGAAAATCTGAATATTTCTGCGAAAAAAAATCGTACGAAACTTTAAAAGAAACGAAATTGAAGCTTATACTCCCCTCAAAAGTTTTTTGTGCGAAAAACAGTTTAAAAACAATTTCGTGGGTTCAGCGCCAAAATTTCAACGCCAAAAAAAAGTCAAAAAACGATCATGTTTCAAAGAACGTACCGGGTTAAAAAAACCTCGAAATTTTTTTTGGAAAAAGCGAAATGAAGCTGAATACATCCTCTTCAAAACGCCGCTTGCTGAATTTCAATATCTTCATTATTAAAAGAGCAGTGAAACTTTTTTCCGGCGCGGAATTGGGGTGAGTGTTTCCAAATTTTTGGACGGCAGTGTACATATTATTTTCGCTTCTTTCGGGCTTTTGTGGTGTATAGAGATAAAAAAAGGTATTACTCTCAGGTGCTAGAAATTGAACCACATCTGTGAAATTATTTTATGCGAAAAATTGTTATCAACAATGACGACGATGATCATTAAAATAATGGCGAAAAAATAAAAAATTGTGCTAATGAAAAAATTTTCCATAGCATCTTCATTTTTCTCTATCATTTGCCAATCCCCTTTCATAAACAAGTATTTTGATGAATTTTTGCTTCACAATAAAAAAAAAGTCTAACGAAAAATTGAAAAGATAAGCTATGTACTAATTTGCAGAATTTTTACAACTTTTGTTGAAATTTTTAAATCTCCAAAATTCAGACATTTTTTTTAGTTTTTTTATTTCGTATATTCTGAAAAAAAAACCAAGCAGATTCTTTTCAAATCTACGCCTGCCATTTCGTGATTAGATATTAATACCCGTAGTAAAAAACTCCATTCGTCGCCATTGAAAAATCCCCATTCATTCCCCATTGCCAAAATAACCAATGGAGATGAATACCGAATTGCCTTAGGGGATTTTCGCCATTGAATTCCCCATTTGAAACGGAATGGGGATTATCTAATGGGGATTCAATGGAGACAATCCCCTTAGGCAATTCGGCATTCATCCCCATTGGTTATTTTGGCAATGGGGAATGAATGGGGATTTTTCAATGGCGATGAATGGAGTTTTTACTATACGAAAGAATCTCCATTGCTGTTCGCCACTCATTCCCCATTGCCCACAAAACCAATGGATATGAATGCCGAATTTTCTAAGGACATTTTCGCCATTAAATTCCCCATTTGAAACGGAATGGGGATTATCCCATGGGGATTCAATGGAGACAATCTCCCTAGTGAATTCGCCATATTCACCTCTATTGGTTTTTGTGGGCAATGGGGAATAAATGGGATCATCAATGGAGATTCTTTCATATGATTGCTATATATACATGGAATTACGCATTAAATAATCAAGTAAGTTATCAGTAAGTAAGGTTAATCATAATGCTAATATTAGCATAACGACCAATAATTATATCATATATCATATATAGCAATCATATAGCAATCATATATATATATATATATATATATATATATATATATATGTATATATATATATTACATTTAATAGAAATTATTGAAGCTCAGAATTGAGAAAATAGATTGTAAGTGTATTCAGATGACGATTGATAATGAAAGTATATACGTTTCTCCTCTCACAAATCGAATTGAGAGGGACTGATAAAATTATGTGTATATGTTAAAAATAAACGGTTTTAAAAATCATTTATCCCAAACGTACGCGCACTTGATGAGCAGTATATAATATATTTTTTTTAAATATATTATATTATATTTTATTTTAAACTATTATATTATATTTTAAACTGATTGACCATCGATATAATCATCAGCATTTATTACAATTGAAGAAAATATTTGGTTCATATATGAGAATCAGCGACATCTGCTCTTACTTAATTTTATTAATTCACCGCCGTTTGAGAAATATCGCATTCGGAAAAATTCTCATCGATCGATGGGTTCAATTGTTCAGCATTGAACCTCGAATATGGATTGCAACATCGTTAACGAATGCTGCTCATCATTCGATCAGTCGTCAATGAAGTGACATTATTGATAAATGTTGATCATTGTATAATTCGTAGTTACTTATTATTCAATGGGTATCCTTGGTAAATGCTGATCATTTCATCGTTAGCCGCATTTGGGTTCCAATGAACATCTGTGGGAAATGCTGATCTTTCAGTTCATCCGCATTGACTTTCCAATGGACATCATTGGGTAAAGCGGATCATTTCGTTCATCAGCATTTACCTTCCCATGGACACCATTGGGCAATGCTGATCGCTCGATACATCCGCATTGGCTTTCCAATGAGCATCATTGAGTAATGATGATCATTCGATTCATCCGCATTTGATGTTCAATGGATACCCATTCACTGATCAATGGTCAGCCCTGTACGCCATTGACAAATGCGGAAATCTCAATGGGTCCCCATTCATTGTCCAATGGAGTCGTATGAGGACCATTGGTTGCCATTGGCGATTCAATGGAGTTTTTTACTACGGGATAGCTTTATCTCGATAGTTGCAAAATTAGGAAAATTACAACTTTAAAAAGAAATTTTTGAAAATTCAAAAATTGTATTAAATGCGAATCCCCCGAGTGATTTTATCGACACTGTTGTATTTTTATAAAAAAATTGCAGCCGCAAATTTCACAAGTTATAACTTTCTGAGCATTTTTAGAAATTTAGAAATTTTATAAAATTAGAATACCTCGGTCGAATTCTTTTAAATTCAATACCAAATAAACTTATCACTTGGTGAAAGAAGAAATGTTCAGAAAAAAATTGAGATCAACAGCTATAAAATACCAAAAGTTTAATCACCTCCAAACATTTATTAAAAAACTCTATATTACAAAATGCCAGTGATCGACAGTATCGATTTTTTCGTCAACGATATTGGTTTATAAATCATTTTTTCGAAAAATTAATAATTAGTGAAAAAATATTACTAATTTTTTACAAAAATTCGTAATTAGCCGAAAAATATTAGTAATTTTTCTAAAAAATTAGTAGTTAGTAAGAAAATACCTCCAATTTTTCAAAAAAAAAAATAGTAATTAGTGGGAAAATATTTCTAATTTTTCGAAAAAATTAGTAATTAGAGACGAAGTATTTCTAATTTTTCTAAAAAATTAGTATTTAGTGACAAAATATTTCTAATTTTTCGAAAAAATTAGTATTTAGCGACAAAATATTTCTAATTTTTCAACAAAAAATAGCAATTAGGGACAAAATATTACTAATTAATTTTTAATAAACAGAAATTTGCAAAAAAGTATTGTGTATATTTACGTACTTGTGTGTACGGATTGAGTCATGGTTATAAGCTCAAACAACTCTATTCAAAAAGTTGTTTTATTTTTTATTATAACTAGATCTTTTGAATATTTCACACATTAGTATTTATTGTATCGAATACCATACGTTATCACATAAGTTATTATTAATACGAATATTTAATCAGTACCTATTAAAAAATACATTAGTAATTTTTATTTCATTTATTATTTTTTCCAAAATTAATACAACATTTCTCCATAAATTATTGATTTTTTTGATTATTTAGCAATATCTTTCTCGCTAATTACTTATTCTTGGAAAAAATTAGTAATACTTTATCGTTAATTACTAATTTTTTGGAAAAATTATAAATGTCATGTCACTAATTACTTATTCATTAGGAAAATTAGGAATATTTTGTCACTAATTACTGATTTTTCAGAAAAACTAGTAATATTTTTTTGCCAATTACCAATTTTTTCATAAAAATTAGAAATATTTTGTCACTAATTACCAATTTTTCTAAAAATTAGTAATATGTTCCCGCTAATTACTAATGTTAAAAAAAAATCAGTAATATTTCTTTGCTAATTATTAATTTTTCGAAAAAATTGGATAATAAAAATAGATTTTTTTTTGCCGATCACTGCAAAATTCAATTTTTCCTGCAATTTTTGCAACATTCGCACTAAACAAAAAGGAATAGATATTCTACTTGCCAATAAATTTTCAGCTCAATCACTGGCATCATTTTTTCAGATACATTTGTTCGAATTTTTTTAGGCTAACAAACATTGTGCAAAAAAAAAATTCAAAAAACCATTTTTCGACACTTTGTCAGTTTTGAATAGACCAAAGGGAAAAATTCGAAAATTTGTCATGAAACAAAGCACGAAGAGGCAAAAGAATTGATTTTTCATGAAAAAATGTTCAAAATGAAGAAAAATTTTGATTTAAATATAATTTTTTATTTTCACCTGTAAATTACGTGATATCGCATTTGCTCGGTGGGCTTCTTTCAGCCGTCATAGTAAAAAAATATGATTGATGTACTTCGATGTTTTTCTCAGATATGCTTTTGAAGGATCGTCTTTGGCAGCGCTTTTGAGATGAAAAATTTCTCGTCGTTGAACGAACGAGATCTACGAGCCACTAATTCACGTTTGCACGAATAAGTCATGAATACGAATATAAATTATGTTTTATTGTAAATTAATATAACTATATATTATAAATATAAATAGTAATAAAAATATCCGACTGATTCGTTTAACACGACTGAACTCTTTTTAAAAAATCTCGTTTTGATAGATAACCACGAGGGTTGACCGTTCAACGTCAATTGTCAATTGTTTTTCATTTTTTTTTTCCATCCATAATAAATTCGATCTATCGAATTCCACAATTCATATACAGGGAGTCTTTTTTTATTAACCAAAAAAAATATACACTAACAAACATATTCGATTTAAAAAAATCTATTCAAGATGGCGATTTTGTGGTATTTTGACCTTGATATGCATCTTCATGACCTTTGCTGTCAGCGAATATTGGCAATGCTTCGATTTCAAGGTCAAAGTTGGCATGACGAATGTTATTTTTTATGTTTTTCAATGAAGAAATTTTGTCTTCACGCTCAGAGGTCAAAGGGACGCTCATTTCACGATGCAAGGTCGTCGCGCTACCGGAAGTCGATGAATTTTTCTCTATTTCCGGAATTCTTTGCAGATCTACTTCCGGCAGAATTGGCGGAAATTTTTCGAATTTTCGTGGCGTCGTGGAAGTCGTGGAATCGTTGTGAGAAGCGGGATGGAAAAATTGACGAATTCCGCCCAACAAACCGGAAGTCTCGGTCCCGTTGTTTTCCGCAGGTCGAAGAACGTCCTCGCCTCCTCCAAAATTCCGATCGAAATCATTGTACGACTCATCGTTGTACATTTCATCGACTTTCCGGTCATTGAATTCCTCACCAATATTTTCGACAATTTTCTCATTACGTTTCATTCGACCATCTTCATATTTCTTCCTTTTTACGTCCTTCCGCCATTTTGGCGAACGTTTGACTTGGTCCAATTCGTCGGTGACTTTACTTCCGGTTCGTCTCGATTTAATTATCTTCTCAGAGTTCTTGAAATTCTCCAACGAAATAGGACAAACGTCTTCAATATCTGAAAGCACAAAATAGTTTTCGTACTTCCGGTCGTTTTCGGCTATTTTTTTTTTTTATGGTATATTATGGAAATGTTTATATACTCGGAGAATCACGCGTTATCAAGTCAACGTTTTTAAGGACTGTCTCTTCATTTCCCTGAACTTCGGGAAATTTAGATTCTTCGTAACTCAGACGACCTGAGCCTGAAGCCCAAGATGCGAAAAATAGTGAGATAATCGTAATGTCAACGAGAAGAATTCGGTCTCGCGACATTGCGGGAAAGTGAAAGATAGACGTTTTTGAAATATTTTGGTTAGGTAAAGATTTTTTAAAAAATGAAAAACGTTTTGTTTTGTGGAACTGATCAATAAACAACGTATCATTTATGTATAATGTATTTATTATTCTTGAAAAAAAAATGACTTCAATTTTGGAAATTCTCATTACACTATACTGGAAAAAATTAAGGGATCAAAAAAATGTCCAAAATTTTTAGTGGTTTTTGAAAATGCTGTATCTCAATGCATTTTGCACTGAGATACAACATTTTCCAAGTCACTGCGGCAAAAAAAAAGTAAAAAAAAATTGAAAAATTTTTTTACACACTATTTCTTAGGATTGCGCGAAACCTGTAGCTTCGAATTTTTTTTCCTGAAAGATATAAAAACTAGAAACTTCAAGCTTCAAAATGTTTTTTTCAATACCTCGATACGACCATTTTTCATTGAGTTGCAGCATTTTTAAAAACCACTAAAAGTTTAGGAATTTTTTTTGATTCCTTCATTTTTTCCAGTAGTGTATTATTATTATTATTATTATTATTATTATTATTATTATTATTAAAAAGCAAAAAAATTATTATTAAACTTGCACTTAATAAAGATTAAGAAAAAATTTAAATTTGCACATTTTTGGAGTATTTGGAGGGAAACCAACCCTCACTGAGAAAAAGGTTTGGTAAAGTAAAAAAAAATTGGCTCGAATTAATTAAACCCGGCGATTGCGGGTGGTGAACGAAATGTATAATTCAGTTAACTCAAAACGTGTATCAAAATGGAAAAAAAAATTGCATTCCCACAAATACATATATCCTTGACCCAACAGAGTAGAGAATCCGTTCGATTGAAAATGACATTGTTTTGATTCTATATTTGGTAAAATGCACTCAATACGCGATTGCATAACCAAATGGTCAAGTTGAATGGACAGTTTATATTTTCTATGCAATTCAGATGTTGTTCACTGGAAAAAAAATGCATTCAATATAAAGCTAGACAATTTCAATTGAATCAACAAAACATTTGATGATGCATCAATATTTGTTTAAGCTACGAGGGCTTTTACTTAACCAATTAATCGTGAGATTAAACAGTTAAGTGAAAATTTAACTTATTTATCCTTGCGCCCATAAAGAGCACGAGCGCCACTAAAGTGCAATGGTGATCTCATTCAAATATGTAGTATTTAGTCCATAGAACTGCGCGACCACAGAGCGCGAGTAATGTTCCATCAATTTAAAGTTAAGGGCGGGGTAAAGTTAATTCGGCGAAAAAAAGGCATGTTTTTAAGATTTTTTTTTGGCGTAACGGATAGCGTTCGTTTATTGAAAAATTTACATATAATAAAGTAACATTTGAACGACATTCACCTAAATTTGCATTGCAAAATATTCAAAATTGAGCGAGTGAAAATTAAACCCTGGAGGCGCCTCGAAAAAAAGTTGGTTTGCGGTGTACACCATAACTCGCAACAGAATCATCTGAAACAAAAAAATCAAAATGCATTTGTTAAAGGAGATGTTTCTCGAGGTAATGGCGGGAGGATTTTTTTTTTCGATTTTTCAATTTTTCGTAGCACTTGGGAGCCAAAAGCCCGATTTTCGCTAAAAAAAATCGGCTAATTTGTTGTTGAAAAATTAGTAATTATTTAAAAAAAACAAAAAAGCTCTCGACAATACCTGGTGAATTATGTGAAGAAGTACTGTGCAAAATTTCCAAGCGATTGGTCCAGTAGATTTTGAGTTATCGTGTACACGGACTTCAAATGTGACAAGTATCAGAAAAACGGTTTGAAAAACGCAGAAGAGTTTGGTCGCTTAGCGCTCATTGCACATAAGTTTGAGAACACTTCTCGATTCTCATAAATTCTCATAAAAATCTGAGAAAATTCATGCATCCCGTAGTAAAAAACTCCATTCGTCGCCATTGAAAAATCCCCATTCATTCCCCATTGCCGAAATAACCAATGGAGATGAATGCCGAATTGCCTAAGGGGATTTTCGCCATTGAATTCCCCATTTGAAATCGAATGAGGATTTTCCAATGAGGATCGACTTCCCCATTTTAAACGGAATGGGGATTATCCTATGGGGATTCAATGAAGAAAATCCCCATAGGCAATTCGGCATTCATCTCCATTGGTTTTTGTAGGCAATGGGGAATGAATGGCGATAATCAATGGAGATTCTTTCATATATTAAGAAACTCCATTCGTCACCATTGAAAAATCGCCATTCATTCCCCATTGCCAAAATAACCAATGGAGATGAATGCCGAATTGCCCAAGAACATTTTCACCATTGAATTCCCCATTTGAAATCGAATAGGGATTTTCCAATGAGGATTGACTTCCCCATTTCAAACGGAATAGGGATTATCCCATGGGCATCAGTCGGCAAGAACTCCTTGCATGGATTTTTTGGACACCGACTTCTGCTAATATTCCGTGCTCACACTCGTCTAGATCAGCATACTCTTCGCATAATCCGTATGGGAGTTTAGCGGGTTGCCGTCCTGCGACATCTCGCGCCAAGTCTTTGACACCTTTGGGTAATGCTGATCATTCAGTTCATCCGCATTTACTTCCCAATGGACATCATTGGGTAAAGTTGATCATTTCGTTCATCAGCATTTGCCTTCCAATGGACACCATTGGGCATCATTGAGCAATGGTAATCATTCGGTTCATCCGCATTTGCTGTCTAATGGACGTCATTGGGCAATGGTGGCTTTTCAATGGATATCCATTCACTGATCAATGGTCGTTCCTATACCCCATTGAAAAATGCGGAAATCTCAATGGGTCCCCATTCATTGTCCAATGGAGTCGTATGAGGACCATTGGTTGCCATTGGCGATTCAATGGAGTTTTTTACTACGGGATGTTAAAGGAACTCAAAAGATTAATTTTGCATAATAATAATTCCAAAATGTTATTAACAAAATGATGAAAAAACAATAGCACCTCGCGCAGCTGCCGCCCAGGTATAAAACCGGGCATGGAGCAATAGACGCTCAAATACTCATAACTTCGTTAATTTTACTCCGATCGACTTGAAATTTTAACACAATATTCTTGAGATATTATGCATTCATTTAAAAAATGAAAAAAAAAATTTAAATACTTTACCCCGCCCTTAATCGAGGACTCCGATGCTGGTAATACACTGGTACTTATCGGTGCTCGGTGGCTGTCTCGCTGGCGCGAGAGCGCGCGCCGATCGTCGCCACCTTACGGATCTCGGGCGAAGTGCCGAGATCGTGGTGGTTGCTATACGTACTATCGACTAAATGTGTTGTGGTCGCATTGAAATATTTAGTCAAATTTATCAAACAATTTGATCAACTTGAAAGCATTTACTATTCTTTGTAACTGGATGAATAGCTCAAATTAAAACTAGATTTTGTTGATGAGACGAAACACACGGTTAAAACAATTTTATTTACTTTCAGTAAATGACTTGATATTCGATTGAATGAGAAAACAAGTTGTAGAATCAGTCTCGTTTGAAATCATTTTGATCCAATATTGTTTCTGCTATTTTTGCCTATTCTTATCTGTCCGCTCAAACTTTTTTTTTCTTATCCTCCAAATGTAAACAACCGAGTTTGATCAAAGTGAAATAAGAAAAAAAAAGGTCATCCAGAGGGTTACTCGAGGGATAATAAAAGGACGAAAAGGGAGAAAGGCAAATAAGTCTTAATTCGAAAAGTGACTCTCCGCGTTTGTTATTCGAGTCGACTGTCGCAATAAAAAACCTCTTCTGTATCCCTATATCATGCAATTTGTCACTGATCCTCGAATACGTGACAAGAGACCCGAGGAAAGAGAAAAAAAGCCGGAATAATACGAGCGCTAGAGATAAAAGCGCGCGCAATCGAAAAATCGATTGTTCATGGAGATAAAAGGAAACGCGTTGGTTGCAGATTGTCAGTATAATTTTTAACTTCCAGCTGCGATTAGCATTGGCGATAAGCTATTTCACAGCCATTGCTATTCTTTTAAAAAACATTTTTTTTTTTAAGTAATTTTTTTTAAAGATATTTATTATCGGTGTTTGAAGTCAAAGAAAAAACTATGCGAGGAATGCAATTATTATTATAATTTGCTTAAACCACCGTAGTAATTTAATTTGAACAATTTCAGGGAGATAATTAAATGGTTATTGATTTTATTATAATATGATGATTTTTATTTATTTAACAATTGCCACGGTCGTTGTTTCATTGGGTTTGGGTTTGGGTAAGTTCAATATATTCAGTTCTCTATATTTAACTAGTCTTGTCTAAAAACTAATTTTAAAAAAGAATTCATTTGTTTAATAATTTAAAAAGTATGGAAAATCACGAACAAGCGATTGTTGATATTGTTCGACGATTATGTAGAAAAATAGTATTTAAAAAATAAAAATAAAGATTTATTTATAAAATAGAAATTCTTCAATATTCATTTTTCATATTCCGGACTGAATATTTGTTTACATACAATGGCGTCAAAAACTTCACTGTTAATAAAATAAATAGAAAAATAAAAGGTAAAAGATTTATTCCGCTTTTTCCAAATAAAAATTTCTATTTTTTTTTAACCCGGTACGCTCTTCGAAACATGGTGATTTTTCGGTTTTTTTTTGCGTTGAAATTTTGGCGCACGACCCATGAAATGTTTTTAAAACTACTTTTCGCATGAAAAATTTGCCGGGGAAACTATAAGCTTCAATTTCGTTTTTTTTAAAATTTCGTACGATTTTTTTTCGCAATAATATTCAATTTTTCGCAAAAAACGACCGTATTTATAAAATGGAGCGTAACTCGAAAACTACTGGCTTTTCGTAAAGTCACTAGGAAGGTAAAAAGTTGCATACAATTATTCTGGATTGAATGAAATTTTTTCAGGATTTTTTTTCAAAATTTTCCCTGTCAACTAAACATTTTGTTATCTCGATTGTTTAAAGTGAAAAAATATCTCGTTAATAAGCAAAATTTTCGAAATTTTTTATTTATTTTTTATTCTGAAACACTGTACGCAACTTTTTACTCTCTTAGTAATTTTAGGAAAACCCAGTGTTTTTGGAGTTACGCTATATTTTATAAATATGGTCATTTTTTGGGAAAAATTGAAGATTTTTTTGAAAAAAAATTGTACGAAATTAAAAAAAAACGAAATTGAAGTTTATACTCCCCTCCACCAGTTTTTCATGCGAAAAACAGATTAAAAAAATTTCAAGGGTCATGCGCCAAAATTTCAAGGCAATAAAAAAGCCGAAAAACAACCATGTTTCAAAAGGCGTACCGAGTTCAAAAAAAATCGAAAATAATTTTTGAAAAAAGCGAAATGACGCTGAATATGTCCCCTTTGAAATGGCGCTTGTTGACTTGTAATATCTTAATTTTTAAAAGAGCAGTGAAACTTTTTGTGCGACGCGGAATCGGGGCGAGTGTTTCCAAACTTTTGGGTAGGTAGTAATTGTCAAGTATTTTGAACTATCCCGTATTTGGGATTTCCAATACGTTAGTTTTCTAAAAAATGCAAATAATAAAATATATTTTGTCAATTTGTAAGTTTTTGTGCATGGAGATTGGATGTAAGACCCTTCGTGTAAGATTTTTTGTAACGAACGATTTCTGGGCATTTTTAACCAAGATTCTGCGTTAGCCAATCAGAATCTAAATTTCCTTTAAGACTACTCGAAATTGCATGTAAAAGAATTACCAACAATATTATTATTAAAAAACACTCCTTTATAAAAATAGTACATTACATCACTCGGCGTAAAAACATTTTCTGACGAGTGATGTACGATATTTTATATCAAGAGGTGCAATATGGACGTTTTCTCGTCCGCTTGCGGACGTAAAAGCGTCCATTATTGTACTGAGTGATATAAAGTATTTTACTCCATTATGGCTTTCTCATAAAGGAAGAAATAATCGAGGCGCAAAAGACAAGTTCTAATTTACTTAAAAAACTTCAACCGGATGACTTCAATATTCTATAATGTTATAACTGAATAAACTCAAATTTGCAGAAAGTACAACGATCTTAAACATTTTTTATAAGATTTCATAATCAAACGGATTGTAAAGCCCTCTTAATTAGTCAAAATTTGAGCTTAATAATTATGCAAAATTATGGAAATAATAAATTCGGGTATTTATGAAAATTAGAAAATCGATCAACAAAATATTATTTTTTTCAAAATATGCTTTGTGAAATTAAAAAAATCGACACAAAGTTTTCCTCGTCAAATATTATTAACTCTTCCAAAAACTAGTTTATCGAATTTACTTCGTTTAATTATTTTACTCAATATTAATGAAATTTAAATATTTACTTGAATTTAAATATTTAAATGTTTATTTACATTTAAATATTTACATCGTTGTGTTCGAATCCTTATTAAACAATTGGTGAAAATCTCACGTGGATCCTCACACCAATTAATTTACCTGAAATAGGAAAACATTGAATTTTTTAGATGGAGATGAAAAATACTTGTTGCGAAAAATGAACGATGAACTTTTGCGAATAAATCGGTTGAGCGCGAAATTGGAATGGGAATCTTCAACGAAGCCCTCGAGGGAAATTTTTCAATTGAAGAGACATTTTTCGTGGATTCGAAGTAGCTGGAGAAACGAAATTTGTTCGAGACTCAATTATTACAGTGATGGAAAATTACCGTATGTAAGAATGATTTATTTACTCTGCCGAGGACCCTCTTACTCATCCGAACAAGCTCGGTAATCTTTTCAATTATTATCAATTATATCTTTCCAAATAAACGATCAAAAATTATTGTATAAATATACACTCAGTCAAAAAATTAAAGGAACAGCAAAATTTTCGAGATTTTTCAGCGATTTTTCAAAGGCTGTAACTTTGTTAATTTTGGTCGTAACATTTTTTTAAAAAAAGCATTTTGAAGCTTGAATCTTTTAGTTTTGGAATCTTGAGTCAAAACAATTTTGTAGGTATCAACCTCGACGCAGTCGAAAGAAATATCACGGTCAATATTTTCTCGAAATTTTTGCTTTTTTCAAAACAGTCGATGGACTCTAAAAAAATTTTCCGAGCTTAACCAATCTATGGGTCGTTTAGCTGGATTCCTTGGCTTCAATTTGTTTTTTTTGTTTTTGTTCTACGACTATTTTTTGCTGAGATATCGGCGATTGAACAAAAATTCGACTTTTTTTTAAATCTTCCATATCTGTGGAACTAATTATCATACAGCGAGTAAACAGTAGGTTTCGGAAACTTAAATCTACTCTCTATAAGTGCCTATTACTGTCATAAACAAAAAATTTTTTTTTCCATGCTTAATTGTGACTTGAAAAAACCCAAAAAATAGCTTTTTTTCTTGTTTTAGAAAATCTACCACAACTTTGCAGATATTTCGAAAAATACCAATGTTTTGAGGTTATTTTTTAACTCAATACATACCTAAAAACCATGCCAATTTTCAAAATAATCGGTCGAGCCGTTTTTTGTGACCGAGTCATCAAACTTTTAGAAAAATTGAAGGAACACGTTGATTGATCCTTAAAGACCAATTAATGGTATTAAATTTTTTTTTTAAGTTTGTCTTTTTTTTCCTCTTAAATTTGCATTTAATAAGCATGAAAGCTGAAAAAAATGCCAATAAATTTTTGAAATGTGGATTTTTTTTAGTTTTCACGCTCATTAAATGCAAATTTGGGAGAAAAAAAAAGAAAAACTTTTTTAACACCATTAATTAATTGGTCTTTAAGGATCAATAAACGTGTTCTTTTAATTTTTCTAAAAGTGTGATGACTCGATCACAAAAAACAGCTCGACCGATCGTTTTGAAAATTGGCATGGTTTTTAGGTATGTATTAAGCTAAAAAAGAACCATAAAACATTGGTATTTTTCGCAATATCTGCAAAGTTGTGGTAGATTTTCTAAAACAAGAAAAAAAACTTTTTTTTTTTTACTTTTTCAAGTCGAAATTAAGCATGGAAACAATTTTTTTTCGTTTATGGAAGTAATTGGCACTTATAGAAGGTAGATTTAAGTTTCCGAAACCCACCGTTTATTCGCTGTACGATAATTAGTTCCACAGATATGGAAGATTTAAAAAAAAGTCGAATTTTTGTTCAATCGCCGATATCTCAGCAAAAAATAGTCGTAGAACAAAAACAAAAAAAAACAAATTGAAGCCAAGGAATCCAGCTAAACGACCCATAGATTGGTTAAGCTCGGAAAATTTTTTTAGAGTCCATCGACTGTTTTGAAAAAAGCAAAAATTTCGAGAAAATTTTGACCATGATATTTCTTTCGACTGCGTAGAAGGTGATGCTTACAAAATTTTTTTGACTCGAGATTCCAAAACTAGAAGATTCAAGCTTCAAAATGCTTTTTTTTTTTAAATTTTTACGACCAAAATTAACAAAGTTACAGCCTTTGGAAAATCGCCGAAAAATCTCGAAAATTTTGCTGTTCCTTTAATTTTTTGGCTGAGTGTATAATATATAATATACAGGGTGTCACAAAAGTAACGGGACGGCTGAATATTTCCTCAGCTAAGATATTTTTTAAAAAGTTCAAGGTCATTCTTGTAGCAACTTTTAACGAGGAATTCAAGGGTGACTTTAATCTTGACCTCAACGATTACCTTCAAGGTTATTTCAAGGTCAAATATTTTGTTTAAAATGGAAACCCCCTTGTTTGACATGGTCAATCGATAGAGTGGAAAATTTTGACCTTGAAGGTTCTCTGAAATCATAATTAGACTTAAACAAGGTGTGGATACCTCTGGAAATAAAAGCGTTTCACATGCTCTCGTAACAAGCAAAGTTATTAATTTTAAATTTTAACAGGTTTATTAACTTTAACTTTAACTTTTTTTTCATAGAAACTTATATTTTTGAGTTCTGAAATCAATAGAACAAAGTTTTACATTTACATTGAAAGATTCGGAAAAAATCCATTTTTTTGGAATAAGTTTGATTTCAGCGATCAAAAGTAAAGGTTTCCATTTAAAAAAAAGTTGACCTTGAAATCACCTTGAAGGTCATCGTCGAGGTCACTACTAAATGCGCCTTGTTAAAATTAATAACTCTGCTCGTTACTAGAGAATTTACAACTATTTCTATTCCCAGAGGTATCCACACCTTGTTTAAGTTTAATTATGATTTCAGAGACCCTTCAAGGTCAAAATGTACTTATGACCAAAGTACCTATTTGCACGTAAAATTTTCCGCTCTATGGATTAATTGCCGATGTCAATAGACGGGGTTTTCATTTCAAGAAAAAGCTGAACTTGAAATAACCTTGAAGGTAATCGTCAAGGTCAAAGTTAAGGTCTTTTTGGAAAATATGAAATATTCAGTCCCCCGTTACTTTTGTGACACCCTGTATAATATAATTTATAATAGTAAATAAAATATTGTATAAATAGTAATAATAATGGTAAAAATACAACTTTGATTATTGGTTTTCATTATAAGTTATTTTCATTAGAGCCCTGACGACAATTTCGGATGATCTTGTGAAAAACTATGCGATCCGCAAAGTTTGCAAAATGGAAATTGAAGGACGAAAATGTTATCACGGCGAACCAGAATTGAAGACCTTGATGGTTAATTCACGGTAGGTTGATTGATAAAAATAACTTCCAAAAAACATATATTTTAGTACAAACAATAAACAAACAATGGAATTCACACAAATTGATGGTAAGTAAAATATAATGGTTTATTATTAAATTATTAATAATTATTTGAAATTTCTAAATTTTTTAAAAATTCCATTTCCTGAATTTCAAAAAACATTTGAAAAAATTGGCAGACGCGATTGCAATATTTTTATGTACAAAAATGCGAGTACAAAGTTTGTTAATGACTGCAAAAGTGTGTGAAAATGAAATTTATTATTGATGGCACTGATGAATATTAGTACTATATTAATACTAGTACTATGAATAGTACTATAAATAGTACTATGAATCAAAAATTAATTATGGTCATTAATTGATATCATTATAAAGTAATTATGAATTATTGATTATTGAATGAGTTAAATCAATTATGTGAACTATTCAATTAAATTAATTATTGAGTTAATCAATGAAATTATTATGAAATAAATTATTAATCAACGTTTTGTGGAAAATTATAAATCTGCCCATGGCTTTCTCAATGTTTTCCTTTGAGTTCCTTGAGTTCTCTATAAGTTTCCTTGAGTTTCACTACGACGAGTAGTTCAATTATGACTTCCTGATAAAAAAAAGCTCCACGAATGACTCAATTAAATCAAGAAGTTTAACACGAATTTCCATTTTTTAAGATTTTTTCATCATATTTTAACAACTTTCAAATTGTATAAAATTCTGAGCCCTGAAATTTATTGTAAATATGATTTAACAACATTTTAAGAAATTTTAGGTATATGAGGAGTTCTTTTTCAACAGGGCCACTTTTTTTTCACCCTCTCCAATTTTTTTTTCAAAATCTACCAGTTTGCAATATTAGTCAAAAAGAACGTCTGTGATTTTTTAAAGATTTTTTTAGGCGTCCGTCCAGGATTTTCAATTTTTCATTACGAAGACTGTATCTCAAAAAATATTCATCAAACAAAAAAAACATAACAATAAAAACTTTTTTATTTTTTCCACTTCATCGCAAGAAATTAAAATCATATTTTTTCTGCATTGAGAAAATGGAAATTTGGCAAAAAAATGAGAATAATTTTTTTTTAACCTAATAACACACTTTCGATTTCGATACAAATTTTATAGGTTGGCTGTCATTGGGTAAAGAGTCTGCAAAAAAAAATTCAGAATGGCACCTGCAATGGTTACGATGACAAAAAATAAAAACCCTGCGAAATCTATATGCGGTTATGAGAATTCGCAGGGTTTTTATTTTTTTTTTTCATCGTAACCATTGCAGGTGCCCTTCTGAAAATTTTTTCGCAGACTCTTTACCCAATGACAGACATTCTGTAAAATTTGTACCGAAATCGAAAGTGTGCTATTAGGTTTAAAAAATTTGTATTCTCATTTTTTTGCCAAATTTCCATTTTCTCAATGCAGAAAAATTATTATTTTAATTTTTTTCGATAAAGTGGAAAAAATAAATAAGTTTTTATTCTTATGTATTTTTTGTTTGATGAAAATTTTTTGAGATACAGTGTTCGTAATGAAAAATTGAAAATCTTGAGCGGACGCCTAAAAAAATCTAAAAAAAATCACAGACGTTCCATTTGACTAATATTTCAAACTGGCAGATTTTTAAAAAAATCGGAGAGGGTAAAAAAAAGTGGCCCGGTTGAAAAAGAACTCCTCATATTGGCATAAACACCTAAAAAAAAGCTTACGAAAACGAAGCTTCCTTCTGTGGAAGCAAAATTAAATTCTATTTATTTTTTGATGATTAATTGATGTTTTATTTTATAATGATCATTTTGTGATGATTAATTGATGATACGAATTTATTTGTACCAAAGAAATGAAAGCGAATTGCTGTGGGCTTGGACGAGCTGGCGTAATGAAATGAGTGTCGTGAAAGAATTATTCACAAGATCGATAGATCTGCAGAATATTGGCGCTCGAAACAATGGTGAGGAATTGTTGATCTACAATTTTTTTGTCATTAGCATTTGATGGATAAATTTTTTTACTTCTTGTTTTGGAAACAGGATACAACAACATTGGAGAGTGTTGGCGTGAAGAATTGGAAATACCGAATTTGGAAAATTTCGTTGACAATTTGTACAAGGAGGTTCAGCATCTTTATCGTCTACTTCACGCAGTAGTAAGATTCCGCCTTGGTCAGACGTATCCAGGAATTGTACGTCCTGATCGACCCATACCAGCTCATTTGCTAGGTGATTTTTTTTTCTTCTCTAATATGTGTGGGTGGGGGTCGAAGAGTCGACTAACCAATATTTCGAACGGCTGAAATCCCGAATTTCACGATTACGAGCGTTCGAATAACGAAGCGCCGAAATCCCGAAGGCCAGAAAAGCGAAAGCGGAGAGAGCCGCTCCATGCGTAAGAGAGAGAGAGAGATGCGCTTCCTCTCTCTCTTACGCATGGGGCGGCTCGCTTGACTTTCTCTTTTCTGGCGATCGGAATTCGGCGCTTCGTTATTCTAACGCTCGTAATCGTAAAATTCGGGATTTCGGCCGTTTGAAATATTGGTTAGTCGACTCTTCGACCCTCACCCATATGTGTAGATCCCAGCAGAGAAAGACCATTGAGAATATCAAAAAAGCATATGAGGAGTTCTTTTTCGGGGCGGGGTCGAAGAGTCGACTAACCAATATTTCGAACGGCCGAAGTCCCGAATTTTACGATTACGAGCGTTAGAATAACGAAGCGCCGAAATCCCGATCGCCAGAAAAGAGAAAGTCGAGAAAGTCGCCCCATGCGTAAGAGAGAGAGGAGGCGCATCTCTTTCTCTCTTACGCATGGGGCGGCTCTCTCCGCTGTCGCTTTTCTGGCGTTCGGGATTTCGGCGCTTCGTTATTCGAACGCTCGTAATCGTGAAATTCGGGATTTAGGCCGTTCGAAATATTGGTTAGTCGACTCTTCGACCCCGCCCCTCTTTTTCAACCGGGCCACTTTTTTTTCACCCTCTCCAATTTTTTTCAAAATCTGCCAGTTTGAAATATTAGTCAAAAGGAACGCCTGTGATTTTTTTTAGATTTTTTTAGGCATCCGTTCAAGATTTTCAATTTTTCATTACGAACACTGTATCTCAAAAAATATTCATCAAACAAAAAAAAACATAAGAATGAAAACTTATTTGTTTTTTTAACTTTATCGAAAAAAATTTAAATCATAATTTTTCTACATTGAGAAAATTGAAATTTGGCAAAAAAATGAGAATAACATTTTTTTAAACCGAATAAAACACTTTCGATTTTGGTACAAATTTTACAGGATGTCTCTCATTGGGTAAAGAGTCGGCGAAAAAATTTTCAGAATGGCACCTGCAATGGTTACGATGAAAAAAAAAATAAAAACCCTGCGAAATCTCATAACCGCATATAGATTTCACAGGGTTTTTATTTTTTTTTCATCGTAACCATTGCAGGTGCTATTCTAAAATTTTTCTCGCAGACTCTTTACCCAATGACAGACATCCTGTAAATTTTGTACCGGAATTGAAAGCGTGTTATTTGGTTTTAAAAAAATTTTATTCTCATTTTTTTGCCAAATTTCCATTTTCTTAATGCGGAAAAATTATGATTTTAATGTTTTTCGATAAAGTAGAAAAGATAAAAAAGTTTTTATTCTTGTTTTTTTTTATTTAATGAATATTTTTTGAGATACAGTGTTCGTAATGAAAAATTGAAAATCCTGAACCGACGCCTAAAAAAACTGGCTGATTTTGAAAAAAATTGGAGAGGATGAAAAAAAGGGGTTTAAAAATTGGAGAGGGTGAAAAAAAAGGGGTGAAAAAATTGGAGAGGGTGAAAAAAGGGTGAAAAAAGGCCCAAGTGTGTAAACCCGTGATCCTGACCCTCTCGGATTTATTTGATTTTTTTTTCATATGATCGCGTTGAGTCTAAAATACACCCACATAATTTTTTTAGATTTTTCCAAACACCCCTTATTTAAAAAAAAAAAAATTTTTGAAAAAAACGCCATTAAAAATCTAAAAAAATTCTGAAAAAACTGTGGTAAGTTTGAATAATATGCGAAAAAAATAATTTATTTTTTCAAAATTCTAAACAAGAATACTCCCTTAAGGTACTAGTCTACTTTAGAAGGCCAAACAAAGCAAATTTTTTTTATTATGATTCTTTGAATAATTTATAGAAGGCGCTAAAATCGAAAATGTCTTGTCCCATGGCCGATAGTTAATCTCAAAAATGGCAAATCTGAAAGAAAAAAATAAAAGAGCATTTTAAAGAGAAAGATTTCTTACACAACAATTTACCACCGTTAATGAAAAAACGATTTAAAAAAAAATTGCGGCTGTTTGAAATGAAAATGAAAAAATTGAATTTTTCAGCATTTATTTCAAACATTCGCCATTTTTAAAAAAATCCATTTTTCATTAACGATGCTAAATGATTGTGTAAGAAACCTTCCTCTTTAAAATACTTTTTTATTTCTTTGTTTCAGACTTGCCAATCCTGAGATTAATTGTCGGCCATGAGACAAGACATTTTCGACTTTGGCACCTTCTATAAATTATTCAAAGAATGAAAATAAAAAATAAATTTTTATTTTGTACTTTCGAAGGATGAAACAATGTTGTAATAATAGTTTTATAGCTACATCTGATGAAGGTGCTGAGAAAAAAACATCTTAAAAATTTACTTTTTTGGCCTTCCAAAGTAGACTAGTACCTTAATTCAATCTGACTTTAGAAGGATTTGTAATTTTCAATTAATTTTCAATTTTTTCATAATTATTCTAAGGTTGAAAAATTAAACGAAACTCGTATTAAACGAGCATGGAAATATAAAAATTCGTACAAGTTAAAAATTGGCACGGATTTTTTCCCACTATTCGCTGAGACTGTTTTATGACCAAGAATGTTCATCAATTTCAACTTCCTCTCATAAAGGAAGTTTCATGAACGATGAAAGAAAATCAAAAAATTATATGCAAATTTCCCATTCGCACGATTATTTCGTCGAATTTCGAAAATTTTGAGAATCCATACTTTAAACATGGCAAATGGAAAAAAATTTGAAGAAATTTAGAAATCTAGAGTGTTTATGAGCATTATCACTTCAAGATAAAAAAAATTCCTCTATGAAGAAGCAAAAACAGAAGATCCTGATTGAAAAATCATTATGACTGTTGCAACAGCACAAAGAAGAAGCAAATTTATTTATACAAGATTTCTCATTGAAATTTTGTAGTTTTGGTATTTTCTAATTTCTGTGAATCATCAAAACAATCTTACTGATTTTTTACCCACGTATTTTGAAGGTGACTTATGGTCGCAGAATTGGGAATCTTTGATCGATCTGATTCTACCGAAGAGCGAAAATTTATTGAACATCACGGAAGCAATGAGACGAAAAAATTACACTATACACGATATGGTGAAACGTGCCGAAGACTATTACGTTTCTCTGGGATTTCCCGCACTGCCCGTCAAATTTTGGTCGCGTTCGATTTTTACAGAAAAAAATTTCACCGAAAGTCATTGTCACGCGACCGCTGCAAATATGTTTGAAAATGAGGATTACCGTATCATCGCGTGTCTGGATATCAATGCCAATGACTTTTACGTTATTCATCACGAAATTGGTCACATACAGTATTACATGGCGTACGAGAAGCAACCAACGATTTTTCGGGTAATTCTGCATTATGTAATAGTACATTATATCACGAGGACGTAAAAACATTTTCTGACGAGTGTGAGTTTGCAGGACGAGCCGAAGGCGAGGCGATACTGACACGAGTCAGTATCGTACAAAATTTTATCGCACGGAGTGCAATAAAATGTTTTTACGCCGAGTGATGTACGATATTTTATATAACGAGGTGCAATATGGACGTTTTCACATCCGCTTGCGGACGCAAAAGCGTCCATTATTGTACTGAGTGATATTATAGTACATTATGACCCGAGGACAAAAAAACTTTTTCTGACGAGTGTGAGTTTGCAGGACGAGCCGAAGGCGAGGCCTGCAATCACACGAGTCAGTATCGTACAAAATTTTATCGCACGGAGTGCAATAAAATGTTTTTACGCCGAGTGAAAATAGCCTCACTAGTTTTTTTGCTACCCCAATGAGATTTTGTTATAGAGCTATAAGTTAATAATTACTTACATTTGAATTATTGTTCATCTCAAATTGTTTATTTAAAATTTTATCCTAATAACGCCTAATTGTTTGCTGCGCAGCACGATCAAAATAACATCCTGAAATTCAAGGTTCTAAATTTAATCTATCGAAGACTCGCACTTCTAGTCAAAAGATAATCTAGGAATAAGCTCTTCGGGGTGTCACGAGATAACGACTATTTACATTCAGATTATAGTACATTTACATTAGCAATTATTTACAATATAAATGTTGAACGCAAGATTGCTTTCAAATTCTTAATTTCTAACTTTAATCTATCCTACATGAAATACCTAAACGTTTGCTGCGCAGCACGGTCAAATTAATAGTCTATTCCTAATAACCTAGGTCTTATGCTACGTCAATCAATCGATTAAGCAAATTATCGAAGCCTCAAGGAACTTCTCGTCGGGATGGGAGTAGGATTACTATTACGGATCAGACGCTTCTTCAGGCTGTTCCTTATCTTAATTTCGATAATTTTAACCTTGAGACTCAACGAAGATGGGCCTTGACGAGAAGCAGCAGCTCTCTCAGCCGTCAACCTCGAGTCCATCCGACCCTTCCTCTTGATTCTCTGCATGGCCACGATATCCAGATCAGACATCATGCGCTGTTTCTCCTTTCGCAAATGGCGTCTTGCGACTCTTCTCAATCGAGAAGAACCCTCGCAGACCGCCATCCACTTCTTGGATACTCCAGCTGCAATCAGCACAGATCTAGGATCGAGCTTCAGCAGTATCAATTCGGCTATTTCCACTGGCAAATTAGCAACAAAGTCAACTCCGCTATTCGACGCGCCAATGGCAGACATCAGTTTTGCAAAGAACTCCATGATGCTTATGCTTGCAGGGAAGTTTGCTGAATGATCCTGCTCCGGCAGATCAGCCGTATATAAAGGGATCTGCGTCGTTCCGGTCGATCGCACCGGCCAATGAGAATCGTTCGTTACGGTCGATCGCCGCAGCCAATGAGAATCATCCGTCACAATTGATCGCTTCGACCAATGAAATCACCCCAAGCGGTGGCGCATTCTGATTGGCCCGTGAAGCTAGGAGGGGGATGGTTGTGCGTACCAAGCCTCTGATCGGTCAGATGACAAGCTCCAGCATGTCTTTTACCTATTCTTCCGAAATCAAAGATTTTAAAAAACTTAGCAAATTTTCACGACAACAATTTGCTTCCTCGCGCCAATCGAGCGACCTTGGCGTATTTCACGAAACTTTTCGTTCATTTGGCGTAAAGTAAAGAACAATTCTATGCAATAAATTACAATATGTTTTTACAACGCAGATTTGCATGTTCAAAAAATTGAAAAATTTCTTTTTTCCTGAATTTTGTTGCTCAAATTTTATGATGGCCCAGTTATTTATTTTATTGCAAACAAGAATGTGCAAACGTTGAAAAGAATTGGTAGCCCTGAAAAGGGCCGAAAGGCTGAAAAACCTGAAACCTGAAAGATTAGGCAAAATAGCCTCACTAGTTTTTTTGCTACCCCAATGAGATTTTGCTATAGAGCTATAAGTTAATAATTACTTACATTTGAATTATTGTTCATCTCAAATTGTTTATTTAAAATTTTATCCTAATAACGCTTAATTGTTTGCTGCGCAGCACGATCAAAATAACATCCTGAAATTCAAGGTTCTAAATTTAATCTATCGAAGACTCGCACTTCTAGTCAAAATATAATCTAGGAATAAGCTCTTCGGGGTGTCACGAGATAACGACTATTTACATTCAGATTATAGTACATTTACATTAGCAATTATTTACAATATAAATGTTGAACGCAAGATTGCTTTCAAATTCTTAATTTCTAACTTTAATCTATCCTACATGAAATACCTAAACGTTTGCTGCGCAGCACGGTCAAATTAATAGTCTATTCCTAATAACCTAGGTCTTATGCTACGTCAATCAATCGATTAAGCAAATTATCGAAGCCTCAAGGAACTTCTCGTCGGGATGGGAGTAGGATTACTATTACGGATCAGACGCTTCTTCAGGCTGTTCCTTATCTTAATTTCGATAATTTTAACCTTGAGACTCAACGAAGATGGGCCTTGACGAGAAGCAGCAGCTCTCTCAGCCGTCAACCTCGAGTCCATCCGACCCTTCCTCTTGATTCTCTGCATGGCCACGATATCCAGATCAGACATCATGCGCTGTTTCTCCTTTCGCAAATGGCGTCTTGCGACTCTTCTCAATCGAGAAGAACCCTCGCAGACCGCCATCCACTTCTTGGATACTCCAGCTGCAATCAGCACAGATCTAGGATCGAGCTTCAGCAGTATCAATTCGGCTATTTCCACTGGCAAATTAGCAACAAAGTCAACTCCGCTATTCGACGCGCCAATGGCAGACATCAGTTTTGCAAAGAACTCCATGATGCTTATGCTTACAGGGAAGTTTGCTGAATGATCCTGCTCCGGCAGATCAGCCGTATATAAAGGGATCTGCGTCGTTCCGGTCGATCGCACCGGCCAATGAGAATCGTTCGTTACGGTCGATCGCCGCAGCCAATGAGAATCATCCGTCACAATTGATCGCTTCGACCAATGAAATCACCCCAAGCGGTGGCGCATTCTGATTGGCCCGTGAAGCTAGGAGGGGGATGGTTGTGCGTACCGAGCCTCTGATTGGTCAGATGACAAGCTCCAGCATGTCTTTTACATATTCTTCCGAAATCAAAGATTTTAAAAAACTTAGCAAATTTTCGCGACAACATTTTGCTTCCTCGCGCCACCTTGGCGTATTTCACGAAACTTTTCGTTCATTTGGCGTAAAGTAAAGAACAATTCCATGCAATAAATTACAATATGTTTTTACAACGCAGATTTGCATGTTCAAAAAATTGAAAAATTTCTTTTTTCCTGAATGAGCCGAAGGCGAATGCTGCAATCACACGAGTCAGAAAAAGTTTTTTTGTACGAGGGTCATACAATATTTTATCGCCCGACGGCGTAAAGTGCCTTTTAAGCCCACGAAGTGGGCGTAGAAAGGCACTTTTACGTCCGGAGGACAATAAACAATTTTTTTGGTCAATACTTCTTTTTGGGAAGATCACTATATTCTACACATGACATTTTCTACACAAATTATTCTACACAAGAAAAGTGGCGAGGGATGTTATTCTACACATGAGAAGTTGCAAGAAATATTGTTCTACACCAAATTATTCTACACCGGTTTCCACACACATTATTCTACACAAGGGAAATGGCAGGGAATATTATTCTACACAAAATTATTCTACACAAGAGAAGTGACAAGGAATATTATTCTACACACAATTATTCTACACACTATTATTCTAACTCATGACACTTTCTACACAAAAGTTTCTACATGCATCATTCTACACAAGAAAAGAAGGTAGGATATTCTATTCTACACATTATTTTCCTACACCTTACAGCCATTAGCAAAATTTACTACTGCAATGGATATAATCACGTTGCAGAGTTTCTGTCGTTTTTTTTGGGTTAGATAGAAAACATTGCACAGAGTTTTGCTACAGACTGTAATGTCGAGTAATATAAATAATATGTAGGAAACAATGTGTAGAATACTATTTCTCACCATCTTCTCTTGTGTAGAATGTGCAGAATAATTTGTGTAGAAATCGATGTAGAATAATATTCCTTGCCACTTCTCGGATGTAGAATAATGTGTGTAGAAATCGGTGTAGAATAATTTTGTGTAGAATAATATTCTTTGCCACTTCTTCTGTGTAGAATAATGTGTGTAGAAATCGGTGTAGAATAATATTCCTTGCCGCTTCTCTTGTGTAGAATATAATCCCAGTGAACACGTTATGTTGCAGAAATGTAACATGAAAGTTACATGTAATGTTACAATGTTATTTCTATGTAACATAGCTGTTATATAACGTGCAAGTAACATGTTATGTAACATTTGTTACATGCAGGTTACACAACTGGTATATAACTTTGTTACATTATAGTAATGTAAAAAGGTAGCCGTTACGTAACGTGCTTATAACGAAGTGACATTACAGTAATGTAAAATATGTTATATTTTACATTACTGTATAATATGGAATATAACATAGAAGTTTCACGTAATGTTACAATGTTATTTTTGTGATACATAACTGTTATGTAACGTGGAAGTAACATGTTATGCACCATTTGTTATAGGCAAGTTACATAACTTGTATATGACGTTTTTACATTACAGTAATGTAAACAAAATTTGCACAATAATAATATTGCAGTAATAAAACTGAAATATTCCAATGATATCACCGTAATATTGCTCTTGAATAAATGCAATATAACAGTTACATTAATGTAACATTACATTCCAATATTGCGAGTACATAACTGTTATATAACAATGTTGTATTGCTGAAGAGGAAATTGTAACTTACATGTAACAATATTGCGGATTACATAACTGTTATGTAACAATGTTATATTGCTGAAGAGGAAATTGTAACTTACATGTAACAATATTACGGATTACATAACTGTTATGTAACAATGTTATATTGCTGAAGAGGAAGTTGTAACACATGGAACTTACATGTAACGTCTATGTAATATTATATGTTACAAACATATTACATTGCTGCAACATTACTGTGTCCACTGGGATGTGTGTAGAAATTGGTGTAGAATAATTTTGTGTAGAATAATATTTCTTGCAATTTCTCTTGTATAGAAGAATATTCCTCACTACTTGTCTCGTATAGAATAATTTGTGTCGAAAAAATGTCATGTGTAGAATAGAGGCCTCCCCCTTCTTCTCAAAAAAACAGAAAATTGAGATTCTGTTCCATTGCAGAATGGCGTTAATTCCGCTTTTCACGAGGCCATAGGAGATTCCGTGATGCTCGGTGTCATGACGTCGCAACATCTGCAGCGTCTCGGTCTCGCGGAAGACGCCATTTTGACTGACGGTAGCCATTTTGTGAAGGGCGAGAAAATTGTTCTTGAGCCATTTCCGCGTCACTTTCAGAATTACGTTGTCTCAATGATCAACGTTTCCTCGAATTTCACAGATTTGAGTATATTGCTGCGTCAGGCACTCGCAAAGTTGCCGGAAATTCCTCACGCTCTTCTCATGGACAAATGGCGATGGAGAATATTCGAAAGCGAGAAGAACTCATCGGCTTACAACGCTCTCTGGTGGAAATTGCAGAAACATTATATGGGAATCGAATCGCCGAGTCCGAGAGACGATAATTATTTCGATCCTGCAGCAAAATTTCACATCGTCAGCAATACGCCTTATATCAGGTTCATTTTTTCAAATCAATTAATCTTCCAATCCAAACGCTGGAAATAATTAATAGTACATTACGATCGATATTTTATATCACGAGGTGCAATATGGACGCTTTTCACGTCCGCTTGCGGACGTAAAAGCGTCCATTATTGTACTGAGGGATATAAAGTAAATTATTATCAGTTTCTCAAATAATACAAAAAAAAGATCTGAAATTTGCTGCTGATTATATGAATATAAGAGCCATTCCAGAGCCTTTATTTGCATAAAAATAGTTGAACGACGAAAAAATCCATATTTGTTACAGTTTCTCAAATTATCGGCTGACAAACTTTTGCTATATAAAGAAACAGGTCGCTTTTTTGTGATTTCCAGTCAATTTCCAATTTTTAACCTCTCAACATCTCGTTAAAGTCGAAAAATTAAAAAAATACCATCAATCAATGATCATTGATTCGATCGATTGCCTACAACTTTAAAACCATAATTTTCTCTTATATTTTTAATCGCTGAACACGAATCTGAAGTCAGAATTAGAGGCCAATGAGCTCGAGAAAATCCCTAAAAACTGGTAAACATCATGATCCAGTAATTTTTTCTGTTTGATGATAATATCCTTATAATTTTCGTCATTTCCTGACCCTTTTGTCTTCAAATGACCTGTGCAGTGGATTTCTGCCGCGCTTTTTCCCTCCCTCTCGTGTTTCTCTTTGTAACATTCGGGCAAATGGAACGGCTGAGCGTCACATTTCTTGCACAAATAGCGTCTTTGCCGTCTGCTTATCAGAGTGGGGCGTTTTTGTAATTAATTACATTCTAATTACAAATTACAAGTGTGATTAGTAATTCGAAAAGTTCTAATTACAAATTACAAATGTAATCAGTAATTTAAAAATTTATAATTACAAATTACAAATTTACTTAGGTTCAAATTTCGCACTAATTACATTTTATCAATGTAATTAGAGTCAAATTTGACTCTATCTACATGTAATTAGTCGGAAATTTGGTTCTAATTACATTGAAAAATGTAATTAGAGTGAAATTTGACTCTAATTACATCGATAATCAGTAACTAGTGCGAAATTTGAACCTACTTACATTTGTAATTTGTAATTAGAATTTTTCTAATTACTAATTACATTTGTAATTAAGAAATTTTGAATTACTGATTACATTTGTACTTTGTAATTAGGAAATTATCAATTACTAATTACATTTGTAATTTGTAATTAGGAAATCTTCAATTATTAATTATATTTGTAATTTGTAATTAAAAAATTTTCAATTAATAATTACATTTGTAATTTGTAATTAAAAAACTTTGAATTACAAATTGTATTTGTAATTTGCCGCTCGCCAGTCAATTCTAAGTTTGATTTGATATATTGGCTTTCCTTGCCGACAAGAATAGATGATCCAAAAAGAATATTTTGTCGAAAAACGAGTATCCCGACAGAAGTTTAATTTCTACCATGTTGTCATCAGCACACACCAATTTTATCAGTTTTTATGGATTTTTTCAAGAATTTGCTCATCATCGATTTTTTGTGGGCCTGTGTAAATTTAATTACATATAAAGAGTGGAAACAAAAATTGTCCAATTCTTGTTGATCGTGAATATTCGAATTTCCGACAGATATTACATCGCAAATATACTGCAGTATCAATTATTCGATGCCATGTGCGAAGCCGCGATCACCGGAAAAGTCGGTGATCCCGAATTTTCCATGAAATTGCATCGCTGCGATATTTACGGTTCCAAGAAAGCAGCGAAAAGATTGAGGTACAGTTTACAAATGCAGAAAGGAAATTCGAGAAAAACGAAAGTATTCCTATTTTTATTTACAAACGAAAGAATGTACGTAAAAAAATGACGAACAATGTTCAACAAAGTTTAGAAAGAATGAAAAATTCTACGAATGATTGACGATTCACTTGCGATTCGTTGGAGGAACGTTTATTTATTTATTTATTTATCGTTAAATTGATTATTACGTTTCTCGAGTCTCTATTCTCTGTTTTTTTTCTGTCTTTCTCGTGCCCAATGGCAGATCAATGATGAGCCGTGGCCGAAGCGTTGATTGGCGCGATTGGATTCGCGAGACCACAGGAAAAATGGAAATAAGCGCGAGCTCGTTGCTCCGTTATTACGAGCCAGTGAAAATTTGGCTCGAGAACGAGGTCAAGCGTCATCGCATTCCCATTGGATGGAAATGATATTTCACGAAAGTGGCACGAATCGAGCTAATAAAATTCAAAATGTAAAAGCGTTTCTGTACGATCGTTAATTTCAATAAAAATAAAACGAATTAAGGGGAAGCTAAATACCGACATTAGCACCTCGAAAATGGATTCCAAACTTGCTCTGGCACGAATGGATGAAAATCAATAAAATTTTGACAGTATCATCAGAATTATGGCACAAATAGTGCCCCACTAAAATTTTTTCGGAAAACGAAAGAAAAAATTACAGATCCGATTATCATAAAAATCTGTGATTGAAAATATTAAATTATAATGTTTTTACGGCATTTCGGCTAAAACCAAGAGTGGGGCTCCATAACCAACACCAAAGTACGAATATCGATAGGTCTTTGACATTATTTTATGAAAAAACCGCGACGTAAGTTTGGAATCCAAACCACGAGATGAATGTTGATAAATTACGTGTTTTATCGGAAAAAAAATGGCGAAATTAAGTTCACAGAAATCCGAAAGAGGGCAGCCCCATGTGGAATTCCTATGAAATAACATTAATCAGACTTCTATCCAAACTGTCCGACAAGTCAGTGGCAATTAACGAAAACGTTGATTTATGGCTCGCATTTTGCAATTCATTCATCATTAATTCATAAATTTAATTGATATTCATCCACTGGTATTGGAAAGAGTTTGGACAGCGATTTTGAGTCGATAATGTAGGGCTTCAGTAATAATATCGGTATTTAGCCTCGCCTTAAGGCAATTCATTCATCATTAATTCATAAATTTAATTGATATTCATCCACCGGTATTGGAAAAAGTTTGGACAGCGATTTTGAGTCGATAATGGAGGGCTTCAGTAATAATATCGGTATTTAGCCTCACCTTAAGGCAATTCATTCGTCATTTATTCATAAATTTAATTGATATTCATCCACCGGTATTGGAAAAAGTTTGGACAGCGATTTTGAGTCGATAATGTAGGGCTTCAGTAATATTGTCGGCATTTAGCCTCGCCTTAAGGCAATTCATTCATCATTAATTCATAAATTTAATTGATATTCCTCCACCGGTATTGGAAAAAGTTTGGACAGCGATTTTGAGTCGATAATGTAGGGCTTCAGTAATAATGTCGGTATTTAGCATCGCCTTAAGGCAATTCATTCATCATTAATTCATAAATTTAATTGTAATTTGATAATGTAGGGCTTCAGTAATAATGTCGGTATTTAGCCTCGCCTTAAGGCGAAGCTAAATACTCAAAATCGCTGTCCAATCTTTTTCCAATACCAGTGGATGAATATCAGTTAAATTTATGAATTAATGATGACTGAATTGCAAAATGCAAACGCGAGACATAAATCAACGTTTTCGTTAACTGCCACTGACTTGTCAGACAGTTCCGATAGAAGTCTGATGAAAGTAATGTTTATTTCATAGGAATTCAACATGGGGCTGCCCTCTTTCGGATTTTTGTGAACTTAATTTCGCCATTTTTTTTCGATAAAACACGAAATTTATCAACATTTATCTCGTGATTTGGATTCCAAACTTACGTCGCGATTTTTTCATGAAATAATGTCAAAGACGTATCGACATTCGTACTTTGGTGTTGGTTATGGAGCCCCACTCTTGGTTTTAGCCGAAATACCGTGAAAACATTATAATTTAATACTTTCAATTACAGATTTTTTATGATAATCGGATATGTAATTTTTTCTTTCGTTTTCCGAAAAAATTTTAGTGGGGCTCCATTCGTGCCATAATTCTGATGATACTGTCAACATTTTATTGATTTTCATCCATTCGTGCCAGAGCAAGTTTAGAATCCATTTTCGAGATGCTAATGTCGGTATTTAGTCTCCCCTTAACACGAAACACACCAAACATCGAGTTTGAAGGACAATTCAATCGTCGGGACAATGATGCGAGCCGAGACCCTCGTTCGTGAATACGTCGAATTCTTCGCGATTGAGAATAGCACCGCGCACGTCTTCCAGCGTTATCGTATCCGGGCATCTGAAAATAACCGTGCGAATTAATAATTTAAAAAATTTAAGAATTAGCATTAATTAATGCTCAATGCTAATGATTAATTAATTAAACAAGAAGCATTAATTAAGACTTAACAGTAATTAGCTAAACGGTAAGTAAAATATTACGCAGTCAGGATTTAAGAAAAAATCTATTCTTTTAAATTTCATTTTCGTAATGTACGTATATTTAAGTATATGAGGCATTCCACACCGATTTGACCTGGGTCTGCAGACCCTTCACCTCTCCGATTTTATTCGCAATTTTTTATGAATTTGTAGTACCTCTGACAAGCACTCAGGATTTTGTTCAGATTTCTATGGAATGATTTGACTTAACTATGGTCAAGTTTTTTTTTCCAAAAAGCTTATTATAACCAGGACGAAACTCCTGCCCACTTTTGCTCGGCGCTTGAAATTTTCCATATAAAAAAGAAGTTTTTTTAATTTTTTGGAGATTTTTAATTTTAGGCTAAATGTATTTGTTTATAAAATTATAATTTTATACACAAATTGCTTTTAGCCCAAATCTAAAAATCTGAAAAAAATCACAAAAGCCCCGTTTTTATATGGAAAATTTCAAGCGTTGAGCAAAAGTTCAAAGTGGGCAGGGGTTTCGTTCTGGCTATAACAAGCTTTTTCGAAAAAAAAATTTGAAATAAATAGAAAGAGGAACCTGAATTGAGTGGGCCGTGATCCAAACTTTGTTGTATGAATTGAAGGTCTTTAAAAAAATATTTGGATACGGGCTCACTCAATTCAGGTCTCTCCTTCTATAAAAAAAAAAATCGATAAAGCTTATTATAAATAGAAGGAAACCCCTGCCTACTTTGGCTCAACGCTTGAAATTTTCAATACAAAAAACGGGGTTTTTGTGATTTTTATATGAAAAATTTCAAGCTTTGAGCAAAAGTGGGCAGGGGTTTCCTTCCATCTATAACAAGTATTATCGAAAAAAAATGTAACCATAGCCAGGTCAAATCGCCCCAAAAAAACTGAAAAAAAACCCGGATACTTTTCAGAGGTACTCCAAAACCATAAAAAAATCGCGGACAAAATCGGAAAGGTGAAGGGGGAAACCGAGGTCGAATTGGTGTGGAATGCCTCATATACACAGAAAATTTCACGTCAATCCGACAAATATTTCTAAAGTTATAGGCATCTTTGTAAACGAGTAATTACTATGGGTAAAGTGCTTTTGAAACATTGAACGCGTTTATCTCAAAACTGTGTTTTTAAAGGCGGTGAGCAAGATTTCTCAAAAACGGCATAACCAATCAGTCTAAAATTTTTACACAAGCTTAATAAATATATTTTTTAGTAATTAATCGAAGATTTTTTTTACCGACAAATATTTTCCTGTTTATAAACAATTGAAGGCAAAAATTCGCATCAAAAATCGATTTTTTTTGTAAAGCTGCCATTTTGTTAAAAATAAATATTTCGCTTATTCCTTCAATTAAATACCAGATTGTACTTCATATTAACAAAATCTTTTTTATTTTTTTATTTTTGATGATTCAATCCAGAGATATCGTTGTCACCGCAAGACGCTTTTTTTAGATAACGTCCCGCAGATCAGCTACAGCGACTTCAAGAATTATTATTTTTTTTTTAAAGAAAAATTTTAAAATAAAATAAAATTTACAAAAATACACTAGTGGAAAAAATTAAAGGATCAAAAAATTTCCCCAAATTTTTAGTGGTTCTTAACAATGCTGAATCTCAGTGGAAAATGGTCGTATCGAGGTCTAAAAAAAAGCATTTTGAAGCTTGAAGTTTCTAGTTTTCAGACCTTTTAGCAAAAAAAATTTCAAAGCTACAGGTTTCATTATTTTATTATTTTAATTTTTTTTTATTTGATTGCTTGAAACAAAAAAACCGTTCGATAGATCAAATTAAAACTTTACAGGGATTTTGTGGATATATTGAGCTGTAAAAGTCACGCTCATTATTAGTCGTTTGGACAATGTTTTTAATTTGGCCGTTGATTTTCTAAAAAACCATAAATAGCCCTTTTTCCTGTTTTTTCAAATTCATGGCAAGGATGGAAAAAAATTTTTTTTTCAAAAAACCATCGACAATTCTTGTAGAGCATTGATTCAAGTTTATGAAACACCCCTTCTGATTTCTGTACGATCATTGGTTGCTAAGATATCAATGGTCAAACAGAAAAGTGTCTTTTTTCGTAAAAGCTCGATGTCTCAACGAAAAATGGTCGCAGCGAGGTCTTAAAAAAAGCAAATTGAAGCTAAATAAATAAGCTATCCGGTCGTTGTAATGTTTTAGCTGGAAGAATTTTTTCCCAAAAATTACAGCCAAAACAAAAGCGATGCAAATTTGCCAAATTTTTTTTTCTTGGTATTTATCATAATTGCGTGAAATCTGTAGCTGCGAATTTTTTTTTGCTATAAGATCCGAAAACTCGAAACTTTAAGCTTCAAAATGCTTTTTTTTAGACCTCGATACGACCATTTTTCACTGAGATACAGCGTTGTTACAAACCACTAAAAATTTGGGAAAATTTATTGATCCTTTAATTTTTTCCACTAGTATATGTATATAAATTTTTACGTTAATAAATTTAAATATCTTTCCAGACGAAATTCTTGAAAAACCTCTCTTTTCGACCTCCTGACTGCGTATAAAGATGAGAGGATAAGGAATGAAGTAAAAGATGCTATTTGAAAGAAGGTTACCAATAAAACAAAGGATTGAAACCAATAATAGTAAAGGTAAAAATCAATCTGAGTACAAAAGGTTACAGTTGAAGGATTGAAAGTAATATGTGAAAGTGTAAAAGGTTAAAACTTAAAGTTTTAAGGTGAAAGATAAAGGATTGGAGTATAAAAGGTTAAAGCTGAGAGGTCAAAGGTAAAAATTTGGAAGTAAAAAGTTAAAAATAAAAGATTCAAGGCAGTTGATTGTAGAATTTCCGAAGGTTAAAAACATAGAAGGGAAAGTACAAGTGTAAAGGTCAAAGATAAGAGGTGACAAATTACAAATTTAAGGTTTCAATTTGTTAGAGATGAGAGATAGGGGAAGAAAGGTTAAAGATGTAAGTAATGACGAAAAGGTCACAGAACTTTAACCTCTGTTTATCCTGTGACAAGGATATAGGCCTTTAGGCATCTAAACGAGAGGTTCCAAGGTCAAAAATATAAAATAAAAATAGCCCAAGATATATGAACATGAATATCAACTGACCCTCCATCGCTGCTGCGTTGCCACGCTTTGGCAAGTGACGACCTGAGAAGATCCTCGAGCAGACATTGTACTGCCCTCACCATCATTCTCGCTGGTGCGCAATGGGTTACACTCTCGACAATTTCCTCGGGTTCGAGTTTGATACCGATTTGCCTCGTTGTTTCACAAACGTAAGACTGTAGTGCAACAATTTTTTCCGGTATACCCAAACAAATTATTGTTTTTCTCTCATTTCCAACGTCGTGCGTCTCACGCGTTCTCTTTTCCGTTGCAACGTCTACATGTTCAACGTCGATGACTTCCACCTCTTCGTTAGAATTTTTCGTTACTCTCTTGATTGCTTTGACTTCACGGGCGTCACGCAAAAATTCCAAAAGTCTCGTGGGCTCGGTGAATGTGCACGAACTCGTTTCGACACTGTCACCTGGAAGATTTTTCTCCGTGGTTTTGTCACCAGTCGTATGTCCACGAATAGCCAGATTTGGCAACGAACGTATCGGCGTGTGACCGTGCAAACGTGACCATATCATTATTTCCTTCACCGTCCATTGCAACTCCTCGGGAATGCCTTTCTTCTTCAGGAATGACCTGACGCGCTTCGCTCGATACCACTAAAAATAAAAAATTGGAATTTGAGCATTTCTTCCTCATCTTTATCCATAGTTCACCTAGCTTCCTTCAACACACAGTATGGCGATCAAATTTGGCTTCCTCATAAAGGAAGCTTTGTTAACTATTGACAAATATTAGTAATCAATGTGCAAATTCGATCGATTTTCCCTAAATTTGATAGCGAATAACATTGATTGCTATACTGGCTCTTCACAAAATTTCATTGCGATATCTAAAAAATTTCAAAAGTTATAGCGTTTACGCTTCTTTTATAAAAATTAAAAATTTGATCAAAATTTAATCATTCGATCGATTTTCGCCAAATTTAATAACGAACATCATCGATAGCTATATTAGCTCTGTGTAAAGATTCAGTGCAATATCTTAAAAATTGCACAAGTCAGAGCGTTTACGCTATTTTTCAAAAAATTAAAAATTTCATAAAATTTTAATCCCTCGATGGATTTTTGCCAAATTTAATAGCGAACAACCTCGATAGCTATATTAGCTCTGTGCAAAGTTTCAGTACAATATCTTAAAAATTGCACAAGTTGAAGCGTTTAGGCTATTTTTCAAAAAATACAAAATTTCATAAAATTTTAATCCCTCGATGGATTTTCGCCAAATTCAATACCAAACAACCTTAATAGCTATACTTATTCTGTACAAAGTTTGAGCGCAATATCTTGAAAATTGCAGAGCTTAGAGCCTTTACGCCATTCTTTCAAAAACGAAAAAAGTCCATAAAATCTGAACACCCGTTATAATTGAAACAAAAGTTTTTTCATAATGAAGAACAATTCGTGCTTGACAAGTGTGCCAAATTTTAGCTTGATATCTCAAAGCGTTTTCGAGTTATTAATTATTTACATCTGAAACTCAGGATACACACACACACACACACACATACACACACATCCATCCGGACATTTTTTCTAAATATGATTTCTCGATGTTTTAGGACACTTTGAACATATTGGCATAAAAATCGCGAAAAAAAAATTTTTTCGCGAAAACAAAGTTTCTTTCATGAGGAAGCAAGATACATTTTTTAAAAATTAGTATATTATTGTTTAATTAAATTAATATTTTTTTTTCAAATTAATTAATTTGCAGGCTGCTTTTTTATCTGAGAAGATTTTTTTTACCGTTACTCTGTCATAAAAGAAATTTTGCTTTCGTGAACATTCTTCTTTCGATTTTTTTAGGGCCAAAACAATCAATGTTCCGTAACATCCTTAAATCGTATTTTTTTATAAATATTTGGCTATTTTTTTGGGGGAAAAAAATGCCTGATATGAATCTCTTCCAACCCAAAAAACGTTTTGAGCTTTAAGCTTGAAATTTGGTATACATTTTGGGCACCAATTATTTCTCTTCATTATCGAAAATTGTAATTTGCATTCGGGTGCTCAAAATTTATTGGCGTTTTTTGGTTTTTGCAAAGATGGAAATTTTTTACACAGTTACAGGGCTGTTAGTTATTGAATTTGGAGAAAATCGATAAAAAGGTTGAAATTCTATGAAATTTAAAATCTCTTCGAATACGCTAGTTGATGGTTGATTAGTATTTAATTAAAAACCCTGCAAATTGGACATTTGCTTCCTCACGTTTATATACAGTCCATACAGCTTCCTTTATGACAAAGTATGGCGATCAAATTTGGCTTTGTTAATTATCAAAAAACATGAGTAATCAATGTGCAAATTTTCCAAATTATTTGAAATTTACTTCTTGCTAAATTTTATTTTTGCCACATTCAATAGCGAACAACCTTTATCACTATTTTGAATGGGTACAATATTTCAGTACAATATCTTGCAAATAGCCAAAGTTGGAGTACGCTATTTTTCAAAAAATAAATATTTCATACAATTTTAATCCCTGGATGGATTTTCGCCAAATTCAATAGCGAATAACATTGATAGCTATACTAGTTCTGTACACAGTTTCAGTGCAATATCTTGAAAATTGTGCATTTTAGAGCGTTTACGCTATTTTTCGAAAAATTCAAAATTTCATAAAAATTTAATCTTTCGATCGATTTTTGCCAAATTCAATACCAAACAACCTTAATAACTATACTAATTCTGTACAAAGTTTGAGTGCAATATCTTGCAAATTGCAGAAGTTAGAGCGTTTACGCCATTTTTGCAAAAAACAAAAAAAGTCGATAAAATCTGAACACCCGTTAGAAATAAAACAAAATTTTAAAAAATGCTTGGGCATGCATTAACTTGCCGTCGAGATCAAATTTTGTACACAAATCCACCAAGTGACAAAGGAATCAGTATTCAAATTGAGAAGAATCGCTAAAGGCGGTTAAATTTTATGAAATTTCAAGATTTAAAAAAATTATCAAAAAAAAAACAAAGTTTCCTTTATGAGGAAGCAATATCTAACTTTCGAAGATTTGCAACTATAAAAATCAAACTTTTCACACAAATACTTTAGGTGAAATTTTCTGTAATTTCAAATTTCAGTTCTCAAATTTTAAGAACTTCAATTATCTCTTATTATTATTTTTTAGAGATACGATAACCATGTGCGATATTCTAACATTTTTTAATGTTTCAAAATATTTTACATTTATTGTCACTAAAAACTTAATCTTTTTTTACGAAAACAAAGCTTTTTTCATGAAGACGAAAATTCGACCATTGTAATTAAATCGGTAACAGGAAAAATGGTAAGAAGAAAAACAGCCCCCGGAAAATTTGCCTCCGGAAAATTGATCCCCCGGAAAATTGGCTCCTATTATCGGTTAAAACCTCGACTGAACTGTTTCATTCGAATAAAAATAACTTTTGCATTCGCTTATAAGCAAGTTTTTGGGGTTTTTGTGTTGTTTCAAGCCTCAAAGATCGAGTTTTACTTACACATCTTAAACAATTTTAGAAAGTCGTTTTTATTCGAATGGAACAGTTCAATAGACATTTTGACCGATACTAGGGGCCAATTTTCCGGGGGCCAATTTTCCGGAGGCCAATTTTTCAAGGACCAATTTTTCGGGGACCAATTTCCCGGGGACCAATTTTCCGGGCCCAATTTTCCGAGGGCTATATTTCCTAGATCCAATCAAATCATAAATGATTAAATTGAATGAATATTTTCAACATTTAAGGGGAGGCTAAATACCGACATTAGCACCTCGAAAATGGATTCCAAACTTATTCTGGCACGAATTGATGAAAATCAATAAAACTTTGACAGTATCATCAGAATTATGGCACAAATGGAGCTCCGCTAAAATTTTTTTAGAAAACGAAAGAAAAAATTACAGATCCGATTATCATAAAAAATCTGTAATTGAAAATATTAAATTATAATGTTTTTACGGCATTTCGGCTAAAACCAAGAGTGGGGATCCATAACCAACACCAAAGTACGAATATCGATATGTCTTTGACATTATTTTATGAAAAAACCGCGACGTAAGTTTGGAATCCAAATCACGAGATAAATGTTGATAAATTTCGTGTTTTATCGAAAAAAAAATGACGAAATTAAGTTCACAGAAATCCGAAAGAGGGCAGCCCCATGTGGAATTCCTATGAAGTAAACATTACTTCCATCAGACTTCTATCCAAACTGTTCGACAAGTCAGCGACAATTAACAAAAACGTTGATTTATGTCTCGCATTTGCATTTTGCAATTCATTCATCATTAATTCATAAATTTAATTTATATTCATCCACCGGTATTGGGAAAAGTTTGGACAGCGATTTTGAGTCGATAATGTAGGGCTTCGGTAATAATGTCGGTATTTAGCCTCGCCTTAATTACGGAAATTCACCTCGAAAGCTCGTTGTTTGCCGACGTTGCTGTCCAAAAATTCTTTCTCACTTGCGCACGCGTAAGGATGAAGATTTCGATATTCCGGATCAGTGGCTCTTTCCGTGACGAGGGGAAGGCGTCGTATGACGAATCGCACAAGGGCCGACACATCAGTTATACGAACGTCATCGATCGAGCTGCAAAGAAAAGACTAATTTAAAGCGCTCTACCAGGGTCGGTAAAAATAAAAGATGTTTCAAAAATAATTTCATCCGGTAGTGTTATTGTTTTACAGAAAAAGAGAGTTTATGAACCATTTTCCAAAAATCCTGCCACTTTTTACAATTTTTTTAATTTTTGAAACTTTTGCAGTATTACTTGAACAGCCTCGGCTTGGATTATTTTTTTTATCGAACCAATTTCGAAATATACTATATTTTTTCAAGCTCATATATCTCGAAAAATATAAATCACAAAAAAAATCTTCGATTTATAAACTGTGCTCTCAATCAATTAATAAAAGAAAAAAGTTTGAATTTCTCGAAAGACACTACTTCTATATTTTTGACAAATTTACAAAATTTTCAAAAACTTTAGATCAGAGTTGGGAAAAGTACTTGAAAGTACTTCAAGTATCAAGTACCTGCAAGTACCGAGTACTTTCAAGTACTGCCCAGCTCTGCTTTAGATCCAGTAAAAAAATCTTCAAGTTTTGTCAAAATTGACAAATCGTTTTTTCAAAAACGATATTCAATCATGGGAGGATTGAACGATATATTTATTTTGAGATTCTCAAAAGCGGTCGACTTTTGAAGAATCCATGATGTTGAAGTTTGCATCGTTTCAATGCAACAAAAATAATTCTTTTCAATTCATTTTCAATGAGATTTACATTTAGCTTGTGCATAAAAAATTCTAAGTCCTTAACAGAGACCTCAAAATACATTTTTATGATTTTTCATTTTTTCCTCTGGAAAAATGAATCTCATTGAAAAATAAACTACTACCGTTGCATTAAAACGATGCAAACTTTAGCATCATAAATGTGTTATAGCCGATAAAATAGCATTGCAGATTTTAAATTTTTTTGATGATTTTTCATTTTTTCCTCTGGAAAAATGAATCTCATTAAAAAATAAACTATTACCGTTGCATTAAAACGATGCAAACTTTAGCATCATAAAAATGTTATAGCCGATAAAATAGCATTGCAGATTTGAAATTTTTTGATGATTTTTTATTTTTTCCTCTGGAAAAATGAATCTCATTAAAAAATAAACTATTACCGTTGCATTAAAACGATGCAAACTTTAGCATCATAAAAATGTTATAGCCGATAAAATAGCATTGCAGATTTTAAAAATTGAAAAAAAAAACACGATTTCCTCGATGAGCGATTGGAAAAAAAATCATTTTAGCTGCTAATCGTGAATCTCACCGCAATATCTCTTCGTAATTGTCCCTTTTGCTGGTGGTTCCTATTCTATCCTTGGCCAATGGTTCCTTGCGCCTCGCAACGACTTTGTACTTGTCGAGCCAATGTTCGACGCCACCGGATTCCTTGATTTTATTTTTCGTCTTCGATAATATACCAACGGTCGTTCTATGGGGCGTTTTTTTCTCAACGAGATACAAATTTTGTGCGTTAAGCTTCGTCGGTTCGACTATTTGAAGAGCCGGAATGTTATTCGTGGCATTGAGAATCAATGAATTATTCGAATTCACTTTGACCATTATTTTACCGACGCTTTTGCCAATCGTTGGATTTTTCAACAAACTCATGCGTTGAGGTGTGGAATTTTTTACATTAATCGTATTAACGCCCGACACAACTGTGGAAAGAGCATTGATGTCTTTGCTCATTTTTTCACCCAAATTTGCGTTATCGATGGGAATCAATTTGCCGTCTCGCAAAACGAGAATCTGACGATTTTGCTGCTTTTTCGTGCATCTTCGGAGTGCCTCGAAAGCCGCTGGTATGGCAATTCTGAGAGGTTGAAGCTTCGGCGAGGAATTATCGAGTTTCAACGCCATTATTTTGACATCCTCGCGAATTTTGTTGCTCACATTCGGCGCCATATTGAAATCGTTGTCTTGATTCGGCGAGTCACAAGCCTCGATCGTTATTTCCGGTTCGCCGTTGTCCGCTATAGTCGCAAATTCTCTATTTATACTGGAATTTCCGTTGAATATCTTCGACGATTGAATTTCCATTGAAGAGGATTCGTCAGTCCGAGATTCCAACGTTTCCTCGGACGTCGTTGTGAGAGTTGAATTTTTTATCGAATTTTTCATTACAAGGGAATCCTTGTTGATCGCTGATTCGTTAAACGACGATTCTTCGTTGAAGTTTTCCACTGTTTTTTCTGGCGAATGTGATGTCGTCACGTTATTCTCAATTTCTATTGTATGCACGATGCTTTTATTCAGCATATTCGCATAATCGTGCTCGAGATAAATGTGAGACGGAATATGTACAGGATTTTCGGTTTCGTCCTTGATCCTTTCACAATAATCGGAAGTTTCGTTTTTCTTGATTTCCTCGTTTGACGCTCTCTCTGATTCGACAGGTTCCTGCTTTATCGCTGCCGTCCTTGGATCAATCAACGATATGTCGTTCGTGGAATTTTCCGTTCTTTCGTTTTTCTCGTCGGAATCGAGATTGAGACACGCCTCTACAGAAGCCTTTATCCAAACATCGACCACAGTCTCCGAACCTTTTTTCCCAACCGGGAGAAACAGAATGTGATTATCGAAGAATTTTTTGCTTCTATTAAGGGGGAATGCCACTGTGAGGGGTCAAAAAAATCGATTTTTTAAAATTTTTCTTAAAGTATATGGGGCATTCCATGTCAAATCAACCACTTTTAAACCCGACCCCTTTCAATTTGGCTGAAACTTTGGTTTCCTTTTCTACCCCATTGAAAACTTTTCCAGAAAATTTTCAAACTTTTTTACCCAACCCAAAAAAAACTGTTTTTTTTTTCAAATATCTATAACTTCTTCAAAATTTGACTAATTGGGACGTTTTTTTTTCAAAATTTGAGTCTACTTTCCGAAAAAAATACAACATAATTTTAAGATATTAAAATCTATGAAATTTACCACTTTTTCGAGAAAAATCATCTTTTTCTCGAAGTTGGCCATTTTCAATTTTTTTGTTTCACTTTAAAAATACTTTGATCAATTCCGGAAAAAATGCCGCTCAACATCAACATTTTTTCGATGATTACCACTTTCAATTTTTTTTTCTTCACAATTTTTCAAACTCTGAGATCCTTTATAAATCCTCAAAAAATTCCAGAGTGGAATTTTGTGAAATAAGCCCACCTGGGAATTTTTTTTTCAACCGAAAAAAAAATAGAAGGAAATGTCGGCCCACTTTATGTTGGTCAGCATTTTTTCCGAAATTGATCAAAGCATTTTTGCGGGGAACAGCGAAAATCTAAATTAATCTTTCTCCTGAATTGTTAGATCCCTTCACAACGTTAACAAATATTTTTTCAACATTTTTTTTTTTTTTTGATAATGCGATTATTTACCCAGTGTCTGAAGACCAGTGTACGTTCTGTCGAGTTTCAGATAGTGAATTACGTCGGTGGGTTTGTTGAGCGGATCTTTAAAGTGCAATTGCACGCGAACAGGAAATTCGCCCCAGCCGCGTCTCGATAAATGGAAAGGTGGAGAACTGAAAGAAAATCACTTTCGTTTCATTAAATCATAATCCAAAAAAACTTTCAAAGGAAGTTCAAACATTAAGATTCTAGTCTACTTCAGAAGGTCAAAAAAAAGCAAGTTTTTTAGATATTGTTCTCAGCTTCTTTAACAGATATGGCTATAAAATTGTTTTTACAACATTGTTTCATCCTTCAAAAATACAGAAAAAAATGGATTCTTTATTTTGATTCTTCGAATAATTTATAGAAGGTGCCAAAATAAAAAATGTCTTGCACCATAGCCAAAAGTTAATCTTAGGATTGGCAAGTCTGAAACAAAAAAATGAAAAAGCATTTTAAAGAGGAAGGTTTTTAACACAATAATTGACCACCGTTAATGAAAAATCGATTAAAAAAAAAATTGCGGATGTTCGAAATGAAAATGAAACATTGAATTTTTCACTATTGATTTCAAACATCCGCCAATTTTTCTTTTTTATCGATTTTTTATTAACGGTGGTAAATTGTTGTGTAAGAAACCTTCCTCTTTAAAATGCTTTTTAATTTTTTTGTTTCAAACTGCCAATCCTGACATTAACTGTTAGCCATGGGACAAAACATTTTCGCAGACTCGACTTTAGAGCCTTCGATAAATTATTCAAAGAATCAAAATAAAAAATATTTTTTTTTTGTGTACTTTCGAAGGATGAAACAATGGTGTGAACAGAGTTGTTAGAATAGTAATGTAGAAGTAATGCTTTACCCATTACTTTAAACAATGTGTATTGGATAAGTTTGCCATTACAAATGTAACTTGTAATGTATGAATGTTCCATTACAAATAAAAAAAGTAATGCGTAATTTATGCATGTTCCATTACAAATAAAAAAAGTAATGTGTAATGGATGCATGTGCCATTACAAATTACAATTGAAAAAAAATAATTTGCAGTGGAGAATATTCCATTACAAATTAGTTTTTTTTACCACATTTTGGAGCAGGTACTATTTTGTTCAAAGGTAAGTCTATTAATTCTTCAATGAAAATAATTTGTGTGTATCAAGTTTTTGTTCCTTTTACTATCATAGTGGCAAATGTAAAAATTGCAGTTCAAGAAAAACTTATAGGTGTCAGTGTATGTTAAGTTAATATACACCTATAACCTATAAGTTCAATTGTAATTTTTACAAGAATGGAGTAAAAATTATTCCAAAAAATCACGGTTCATACATTTACCACTACAATAGTAAAGTTAACAAAAACTTGATACAAACTAATTATTTTCATTGAAAAATTAATAAATAATGAATTAATTAATAGATATACCTTTGAACAAAATACCTGCTCCAAATTGTGGTAGAAACACTAAATTGTAATGGAATATTCTCCAATACAAATTACTTTTTTTTCAATTATTATTTGTAATGGCACATGCATTCATTACACATTACTTTTATTATTTGTAATGGAACATGCATACATTACACATTACTTTTTTATTTGTAATGGAACACGCATCCATTACATATACTATTTTCATTTGTAATGGAACATTAATTCATTATACTTTACTTTTGTAATTTGTAATGGCAAACTCATCCAATACGCATTGTTTAAGGTAATGGGTAATGCATTACTTTTACATTACTATTTTCACAACTCTACCCCAAATTCCTTTCTGTTCAGATAAGAAAAGGGGTATCCGTTTCACGGTAATGAGAAGATGTAATTTTTCAATCGTCGATGTTTTTAAACCAACTTGTAAAATTTATTGAACTAGTTCTGCAACTTGCGATCTTTATTTTTTGGCACAAATAATCGTCAGATATAAGTTCAGATATAGATTATTCTACGAAAGTGCTCATTATGAAAGTAACAAATTTAAACTAAAATAAACAAATTAACATTTTGTGTAGAATAAAAAAAATTGATTTTCAAAGAACTAAAACCATTTCACACGAGGAATAGCTCATCTCAAATTTGTTATAAATTTCTATTACCAATAAATTTTTCTGACTCTTCAAATAAAATTGAAAAAAAGAAAACAGAAAGTATTGACTATCGCTGCCAATATTTAATGGTGCAAAAAAAACCTGCGAAAGGTTCCAGCTACGTTTTATAACACGTAGAAAAAATTTAATCTAACCTAAGGCAACGTGGTTGCAAAATGATTTTCTGCAGTTTAGATAAATCTAAAAAATCGATAATAAAATTTTCGGACCCGATCGCGCTTCTCTTGATAAACTCTTGAAAAGAATAAACCAGGATGACAACACTAACGTTATTTCAACGACGTCATTAGGTCGATAGCTCGGATGTAAGAAAAACCGAATTTTTCCAACGAAATCGGCGATGTCGGCATTTTCCTTGCTGCCTCTAACGTACATCGTCCATTTGTGACTCGCGGCGTCTTCTCGCCAATCGGGCGGAATCCACTTTGATATATTTCCAACGATGATTCTTTTTCGTACCTTGTGACGCGCACCTCGGGAAGGTACCTGAGGTTCGGGTATTCCACTTTTGGGGGGTACGTAACGGGGTATTTTTTTTGGTGGCTCGTTGCTCGTGGATTTTCCAAAACTTTCATCCTGGCATCTTTTGCCATTTTTGTCTTTAATCCCCAATATTGGATTATCGCCGTTTGAATTGTCTTGAATATTACCCAAACGTTTGTCGATCTCGCTATTCCTTGCGGTCACTTCATCCTCCGTCAATGAACCGATTGTTGGATCAATCTTCCACGTGTTCGTTGACGACGATGGAATTTCCGGATTTTCGAGAATACTTTCAGTCGTCCTCGGAGCTTTTCCGATCATCTGTTTTATTGCCGGATGTATTCTCGATTGTTTCACCTCACCAGCTGTTTGTGGCAGTTGGCACTGTTTGCGATTGTAAAAATCCGTTATTATCACGTAACGAAGAAAATGAAGGGTCTTAAGGGCCTTCTGGAGTCTCCCTTCGATGTGCAATATCTCCTTCTCCTTCGTATCGATCTCCTTTGAAAATTCCTTCTCCACAATTGCCGTGATTTTCCGAGCGACGTTTGTTCGTGCTTGAAACAAGAGAAAATTATTCTTTATTTTAGCAATATAACACTTTTAAATGAAAACAGTCATACTCTGTTTAACCATGATAAATTGTGAAAAAAAAACACTTGTTCAGAGATAGTTTTCATTTTTGTTTCCTTCGTTTTATTTTGATTTCTTTTAAGGAAATCTTTGTTGTAAAAAAATATTCTCTTTTCAGGATTTGTAAATTTTTTAATAATAAAAATCAGAAAATCTTTGATCTTGTAAAATTGAAATGAACGTATCTGATGGATGTCTCGTTCAATCGGGTTAAATTTTGATACATAAATAGACCATCTTCAGTACAAATTTTGTCAAATTGCACATTTAAAAATCTTAATGAATCGACCAATTGTCAATTTGATTACATTTTTTAATTTTCTGTGAGTGCTGTAACTTTAGTAATTGTTCATTTGTGAAGATTTGATTTTTCTTGCAGATCTAGTCGATGACATCAACATTTTTATTATAAAGCATTAGTTTAGAGCCTTGTTTTTGAAACAATTTGTTAATTTTCAAAAAATGATTGTGAACACTTTCACTTCTGTAATTTTGAAGTTATCAAACTCAAATTTTTAGCACAAATGTACAAAATATCAAAGACGGTTACTGTGAAATTTGAAAGAAATCACTTGTACAGTTTGTTGTTTATTCGGTCTTAACATTTGTGAAAAGCAGGGAAGGAATTGTGCAAATCTAAAATTTGCAAATAGTTTTCCTATTTATGTCTATTGTTCGTTATGCTTCTTTCATGACAAAGCCATAATTGAAGTAATGAAGTTTAAAGAATTGCTATGAAAAAAAGCCTGAAAAAAAACCATGAATAAAAAAAATCAAGAAGTTGCATGCAAATTTCCAATCTGCAGGTTTTTCTTTAAGGGGTTTTCAAAAAATCGATTTTTTTCAACTTCATTTTTGTAATGTACATATATTTAAGTATATACCATATACACGGAAAATTTCATGTCAATCTGACAAATATTTTCCAAGTTATAGGCGTATTTGTAAAGTGCGTTTGAAACTTTGAACGCATTTTTCTCTAAACTGTGTTTTCAAAGTCGATGAACGAGATTTCTCAAAAACAGCATAACCGATCATTCTCAAATTTGTATACAAGCTTTATAAATTTCTTTTTTAGTAATTAATCGAAGATTTTTTTTACCGATAAATCTTTTCCATTTTATAAACAATTTAAAGCAAAAATTTTCATCAAAAATCAAAATATTTTGTTCAGAAGCTGCTGTTCTGTTAAAAATAAATATTTTGCTTATTCCATCGATTAAATACTATATCATACCTTATATTGACAAGATATTTTTTTTTAAATTATTTTAGATGAGCCAATCCAGAGATAATGTGCTCACTGCAAGATGCATTTTTTCACAGGACCTCCTGGAGATCGACTATAGCGGCTTCAAGAATCATGATTTTTTTAAACGAAAAATTTCATAACAATTTAAAAGTTACAAAAATATGTATGAGGTATTCCAACCCAAGTGTGTAAACCCGTGACTCTGACCCTCTCGGATTTATTTTATTTTTTTTTCATATGACTGCATTGAGTCTAAAATACACCTTCATAATTTTTTTAGATTTTTCCAAACATCCCTTATTTCAAAAAAAAAAATTTCGAAAAAAACGCCATTTTAAAAATCTAAAAAATTCTGAAAAAACCGTGATAATATATTAAAAATTTCAAGCTATCACTCGTAGTGGGCAGATTTTTTTTTCTGTGTTTTACAAGCTATATTAACGTTCTCAAAATTCAAAAAAATTATCAAATAGCTCACATGGAGCAGATACTGAATTATTTTGGTACTCAAATTAATTTAATTGATGATTTTCGAATAATGCAATACGAATTATTCGAAAGTCATCAACGAAATTAATTTGAGTACCAAAATAATTCAGTATCTGCTCAAGGTGAGCTATTTGAGAATTTTTTGGAATTTTGAGAACGTTAATAGCTTGTAGAACATAGAAAAAAAAATCTGCCCACTAAGGGTGATAGCTTGAAAATTATTATATATTATCACAGTTTGGTCAGAATTTTTTAAGATTTTAAAAAACTGGCGTTTTTTTTCAAATTTTTTTTTTTAAATAAGGGATGTTTGGAAAAATCTAAAAAAATTATGAGCGTGTATTTTAAACTCAATACGATCATATAAAGAAAAATGAAATAAATCCAAGAGGGTCAGGGTCACTGGTTTACACACCTTGTATATAAATTTTTACATCAATAAATTAAAATGTCTTTCCAGAAAAAATTCTTTAAAAATTGAAAAATTCCTGACTACATATAACCCCTTAAACGCTATGAAGATGGACCCATTAAAATTTCAGGGATGGACATGCAATAAAAAAAATTCAGCATTTTTTCGACACTTTGATAGCAGCGATGACCCTTCTCAATAAATTGAATATCTTACCATTCTCCTCGTACAATTTTTGCTGAGCTTCATTGCTTGGCCCTGGTGTTGCATAGTCAGGATCCTGATCATCTTGGGGTTCCTTTAAATCGCTCATTTATCCGTTTTTACACTGATCACAGTAGAAAAACACTATTTTATAACCATGCTGTCAGAGATTCATAGGTTATTATTTTTAAATAAAAACAAATATCTGCCATTTGTACTATTCAACTTCGGTCCCGCGTAATTATTGACAATAAAATATGAAACAGTGGTCAAATTTCCACTAAAAAAAAGCGAAAAAACAGGGAAATTCGTAGATTTATCCAACACTTTGTAGGTTATGTCTATACGCCACATTTTTTAGGTTATATACACTCATCGGACCTCAAAAGGAAGACCTCTTTATGACTATTGAATATTCGACGCTGAATAACGTTTAATTGTTGAAAATACAATTGTGGAAATGTGGTAAAATACAAAAAAAAATAAACAATCATTAATTCTGATGAAGACATTTTAATTTTTTTAGGTTAATCGTGTTAAAACAAGAGAAGAATAATTCACCTGTCGCATGGAATAATTACGACGATAGTGGATTCTCGAAAACGCACGATAAAGGATTTTTCGAATTAATACCAGGCTTCGATAATACAATCATTGAACTCGAAGTTGTAATTAACAATTGATGTTTGACAAATTGTTATCACCGGTGCCATTACTTTACTCCAAAGCGTAAAGCGTTTGCGATAAGGGCGTATGCGATAAGCACGTATGTATAGATATACATCGACATATAAAAATGCTACAGGATGTGGCGCTCACAGTGCTCAAAGCGTCCTGCGAATGCAGCCAAGAAAGAGATGTCGGTCAGAGATTTCTTCGAAAAATTTTAATTCGATCGCATAAAAAGATCCTGAATTTTGAAAATTTGTCAAATTGATTCTCACACATTTAAATGTTTCCAGACATTTTCTTCAATAGCATATTCAATCGACAATTTTTTTTTCGACGAACTAAATAAAAAGCCGCATTAGTTTTGGATGCTTACGCGCTTTCAGCACGTATGTATAGATATAAACATTGACATATAAAATGCTACAGGATGTGGCGCTCATAAGTGCGTAAGCTTCCAAAACAAATGCAGGGAAAATTACAGTCTTTCGTCACCGTCGCCATCTCACAGCAACATCAATAACTAAAAATACGCTCGGCGGTGCGCACCGGAAGTACTATTTTGTATTTGGGAAGATCCCGTTAATACCGACAAATTCTTTCTCGCTCATTCCGCGCGGTGCGAATAAAAACAACGATCGGTGACGTGCGGGGTGGAGAAAGCGGAATCGTGTAACCGTGATTTATAAAAAAATAAAGCGGTGCAACAAAAGTTTAGCCCGCTCCGCAGGGCTGTGCATATTTTTCATCAACCCAAATCTTTCGTACGACGGTGAATGAGGAAACAAAAAAATTGTTGCGTATAGTGTGGCAAAGACGAGGGAAAAAAAATCGCAAAAGCATAAACCACCGAATACTCGGCGAAAGGGTGAAACTTTCACGTCCAATAACCATAAAATTTTGCTTTGCACATCAGCTGACGGAGCGAATCTCTCTCGTCGAAAATAAATTTCCAGATGATTTCGCTTCAATCTCATAATCAGGTAAGTGATGCAAGTCTTCGTACAGATAATGCAACTTGTCTTATTTATAAATTTTTAATTTCGTCATACCTTCGGTGGCGAATAATCACGTTGAGGCATTTCGCTCTAGTGAAGTGTCAAATTCCATTTTTTTAGGGTTATCTTGCGTCATAAGAGAAATATTATTTGCGACGTTTTTTCACTTCGAACATTTTTTTGTAATTTCCACCCAATTTTTTATTATATTTTCCACCTAAATTTTTATCATATTTTCCATCAAAAGTTGATTTTGGTTACTCCGGAAGTTTCATGTTTTCATGAAACGATAATGCATCCCAGTTTTATGATTGAAAAAAGTTGTAGAAGTAACTTGAAGCATAGAATGTCACGTTTGCGAAACTTAGAGTATTTTTATTTGAATATAATATAAAGGGTGCTGAAAATTGTGATCAGATATTTTCTTTCTTTTAGGTCTTGTACCATCTAACTCAACTGACTTCGGCATTCACACCGAGAACATCCTCCATATCCACCAGAATAAAAAGACTCGACGAACAAAATGTTCTTGCCTCAAACGATGATCTTTGTCCAGATAGTCTCTACGAGGTAACACGAATGATATTAAGTATGTAAAAATTCAATAGCAAACAACCTTGATCGCTATTTTGAATGTGTGCAAAATTTCAGTACAATATCTTGCAAATAGCTGAAGTTAGAGTATTTATGCTATTTAAAAAAAACAAAAATTGACATTCTTACACACTTGACAGATGTTAAGTGTGTAAGAATGATATTAAGTGTGCAAAAATTCAATAGCAAACAACCTTGATCGCTATTTTGAATGTGTGCAAAATTTCAGTACAATATCTTGCAAATAGCTGAAGTTAGAATAGTTATGCTATTTTTAAAAAAACCAAAATTGACATTCTTACACACTTAACAAATGTTAAGTGTGTAGGAATGATATTAAGTGTGAAAAAATTCAATAGCGAACAACCGTGATTGCTATTTTGAATGTGTGCAAAATTTCAGTACAATGTCTTGCAAATAGTTGAAGTTACAGTATTTATGCTATTTAAGAACAAACAAAAATTGACATTCTTACACACTGAACATTTGTTAAGTGTGTAAGAATGATATTAAGTGTGTAAAAATCCAATAGCGAACAACCTTGATCGCTATTTTGAATGTGTGCAAAATTTCCGTACAATATCTTGCAAATAGCTGAAGTTACAGTATTTATGCTATTTAAAAGAAAAACAAAAATTGATAAAATTTTAATCATTCGATCGATTTTCGCCGAATTTAATAACGAACAACCTTGATGGCTATATTAGTTCTGTACAAATGTTCAGTGCAATATCTTGAAAATTGTGCAAGTTAGAGCATTGATTTTTTGAAAAATAGTGCAATCTCTATTTTTCAAAAGATTCAAAATTTCATAAAATTTCAATCCTGTAATCGATTTTTGCCAAATTCAATAGCGAATAACATTGATAGCTATACTAGCTCTGCATAAAGTTTTAGTGCAATATCTTGAAAATTGCAGAAGTTATAGTGTTTACGCTATTTTTGAAAAAACGAAAAAAGTCTATAAAATCTGAACACCCGTTACAATTGAAACAAAAAAATTTCATAATGAAGGGCAATTCGTGCTCGAGAAGTGTTCCAAATTTCAGTACGATTTCTCAAAGCGTTCTCGAATTATTAATTATTTACACCTGAAACTCAAGATACACACACACATCCATTCGGACATTTTTCTCTAAATATGAATTCTCGTTGTTTTGGAACATTTTGAAAATGTTGACATAAAAATAAAAAAATAAAAAATTTCACGAAAACAAAATTTCCTTTATGAGGAGGCAAAATGATTAATAATTGTATATACACTTTTCCAATTATTTTATTATGGAGTTATACATAGTCAGGTAGCTAAAAAATTCTCTAAGCATCGGAATTATTTTTGGAGTAATGCAGTTACATGGATCTACAGAAGTTTTAAATTTATAAAAGTAACATCCATGAAACTCAATAATTTTAACTAAGTTACAGATAATGTCTAATAAATTATATTTTTCAAAAGATTCCAATTTTTATCAAATTTTAACCCTTTGATTGATCTTTATCACTAATGGTCACTGTATTGATTTATTAATTGTTTCAAAAATGTTAGTTCAATATCTGCAATATTCGTAAAGTTTCAATGTACTCTACATTAAAAAAAAAAAGAAGAAATTGTACGAAATTTTAATCCTTCAATCAATTTTTACCAGTTTCAATAGGAAAAACCTCGATAACTGTATTGACTATCCACAGACCTTAAGGGGAGGCTACATACCGACACTAGCACCTCAAAAATGGATTCCAAACTTGCTCTGGCACGAATGGATGAAAATCAATAAAATCCTGACAGTATCATCAGAATTATGGCACAAATAGAGCCCCACTAAATTTTTTTCGGCAAACGAAAGAAAAAATTACAGATCCGATTATCATAAAAAATCTGTAATTGAAAATATTAAATTATAATGTTTTCACGGCATTTCGGCTAAAACCAAGAATGGGGCTCCATAACCAACACCAAAGTACGAATATCGATACGTCTTTGACATTATTTTATGAAAAAACCGCGACGTAAGTTTGGAATCCAAATCACGAGATAAATGTTGATAAATTTCGTGTTTTATAGAAAAAAAAATGGCGAAATTAAGTTCACAGAAATCCGAAAGAGAGCAGCCCCATGTGAAATTCCTATGAAATAAACATTACTTTCATCAAACTTCTATCCAAACTGTCTGACAAGTCAGTGGCAATTAACGAAAACGTTGATTTATGTCTCGCATTTGCATTTTGCAATTCATTCGTCATTAATTCATAAATTTAATTGATATTCATCCACCGGTATTGGAAAAAGTTTGGACAGCGATTTTGAGTCGATAATGTAGGGCTTCAGTAATAATGTCGGTATTTAGCCTCGCCTTAAATACAATATTATACAATCATGCTATAATTACAAAAACGAAAAGAGTCTGTACCATCCCATTACAATTTGAACAACAATTGTCTATATTAAGCCAATCTGAAGCTAAACTAACAAAATAATAAACGGTCAAGAAGAGTTTGAGCCGTACCGCAAATTAAAAGAAAAGTTAACGTTTTTTTTTGTTTGAAGATTCAAGATTGAAAAGTTGAATATCACACAAAAATAAAACATTAGTTTAATACCTTACGCAGAGTCATCAATTTCGATTGAAAAAATACCCCTTTTAAATTGTATATTATAGTGAGTAAATATCAATTCGATATTGTATCGTTCGATTATTAAAATGTTTAAATATAATTTTCATTTCTCAGGCAGCAAAAAATTGTACAGAAATACACCTGAAGGATTTGATGATTAAGTCCTTATCATGTCCACCGACGTTTCGTCGTTTAATCGACGAAATGACGACTGGACGAATCACCAGGCCTCTGAAAAAGCACAGTTCATGGAATGTCTCTTACGTCTCGGGCAAATGTTTCGCCGACAACAAACGTGACTTCCCTTGTTCACATCTCTCCGCGCCGATCATACTTCCGGTTATAAGATGCAGCTTGGAACGTGGAAGAACAATGGAAAGAAATAATATTCATCACAGAGGTTCGCATTTGCCATGCGATTATTGGATACGTGGCTTCAAGACGAACAGAAATATCACAGCCGAGATCGAGAGAAATCCGACGATCGCCGGACGCCTCAGAAAATGGATGGGTCTATCCAAATCGGCTTACGAGGTAGCTAAGAATAATTAACAAAGAAAGAACAACGCTTATTCTCATTGATGAGTTTATAAACGTAACGGAGGTGGATATGCGGTTCCACTAATTTGAAACAATGACGTCTAGAAATTCGAAAGTTAAGATTGATAGGTCATTTGAAAGCAGAGTTGTAAATAATGCATTACTTTGATAATGCATTACTGTATTTATTACCCATTACACTGCATGATCACCATTACAATGTGAAATGGATAAGTGTACCATTACAAAATACAAAAGTAATGTGTAATGGATGCATGTCCCATTACAAATAAAAAAAGTAATGTGTAATGGATGCATGTGCCATTACAAATACAAAAAGTAATGTGTAATGGATGCATGTCCCATTAATAATAAAAAACGTAATGTGTAATGGATGCATGTGCCATTAAAAATGAAAAAAGTATTTTGCAGTGGAGAATATTCCATTACAAATAGAAAAATTGCCGTGCTCGTATTAGAAACTTGCACACTGCTGTCTCATTATTTTATTTCGCTCAGTAAAAGTTCATCTAGAATTATCACAAAGGATCCATAAAGTCAAAAAATAGAAACAAAAAAACAGACAGTTCATGGTTAAATATGAAGTATGAAAATGTACTCAACTCCAAACATTATCCAACTTTATATTGAACCTGCTTTTACACGCCGTTACCCATAATTATAAGCAATCTAATATAAATTACAAGTTACTGATACAAAATTTGTCGCTTTATTGAATCCCTAAAAAATGTGCATTGTGGATGAACTTTTAGTGAACGAAATAAAACAATGAGATAATTTTCTATTTGTAATGGAATATTCTCCACTGCAAATTACTTTTTTTTTTTTTTAATTATAATTTGTAATGGAACGTGCATACATTACGCATTACTTTTTTATTTGTAATGGAACACGCATCCTTTACACATAACTTTTTTATTTATAATGAGCCATGCATCCATTACACATTACTTTTCTTATTTGTAATGGAACATGCATACATTACACATTACTTTTTTATTTGTAATGGCACATGCCTCCATTACACATTACTTTTGTTATTTGTTATGGAACACGCATCCATTACACATTACTTTTTTTTATTTATAATGAGCCATGCATCCATTACACATTACTTTTCTTATTTGTAATGGAACATGCATACATTACACATTACTTTTTTTATTTGTAATGGCACATGCCTCCATTACACATTACTTTTTTTATTTGTTATGGAACACGCATCCATTACACATTACTTTTTTTATTTGTAATGGAAAATGCATCCATTGCACATTACTTTTTTTATTTGTAATCTAACACGCATCCATTACACATTACTTTTTTATTTGTAATGGGACATGCATCCATTACACATTACTTTTCTTATTTGTAATGGAACATGCATACATTACACATTACTTTTTTATTTGTAATGGCACATGCCTCCATTACACATTACTTTTGTTATTTGTTATGGAACACGCATCCATTACACATTACTTTTTTTATTTGTAATGGGACATGCATCCATTACGCATTACTTTTTTTATTTGTAATGGCACGTGCCTCCATTACACATTACTTTTTTTATTTGTTATGGAACACGCATCCATTACACATTACTTTTTTTATTTGTAATCTAACACGCATCCATTGCACATTACTTTTTTATTTGTAATGGAACATGCATACATTACACATTACTTTTGTAATTTGTAATGGAAAACTTGCCCAATACACATTGTTTAATGTAATGGGTAATGCATTACTTTTACATTACTATTTTCACAACTCTGATTGTAGGTCATTTTTTTGAGCACTTGATGTATATACCTGAGTCGTCTCGTAGGTACACCGAGACTCGCTCGAAAGGATCACCCAGCTTTCAGATTTTTTCAAAGTTAATGATATAGAAAGTAAGTTTATTGCGAAACGGAATTGAAGGAACGCGCGAAAATTCACTCCGGAATCTAAAAGTTGCAGAAAAATGATTTTTACGAGGACAAGAAATCGGAATGAAAATTTTCAAATTGTATGACATAATTTTATTATAGTTCAATAAGATGGGAACTATCTGGTACATTTTACCAACTCGTCGTAAATTTTTCTAAAACTAAAAAAATGCGCGATTTAAAAAAAAAAAATTCAAGTTATCAAAGATAGAATTCATAACGAAAAATTCACTACAATTTTGTATCTTTCGTATTCATTTGGCAAAAATCGTTGACTTCGTTCAGGATGAAAAAACCGGGATTGAACAAGCGAATCTCGAGAATCTTAAGACGCTACTGAACGATCGTGATATGACGAAAGACGAGAAGCAGAGGATGAAAGTCGCTTTCGCCGAGGGTTATCTAGCTGGGAATGGCCGTAAGGCACCGGGTCGAACCTTCCGCTGGCTTAAAATTGTCCAGCAGGTGGTGATGATCGGTATCACCTTCGTCCTTCTCATATCAATCATGGGTGTGTATAAATGTTAGTATTGAAGCCTGACTAACGAATTTCAAAAAGACATTTATTTATTCATACAGTTTATCGCGAGCATTGACAATGAACCCTTTGAGACCCCAAAATCTTAAATTTCTGCCTTCAAAAAAGTTTTCGTTATTTAAACTGTTGTTCTTTCGATCATGATAGTCTCGAACTGATCCAGAGCAGGTCCAATTTTTTTTCATCTTGAAAACCTTGCATTTGGGTCACGTGTTATGTTTAAGGGGTTAGGCCACTCTACAGACCAAAAAAGGGCATATTTTGTGATTTTTTTTTTAGCGAAACCATAAAATAAATTGGATTTTTAAAAAAGGTGTTTTACTATATGAAGTATTCCATACCAAGCCGACCAATCCGTGGACCCGACCATTTTTTATTTTGTTGAAAATTTTTCATTTTTTTTTGTACGTACTGAAAGCAGTCTCTCAAAATTTTTTTAGATTTTTGTCTCAACCCAACTAACCACAATTAATTTTTTTAAATTTGGCACCATTTTTTTTTCTAATGCTCATAACTTTGTAAAACCGGAGATATCAAAATAAGACAAGACCATTTTTTTCCGTCTTGAGTTGCAGTTTTATAAAAAAAAAAATACAAAAAAAATATCGATATTCATTTTCATATGTTTTTCGAAGTTTTAAACACGAAATATATATTTTTTTTCAACTTGGACCCCTTTAATTTTTCTGAAAAAATTCACCACTTTTCAAGACATTTTCTCAAGTACTAAAAAATTGGCAGCTTGTTATTCTCATAAATTGTATTTTTTATCTATTTTATAACTACAAAAATAGATAAAAAAATACAAGTTATGAGAATCACAAGCTGCAAATTTTTTAGTAATTGTGAAAATATCTCTTAAAAAATAGTGCATTTTTTCAAAAAAAATCCAAAGGGTCCAAGTTAAAAAAAAAAAAATGGTGTTTGAAACTTCAAAAAACATATGAAAATAAATATCAACATTTTTTTTGTATTTTTTTAATAAAACTACAACTCAAGACGGAAAAAAATGATCTTGTGTTTTATTTTGGTACCTCCGTTTTTTCATGTTTTTAATAACTTCAAGAATAGATAAAAAAATACAAGTTATGAGAATCACAAGCTGTCAATTTTTTAGTACTTATGAAAATGTCTCTCAAAAAGTGGTGAATTTTTTCAAAAAAATTAAAGGGATCCAAGTTAAAAAAAAAAAATTTGTGTTTAAAACTTCAAAAACCAAATAAAAATGAATATCGATAATTTTTGTTGTATTTTTTTAAATCAAACTGCAACTCAAGGCGGAAAAAAATGGTCTCGTGTCTTATTTTGATATCTCCCGTTCTTAAAAGATTATGAGCATTTGAAAAAAAATTGTGTCAAATTTTGAAAAATTTATTATGGGTAGTTGGGTTGAGACAAAAATCTTAAAAAAATATGAGAAACTACTTTCAGTACGTACAAAAAAATGAAAAATTTTCAACAAAATCAAAAATGGTCGGGTCCACGGATTGGTCGGCTTGGTATGGAATACCTCATATATTTAATTGGCAATACAAAATTATTTTTTCATGGCGACATATGTCAAAATTATTTCTGGAAGTTTGACGGCCGAAAAGCTCCTATAATTTTTTAGTTACGATGAGACACCAAAGTTTTTTCGATTATATATTAGAATAGCTATAGAAGTATGTAGGATTTTTTTGATATGTTGTTTTTTGTAAAAATGGCGCATTTCGAAATTAAAAAGTATAAAACGCCATGAGAAGATCGTCAGAAAATTGTTTATCTAAAAGGAACTATGCAATATAATGGAAAAAATCCTACGTAGTACTTTAGAGAACGTTATTTTGAATGTACAGTTGAAATTTCAAATTAATCTGTTGAAATTTGTTTGAGTTATAAATTCAGCCAACTTGAAAAATGTAGTTCTGAGATAAACACGTTTAAAGTTTGTAGAAACCTCGCTGCGGATGAAGAAGGGTTGCACTAGAATACGAAAATCGAGTTCTTAGAGATTATTCACGCACATAATCTTTTGGAATATAAATCTAATACTGAGGTACCTTTTTAACAAAAAAAAATCGATTTTTTGAAAATCCTAGAGTGGCTTAACCCCTTAAGAGGCTTGAGCAGTCATTCGGATTTCGAACGTGGCAAGTCCCAACCGACCTTTGAATTTTTTTCATGAGGAAAAACAAGCCATGAATTCGAGTTTTCATCACTTGTCATTCGACTTACAATAACATGATAATACATTTATTTTCCTAACAAAAATCTTCACCAAATCTGCGTAAAGCAGACCGTAAGGATGGCAATCGTTCTGTTCATCCAAAACCAAAAATCAAATTATTTTCTGATTTTAAGAAAAGGTAACTCCCTTTCGGAATTAGGATCAGCTAAAAAATTCTAACTTACAAAAAGAGCAGCCACCCAAAGCTAAAAATAAAATTTTGACTATTTTCAGATCAATTTTTGAGAATCAAAAACAATTAACTTTTGGAATAGTCAATTAAAATTTTAATATTATTGCTACTGTTCAAAAAAAAGGCATACAATGTTGGCTGTTTTTACCGCTCACCCTGAAAAAGGAGTATTACGCAAAAATTTAATATTGTTTTTCTTTAATTTAATTCATCTATTCGATGAGTATATTATTGAAAATATATTTGCAAAATTTGAAAAATCAGATTTCTTGCAGTTCTGAAGCAGAATGGAATATAAATCTATAGATACTGAGATACCTTTTTAACCAAAAAAAAATCGATTTTTTGAAAATCCTAGAGTGGCCTATCCCCTTAAGAGGCTTGAGCAGTCATTCGGATTTCGAACGTGGCAAGTCCTAACCGACCTTTGAATTTTTTTCATCAGGAAAAACAAGCCATGAATTCGAGTTTTCATCACTTGTCATTCGACTTACAATAACATGATAATACATTTATTTTCCTAACAATAATCTTCACCAAATCTGCGTAAAGCAGACCGTAAGGATGGCAATCGTTCTGTTCATCCAAAACCAAAAATCAAATTATTTTCTGATTTTAAGAAAAGGTAACTCCCTTTCGGAATTAGGATCAGCTAAAAAATTCTAACTTACAAAAAGAGCAGCCACCCAAAGCTAAAAATAAAATTTTAACTATTTTCAGATCAATTTTTGAGAATCAAAAACAATTAACTTTTGGAATAGTCAATTAAAATTTTAATATTATTGCTACTGTTCAAAAAAAAGGCATACAATGTTGGCTGTTTTTACCGCTCACCCTGAAAAAGGACTACTACCCAAAAATTTAATATTGTTTTTCTTTAATTGAATTCATCTATTCGATGAGTATATTATTGAAAATATATTTGCAAAATTTGAAAAATCAGATTTCTTGCAGTTCTGAAGCAGAATGACCCCTCAAGAAGGTTGAAGCACTTAACACTGGCCAAATCATTAGTAAATTTTTGAAAACCTTTTCCAGAAAATGTATCGATCGTTAATAACCAATCATGTTTTGTACCTCAGCATGCCGTTCCATCAATAGAAAATACTATTATAACCATGAACAACAATCCAAAAAATCAGTTGACGGAATATTTGCAGATGAAATTTGTTTATAAAATTTGACACTAAAATTGATTAGATTGAATTGCTTCAATTTCCTTAATCCAAATGATGTTACGTTGGTAAATAAACTCACCCCTATTCACAATTTGGAGGAATGACTTATCAACTAAGAGAAATTATTATTGCGAATAATATTCTGGTTTTCGGAAGTACAATTCTTATTTGGGCTTTAGAGGGTTGAAAAAAAACCAAGCCAACATCCCCTATCCTTACATTTTTATTGTTGGAGTTTTCTTTAAAAAATTACATCATTGTTAAATTTTATTTTTGACCAGCGAGCACAAACGGCAGTGTGTTTAGGATCCAGCTGGGCAAGCAAGGTATGGTCAATCCGGAGGAGATAAATGTGACTTTCGACGACGTCAAAGGGGTGAGTCTTCCCAAAAATGCAGCAAATATATATGGGGCGTTTCATCCCAAATCGGACAGTTTGAAAAACTTTTTTTTATTTCCTCAATTTTTTTATATTTTTTAGTACCCATTAAAAGGCCCTTCCTGTTAAATTTTGAGATTTTTTGATTACGAGTTCAATAGATATTAAATTAACACAAAAAACCGCTCTTTTTTGGTATTTTGGTAATAACTTCTTTAATAATGGTCCAAATTAAAAGTTTTTTTTTCAAAATTTTTGTTTTTCTTTATGGCCTTTTCAGAAAAACATACAACAAAAATATCCGACGCGTTTTTGAATGACTTTTTTGAGTTTTAAACTTTCAATTGCGTTTTTAAAAGTGCGTGTCAATTTTTATTTTTTATTTTTATTTTTTGCTTTAAACATCTATCTATTCAACAATTTTGAAGACTAGTCCGATCGTGGGTTTTGCATAACTACTATTTTTTTTCGATTTTTGAACGTTAAATTTTTTTAACACAAAAAACCGCTCTTTTTTCATATTTTGGTAATAACTTCTTTAATAATGGTCCAAATTAGAAGTTTTTTTTCAAAATTTTTGTTTTTTTTTATGGCCTTTTCAGAAAAAAATACAACAAAAATATTCGACGCGTTTTTGAATGACTTTTTTGAGTTTTAAACTTTCAATTGCGTTTTTTACAAGTGAGTGTCATTTTTGATTTTTTTTTTTTTAATTTTCGTTTTAAACATCTATCTATTCAACAATTTTTAAGACTAGGCTGATCGTGGGATTTCAATAACTACTATTTTTTTCGATTTTTGAAAATTAAATTTTTTTTTTTTCATAAATTATTGTGAATACCAATTTTTGTTACTGTATAGTATTTTTTAAAATCATTTTGAATTAATTTCGACACTTTTTCATTGTTAACAGATTTTTAAAATTAATAATTAATCGATGAGCAAATAGCAACAGTTCAAGAATTGTATGAGTGGGCATTTAACCTAAATAGTCTACCGAATATTGCTGTCAAATTTTCACCTGAGAAACATTATTCAAATGCAAAAGAAAGATTTTATTTGCGATACAATACTGCGAAGTCAATCACAGGGGGACACCAAAATTTCATTCAATTATTCCAACGAGCAACGGAAACGTATTGGCAAAGAAATATTCTAATTCAGAAAATGATCGCATATGTAAGGTTATCAAAAAAATACGTGAATGAATGAAAACTGTTGTTATTATTGTTCATAAACAGACTTAACGATTAATTATTAATTTTAACAACCTGTTAACAATAAAAAAGTGTCAAAATAAATTCAAATATTGAAAAAAATACTACACAGTAACAAAAATTGGTATTCATAATAATTTATAAAAAACAAAAAAAAATTTAACGTTCAAAAATCGATAAAAAATAGTAGTTATGCAAAACCCACGATCGGACTAGTCTTCAAAATTGTTGAATAGATAGATGTTTAGAGCAAAAAATAAAAATTGACACGCACTTTTAAAAACGCGATTTAAAGTTTAAAACTAAAAAAACTCATTCAAAAACTCGTCGAATATTTTTGTTGTATTTTTTTCTGAAAAGGCCATAAAAAAACAAAAAATTTGAAAAAAAAACTTTTAATTTGGGTCATTATCAAAGAAGTTATGACCAAAATATCAAAAAAGAGCGGTTTTTTTTTTGTTAATTTAATATCTTACGAACGGGTAATCAAAAAAATCTCAAAATTTAACAGAAGGGTCTTTTGATGGGTACTAAAAAATATAAAAAATTGAGGAAATTAAAAAAAAAAAAGTTTTTCAAACTGTCCGATTTGGGATGGAACGCCCCATATGCAGCAATTATATAACAAAAAACAAACAATTTTTATGGAATGGGGATGAAAAACCATCAGGTGGACGAGGCTAAACGCGAGCTTAAGGATGTTGTCGAGTTTCTCAAGAATCCTGACAAATTTTCGGTCCTCGGCGGCAAATTGCCAAAAGGCGTTCTTCTAGTTGGACCACCCGGAACCGGAAAAACTCTGCTGGCACGAGCCGTTGCCGGCGAGGCCGGTGTACCATTCTTTCACGCTGCTGGACCGGAGTTCGACGAGATTCTCGTTGGTCAAGGAGCCCGAAGAGTGCGCGACTTATTCAGTAAGAAGGTTTTCAGGGCCAAAAAAAAACACTTTTTTGCGAATTTTTTTTAGGGCTCATGGATGACGCAAATTTATTCAAACCTTGTGTACTTATGAAATATCATTTCAACAACAATCTGTAATTTTCTCATCGAAAAATAACGACAAATAAGCCGGTGACGGAGCTTTTCCGAGAACTCCTTTAAAAAATGAAGATTTGAGGTGATCACAGCCGAAGATTATCACAAATCAAAGTAACAATAAAATTTAGTTAAAACATCACTGAAACCTCCCCCCAACGTTCTCTAATTATTATTTTTAAAATTTTAAAATTTTTGGTGGTCGCTCAAAGCAAACATTGCGATTTTTCACTAAAATTTCCGCCATTTTTCAAGTGGAAAACCCGCTTAATGTAAAATAAAAATAAACTCAACGTTGGGGGGAGGTATTTTATAGATAAAAACTATGTACCAAGTTTTTAATGAATCTATGAAGTATTTTTTTAAATGGCAGTGATCACGGACTTTGAAAAAGTGGTTTCGAGAAAAACGCGCCGATAGAAACGCGAGTCGAAGTTACAGCGTTACAGGAGAGGGTACTAAAAGGTCAATAATTTCGAAAATTTTGCTCCGCTTGATTTCAAATTTTGAGACAATATTCTTGAGATATTTTACTATAAAAAAAAGCAAAAAAAAAACGATTTTTTGAAAGTGCAACCCCATACCCCTCCCTTTAATCACGTGGGCCAGTAGCCCTGAAAATCTTGGATGATTTGTATGATGACCACAGTCAGAGAAAACTAGGAATGCCCACAAATGTCAGGGAATTGAAAATCGGTCAGGGAAATCAGTGAAATATCGGGGCATTTTAGAATTGGTGAGAGATGATTACCAATTTGTAAAGATTTGTAAAAAATCGAAATTTGAGTTGAATTAAAGCAGTGAGTAAAGTAAGACAAAACAAATGTGGGCCAAATTGAACTTGTGAACAATAACGGGTCACGTGCAAAGTTGAAAACGAGAAAGGCTCTTGTGCGGGGCTCTTTGAAATAAATACAAATACTTGCCATTTAACAAATTTTACGTTCAATGTTGGTATTGATAAAAAAAATTGATTATGTAATACCTAGATTAAGGATGTTGAGTCCCAAATCGCAAATGATGAGAAAATTCTGAAAATTTGGTATGTTTTTGGATGAATTATTTGAGAGGTCGTGTAAAAATTTCACGACGATTAGAAAGCTCGTTATCGAACAATTAACATTAACAAATTAAATTACATTAAATGTAGTCTTATGGAAACCGATATAACTTTGCAATAAGTTTGTTTTTGACCTCTCAATTTTTTAATACCTACACTATATTGAAAGCAACAGAAACAAAACGAAGTTTATTGATAAATATATTTTTTATTTGTTTAAAAAATTGTTCTTAACAAAATGTTAATATTTTAATAACGAGCTTCTTAATCGTCGTGAAATTTTTACACGACCTCTTAAATACTTCATACAAAAACATACCAAATTTTCAGAATTTTCTCATCATCATTTATGAATTAATGATGAATGAATTGCAAAATGCAAAGGCGAGACATAAATCAACGTTTTCGTTAATTGTCACTGACTTGTCAGACAGTTTGGATAGAAGTCTGATGAAAGTAATGTTTATTTCATAGGAATTCAACATGGGGCTGCCCTCTTTCGGATTGCTGTAAACTTAATTTCGCCATTTTTTTCGATAAAACACGAAATTTATCAACATTTATCTCGTGATTTGGATTCCAAACTTATGTCGTGGTTTTTTCATGAAATAATGTCAAAAACGTATCGATATTCGTACTTTGGTATTTGTTATGGAGCCCCACTTTTGGTTTTATCCGAAATACCGTAAAAACATTATAAGTTAATATTTTCAATTACAGATTTTTGATGATAATCGGATCTGTAATTTTTTCTTTCGTTTTCCGAAAAAATTTTAGTGGGGCTCCATTTGTGCCATAATTCTGATGATACTGTCAAAATTTTATTGATTTCCATCCATTCGTGCCAGAGCAAGTATGGAATCAATTTTCGAGGTGCTAATGTCGGTATTTAACCTCCCCTTAAGGAGGTTGAAGTAATGATGATAGAATTCCGAAAATTTAATATGTTTTTACATGAAGTATTCAGGAGGTCGTGTAAAAATTTCACGACGATTAAGAAGCTATTTATTGAACCATTAACATTAAAAGATTTCATAGGGACTCAACATCCTTAAAGAATTTTTGTTCCAATAGTTTCCAGCTAGAAACAGTTTAGTATTGGAACTAGGGAACAGTCAAGGAATTTCATTTTTAATTTTCCGTGTCCGTCTTGTCTCGAAAATAAGCAATTTTGTATATTGTGAAAATATCAATATTTTTTATCTTTATTGGCTATTTTCGAAATTATTCGCCATTTACTTGAACTTAAAATAGTCTAAAGTGGATGTAATTTAGAAAGCTTTTATTTAATGTAGACAAAAATTTACGGGTAAACAAATAATTTGATGTATGGATATAAATTCACAAGCATATTTTCACTTTTTTTTAATAAGTCGCATTTGTAAATGTAGCTCGATCTTAAGGTACTAGTCTACTTTAAAAGACCAAAAAAAGCAAATCTTTAAGATGTTTTTTCTCAGCTTCTTTATCAGATATGGCTATAAAATTGTTTTTACAACATAGTTTCATCCTTCGAAAGTACAAGAAGAAAAAATTTATTATTTATTTTGATTCTTTGAATAATTTGTAGAAGTCTTCGGAAATGATTTGTCCCATGGCCGATAGTTAATCTCAGAATTGGCAAGCCTGAAACAAAAAAATAAAAAAGCATTTTAAAGAGGAACGTTTCTTACACAACAATTTACCACCGTTAATGAAAAATCGATTAAAAAAAAATGACGGATGTTTGAAATAAATTGTGAAAAATTCAATTTTTCATTTTCATTTCAAATATCCGCCATTTTTTTAAATCGATTTTTCATTAACGGTGGTAAATTGTTGTGTACGAAATCTTCCTCTTTGAAATGCTTTTTTTCAGACTTGCCAATCCTGAGATTAACTGTCGGCCATGGGACAAGATATTTTCGATTTTCGCGCCTTCTATAAATTATTAAAAGAATCAGAATAAAGAATAATTTTTTTTTTTGTATTTGCGAAGAATGAAACAATGTTTTAGTAAAAACAGTTTTATAGCTATATCTGATAAAGGAGCTGAGAAAAATAATCTTAAAAATTTTCTTTTTTTTACCTTCTAGAGTAGACTACTACCTAAATAATGATGTTGGATTTTCCTTTTTGAAGATCTTTCGTTAATGCATTAGTAATTTTCCTTCGCTTATTTTTAATAAGAGAAAAAAGTTTTGTTAATGTTGAAGCTCTGTTTTTTCCATCGTAAGTTAATACTAATTTCTAAAGATTCTGAAGAATCTTGTCGTAAATATTACACCTTTGATTTTTTTAAAACGTGAGAATATGCTTGTCGATTTCTCGATGCAGTCTGTGTCATTTTTCTGAACATTTTCAATCAAATCAAATTTTTTGCCTAATATAAAAACGATTTTTATTACTCATGTGGGAAAAGCGGTATCTTTACGCACGCTGTTACGGTTGAAAAGTAGCTTTTTGCTCATTTTATAATTGAGTAAACTTTGCGCACGCAAATTATTATTATTATTCTTTGCGCACGCAAATTCAGTGCCGAAATTAAATAAAAGAATAACGTTGGTGAAATTCACCAAAAACGCAACCGAAATATTAAAACTGAATTGAGGTTGACGTGACAGATCGCATACTATTTTATTACTCATGCGGTTCTTGTTCTTGTTGAAAATAAAATTGTTTTCATTGTTCCTTAACTAAGTTTCCTATGTATTTCTTAACTTTTTAGTTCTTATTTTTGGTCTGTGGGGGGGGGGGCTGCGCCCCCCCCCCCCCCCCGGGGCAAATTCATATTGGGATTTATTCCGCATTCGCAATAAAAAATAGTATGTGCAACTCGTGCGGCGTTGTCAATTGCCCCCTCAAGCGACAACTTGCCGCACTAGTTGCACAATATACTATTTCTACACGTATTCTTGAGCAACTTAAAACAATTCTAGAAATATTTAAAAAATTCTGGTATAAAACAAATTTGCTACTATGAAATCTGATACAATAAACGATAGTTCGAGGAAAACGCACAATTACTCCATTGATGATATATTCGTTTTTTTTTTCAGAGGCCGCAAAGGAACGTGCACCTTGTGTCATTTTCATCGACGAGATCGATTCCGTTGGCGCGAGACGAACGAATTCGGTGCTTCATCCGTACGCTAATCAAACGATAAATCAACTTTTGTCCGAAATGGATGGTTTTCATCAGAACGAGGGTGTGATTGTTCTCGGTGCGACAAACAGACGCGACGACCTTGACAAAGCTCTGATGCGTCCGGGTCGCTTCGACGTTGAGATATACGTCAGCACTCCCGATTTCATCGGTAGAAAGGAAATAATAAATTTGTACCTGAAGAGAATCCTTACGAAACATACGGTGGACATTGATTATCTTGCACGTTGTACGACTGGTTTCACGGGTGCTGATATCGAAAATATGGTAAATAAATCTTCCAAGCTGATTCGATCAATTTTGTATAGGAGGCATTCCGTACAAACCGACCATTCCGCGGACCCGACCATTTTTAATTTTGTTGAAAATTTTCTATTTTTTTGTCCGCACTGAAAGCAGTCTTTCACATTTTTTAAAGATTTTTGTCTCAATTCTTCTTACCACAATAAAATTTTCAAATTTTCACTCAATTTTTTTCGAAATACTCGTAACTTTTTGAAAAAAGGAGATATCAAAATAAGATAGGAGATAATTATTTTCCGTTTTGAATTGTAGTTTCATGAAAAAATACAACAAAAATATCGAAATTAATTTTCATGTTTTTTCAGTTTTAAACCGAAAATATTTTTTTTTAACATGGACCAAAATAATAACTCAATAGTCTCCCGATCTCAACCCAACACTAGTTGGGATGACGCCGCAGACTTTGTTTTACTTTTTTTAAATGTTTTCTTTAACTTCCAAAATAGATAAAAAATACAAGTTATTAATATCACAAGCTGCCAATTTTTTAGCACTTGTTAAAATTGTTCTTAACAAGTAGTGAATTTAAAATAAAAAAAATCAAAATGGTCCAAGTTGAAAAAAAAATATTTTGCGTTTAAAACTTCAAAAAACATATGAAAATGAATATCGATATTTTTGTTGTATTTTTTTAATGAAACTACAACTCAAGATGGAAAAAAATGATCTTTTTTTGATATGTCCGTTTTTTAAAAAGTTATGAGCACTCGAAAAAAAAAATTGTGTCGAATTTTGAAAAATTTATTGGGGTTGATTGGGTCGAGACGAAAATCTAAAAAAATTCTGATAGACTGCTCTCAGTATGTACAAAAAAATAGAACATTTTCAACAAAATAAAAAATGGTTGAGTCCACGGATTGGTCCGTTTCGTATGGAATACCTCATATGTTTCACGAAAGTATTTTTCACAAATTGTAAATTTCAGATTGACTAGGAATATTTTATACTGTTTGTATTGCTCTCTCATAAGTTTTGTGCATTCAGGAATTTTTTTCTATGAACTATGATTTTCAGCAGAAACTTTGCAAATGTATGAAAAATACGAGGAATGTGAAAATTTTATATTCGCATGTTTCCTTTACTATCTGCTAAATTATCCTTGTAAAAAATTGTAGCCGGGTATTGCAAAATTCGCAAAAGTAAGAGTAATTCCACAATTCTTTCGAAAAAATGCAGATTGTAAAAATTTAAACGCCTCAAGCGATTCTCATATAAGTGCAAATTTTATGAATGTTGAATTTATTAAAAAATAGTGGCAATTTTATTAACTATGCAATTTCTTAGCTTCAGCAGAGAAAATTTTTGCACGCTTAACGGATTAATCAGGATTGTTAGCTGTTAAATTTGGCTGAAGTTAAGGCGAGGCTAAATACCGACATTATTACCGAAGTCCTACATTATCGACTCGAAATCGCTGTCCAAACTTTTTCCAATACCGGTGGATGAATATCAATTAAATTTATGAATTAATGATGAATGAATTGCAAAATGCAAATGCGAGACATAAATCAACGTTTTCGTTAATTGCCACTGACTTGTCAGACAGTTTGGATAGAAGTCTGATGAAAGTAATGTTTATTTCATAGGAATTCCACATAGAGCTGCCCTCTTTCGGATTTCTGTGAACTTAATTTCGCCATTTTGTTTCGATAAAATACGAAATTTATCAACATTTATCTCGTGATTTGGATTCCAAACTTACGTCGCGGTTTTTTCACAAAATAATGTCAAAGACGTATCGATATTCGTACTTTGGTGTTGGTTATGGAGCCCCACTCTTGGTTTTAGCCGAAATGCCGTAAAAACATTATAATTGAATATTTTCAATTACAGATTTTTTATGATAATCGGATCTGTAATTTTTTCTTTCGTTTTCCGAAAAAATTTTAGTGGGCCTCATTTGTGCCATAATTCTGATGATACTGTCAAAATTTTACTGATTTTCATCCATTCGTGCAAGAGCAAGTTTTGAATCCATTTTCGAGGTGCTAATGTCGGTATTTAGCCTCCCCTTAATAGGAGGGTTGAAATTCCATGAATTTTTTGACATTACAAAAAATTTCTTCGAAAAATTCAATAAATTCCTTCGAATCGGAAATAATTCGTCAGTTACATAAAATCTTAATTGATAAATTAAAATACAGGGTGAAATAAATTTACAAAGGGTAAAATTTTGAAAACGCAACTGAAAACCAGCAAATGAGAGGTCTGTGTATTGAATGTATTAATCAACATTGATCTGTGTACTTTCAGACAGAGGTGTCCTTCGAAAAGTACCCGAACGATTAAAACAGCAATGCTCAAATTGAATTTAATTCCAAATTATCTTGCCTAATCGATTCAACTAAGTTTAAACTTGTACGAGGCTTATATCAATTAAAAATTATGATAAAATAGGTAAATCAAGCAGCATTGAAAGCAGCTATCGAAGGTGCCGAGTACGTTACGATGCAACATCTTGAACGAGCGCGTGACAAAGTTATTCTCGGTCCCGAAGGAAAAGGCCGAATGCCCGATGATGAAGTCAATCGTATAACAGCCTATCACGAGGGTGGACACGCACTTGTTGCTTTTTACACCAAGGAGGCAACGCCATTGCACAAAGTCACTATAATACCACGGGGACCGTCTCTTGGACACGTAAATACGGACAAAAAATACTTCTTTCCCTAATGGATAATTTTTCACGATGTGAAATATATGTGACAATATATGGGTCGTTCCATGTCAAATCGGACAGTTTGAAAAACTTTTTTTTTTATTTCCTCAATTTTGTTATATTTTTTTGTACCCATCAAAAGACCTTTTAAATTTTGAGATTTTTTTGATTACTCGTTCAAAAGATGTTAAACTAACAAAGAAACCGCTCTTTTTTTGGTATTTTGGTCATAACTTCTTTGATAATGATCCAAATTGAAAGTTTTTTTTTCCAAATTTTTGCTTTTTTGACGTCTTTTCAGAAAAAAATACAACAAAAATATTCGACGTGTTTTTGAATGAGTTTTTTGAGTTGTAAACTTTAAATCGCGTTTTTAAAAGTGAGTGTCATTTCTGATTTTTTTTTTAATTTTTTGCTTTAAACATTTATCTATTCAACAATTTTTAAAACTAGTCCGGTCGTAGAATTTCCATAACTACTATTTTTTTTTTCGATTTTTGAAAATAATTTTTTTTTCAAATAAATTATTATTAATACCAATTTTTGTTACTGTATAGTATTTTTTTCAATATTTAGAATTTATTTAGACACTTTTTTATTGTTAACAGGTTCTTAAAATTAATAATTAATCGTTAAGTCTGTTTGTGAACAATAATAACAACAGTTTTTATTTATTCACGTATTGTTTCGAAAACCTTACACATATGATTATTTCCTGAATTAGAATATTCCTTTGCCAATACGTTTCCGTTGCTCATTGGAATAATTGAATGAAATTTTTGTGTCCCCCTGTGATTGACTTCGCAGTATTGTCAAATAAAATCTTTCTTTTGCATCTGAATAATGTTTCTCAAGTGAAAATTTGACAGCAATATTCGGTGGACTATTTAGGTTCACCCACTCATACAATTCCTGAACTGTTGTTATTTGCTCATCGATTAATTATTAATTTTAAAAATCTGCTAAAAATAAAAGTGTCAAAATTAATTCAAAATGATTTTTAAAAAATACTATAAAGTAACAAAAATTGGTATTCATAATAATTTATGAAAAAAAATGTAATTTTCAAAAATCGAAAAAATAGTAGTTATTGAAATCGCACGATCATGATCACGAAAAAAAATCAAAAATGACACTCACTTTTAAAAACGGGATTTAAAGTTTAAAACTCAAAAAACTCATTCAAAAACGTGTCGAATATTTTTGTTGTATTTTTTCTGAAAAGGCCATAAAAAACAAAAATTTTGAAAAAAAAACTTTTAATTTGGATCATTATCAAAGAAGTTATGACCAAAATACCAAAAAAAGAGCGGGTTTTTTGTTAATTTAATATCTTTTGAACGGGTAATTAAAAAAATCTCACAATTTAACAGGAAGGGTCTTTTGATGGGTACTAAAAAATATAAAAAAATTGAGGAAATAAAAAAAAAGTTTTTCAAACTGTCCGATTTGGGATGGAACGGCCCATATTTATTTATTTATTACTTATTTATTTATTTGTAATGAGATTCGATTATTAATCGAGATTGTTAATTCGATCATTATTTTTCAATATTTCAGACTTCATTTTTGCCGGCAAAGGATGTTTATCACATAACAAAGGCTCAACTAATGGCGAAAATGGATACTATGATGGGAGGTCGAGCTGCCGAGGAGCTAATTTTCGGACCAGACAGAGTAACAACCGGGGCGTCCAAAGATCTCGAGGTTAGCACGATTTTCTTGTGTATGGGGCATTCCACGTCAAATCACGCGGTCATTTTCCCCCTCGGATTTAGATGTCCAATGAATTGTGGGTTTCGTTTGGCCCAAAATATAACCTCAAATTTTTAGAAATTTTTATTTCACTTTTTAGGGGTTGCTCGAGCTAGAAAATCATTTAATTGAGGGAAAACATAAAGGGGGGCCTTTTTCAAATTAATGAAATTTTCTTCACAGAAACTAGGGCCCAAAACAAATATTTTCGTTATAGTTCGATAATGTGTCAAAAATAGTTGCTATTTTTTTGTGTATTTTAATTTTTTTATTTATAATTTCTTATTTTGATTGTTTCTTGTAGTGAGAATAACAACGAAAATATTTTTCTAGTGAAACTTGATTTTTTTTATTAGTTTAAGAGTGAAATGACAACATTTTTCGAAAATTTATTAGCCTCGACGACCTGAAATAAAACGGATGATTCAAACACAATCGAAAAATTAAAATGAAAAAAAAATAGTAATTATATTTGGCCCGTGATCGAACTATGACAAAAATATCTGTTTTGGGCCCTAGTTTCTGTGAAGAAAATTTCATTAATTGGAAAAAGGCCCCTCTTTATGTTTTCCCTCAATTTAATCATTTCCTAGCTCGGGCAACCCCTAAAAAATGAAATAAAAATTTCTAAAAATTTAAGGTTTTATTTTGGACCAAACGAATCCCACAATTCATTGGACATCTAAATCCGAGGGGGACAGGCCGATGACCGCGTGATTTGACGTGGAATGCACCATATGTAGATGTTAATGTCGGTACTTGTTTTTTTTTTTTTTTTTAATCCAGCAAACGTCTTCGGTTTTTCAATATACAAGGCATACCATTTTTTTTTTTTTTGAAAGCTGTTCTCAGTTCACACAAAAACCATCACAATATTATTTTTCATTCACAAAATAGAGTATTTGTGCATTGCAATAAACAGAGCAGTAACGTTGACTAACCTTTTTTTTCCATTGAAAATGTGAATGAATAAAGTATGTCTTGAAATCGTAGAAAAATTGAAATATAATATCAAATTCGACTTACAAAAATATGCTTGAGGATTTATTTTTGAGTAATTTCGTTGTCAATTTATATACTGTATTTTTTTTTTACATTGCGTAGAATTTAATTCAGATTCATTGTAAAATTACACTAGCTGCGTTGAAAAGTGTAAAAAGAATTTTAGAATTCATAATGATCTTTCTTCAAAGCCGCATTTTCAGTTTCTTCAAAAATTTGATTTGTCGGTAGAAAACAAATGCGATTTTTATACCTCTATGAAATGTAGCAGGAGGTAATATTTGTTTTCTTTTTGAGAAATAATTTGTTTCTGAAAAAATAGGGAAACTATAAAACAGATATGAAACCTTCGATTGATATAATTTCACTTTGACTAAAAAATTTGTATTTGCACTTGCAGGACGCTACGCGAATAGCCGAAGGCATGGTCAAGCAATTTGGTATGTCGGACAAAGTTGGTTTTAGATTTCACGTTGATCCCAATCAGTCTTATAGAAACAACCCATCGGACTACAGTCCAAATACATCTGAGCTCATAGACGGCGAGGTCAAAAGACTATTGCAGGTACTTTTTCCATGTTTTTTGTCTTTTTAAAAGCTTTTTTTTAAATTTTATTATTTAGTTTCACCTGTCCCGGTGTGTGTCTGTAATCAAATCTTGCAAGTTAAATTTGACCCACTTCCCGGTTTCCGATTGAGTTAAAATTTGTCACGCATATGTAAATCGAATGACAATGCAATATTATCACAAAAAATTTGCAAATTTTTTGCAAAAAAAATTGTTTCGCAACATTTTTATTACAAATTTGCTTGAAAATTGTCTTACAACAAAACATGTTTCGCATAATTTTTTTCAAAAAAAATGTCTCGCAAAATTGTTTGCAAAAAAATTGTTTTGCTAAATTTTATTTACAAAATGGTTTTAAGCAATTGATTTACAACATTTCTCTACGAAAATTTGGCGCAACAGTCTTTTTCCAAAAAATTCTCTCAAAACATTTTTTTGCATAAATTTTGCAGAAAAATGTTGCAAATTAATTGTGCGAAATAATTTTGTCTAACAAATTTTGCAAAATAATTTTTGTGCAAAAAATTTTGCGAAACATTTTTTTTTGCAAAAAATTATGCGAAACTAGATACACATTACTAAGCTAGTTAATTAACATCATAAATACTAAAAAGTAAAAAATAAACAAACGAAAAAAAAAAATTTTAAACAAACTTTTAGTTGTTAATAAAAAATAACTAAAAACTTAAAAATAAAGCTATTCCGATTGGAAATAAGTTTTCAAATAAAAACGTGTTACATTTTAACAGCAAGAGAAAAAAGAGGGTGTAACACGCTTTTATTTGAAAACTTATTTCCAATCGGAATAGCTTTATTTTTATTTTAAGTTTTTAGTTATTTTTATTATTACAAGCTTTTATTTACTTTCACCTGTCCCAGTGTCTGTCTGTAATGAAATCTTGCAAGAAAAATTTGACCCACTTCCCGGTTTCCGATTGAGTTGAAATTTTTCATGCATATGTAAATCGGATGACAATGCAATATTATGACAAAAAATTTGTAAATTTTTTGCAAAAAAATTGTTTCGCAAAATTTTTTATAACAAATTTGCTTGAAAATTGTTTTGCAACAAAACATGTTTTGCATAATGTTTGGAAAAAAAAATTTTCGCGAAATGTTTTGCAAAAAAATTGTTTTGCAAAATTTTGTTCACAAAATGGTTTTAAGCAATTGATTTGCAACATTTCTCTACGAAAATTTTGCGCAACAGTGTCTTTCTAAAAAATGGGGGTGACAAAATTTGTTTGCATAAATTTTGCAGAAAAATGTTGCAAATTAATTGTGTGAAACAATTTTGTCTAACAAATTTTGCAAAATAATTTTTGTGCAAAAAATTTGGCGAACCATTTTTTTGGCAAAAAGTTATGCGAAACTAGATATAAATTACTAAACTAGTTATTTAACATCATAAATACTAAAAAGTAAAAAATAAATAAACGAAAATAATTTAAACAAGCCTTTATTAGTTGTTAATAAAAAATAACTGAAAAGTTCAAAATGATTTTATTCCGATTGGAAATAAGTTCCCAAATAAAAGCGTGTTACATTTTAACAGCAAGAGAAAAAAAGAGGGTGTAACTTATTTCCAATCGGCATAAAATTATTTTAAACTTTTCAGTTATTTTTTATTAACAACTAATAAAAGCTTGTTTAAAAAAAAATTCGTTTATTTATTTTTTAAGAACTTAGTTCACTTTCGGAAATTTTTATGCAAAGAATATTTTTGAGTTTTTCATTCATTGATTTTTCCTTCCGTCGAACATTCACAATTTGAGGTACATAAAATATCATCAATGTAATCGTTTTTAGAGCTTATGTCATTCAAAGCATTTTGCGGTGTTTATAAAATGAAAAAATGATAGCATTTGGATGAAAGACTTTTCAAAATATTTTTTTTAAAATTAGCCCAGTTCGAAGGCGAGCGTGTTTCAAGTGCTTAAAGTTTAGTTTAGACGTGCTTTTAGTGATTAAAGTTTAGTTTAGACGTGCTTAAATAAAGTTCACACATGAATATGGGGCGTTCCACGCCAAATCGGACACCATTTAACTTTTGCATCTCCGATTTTTTTGAAATTTTTTTATGTTTTAGTAATGATTGAAAGAGGCCTCCATGATTTAAACAATTTTTTTGTTGTCGAACCGTTTTTAAGATATCGATTTTTCAAAAATTACGTTACTTTTTTTTAAACGTCCATAACTTTGCAAAAAAGGGTCAAACAGGACGTTTTTTTGATTGTATAGTATTAATAATTATCTGACACATAGTGATTATTAATTAGTTCACAGATTGATTTCAGGAAAAAGATTCAGACGAAATAAAGTACTTATTATGCTTGATAAAGTTTTTTTAATTAAGTAGCATTTATTTTCTCACACGTTTAAATATTTTATAAATTCGAGATTCAGCAGATGGTGAATATTCAAATAAAAATTAAATGATTAAGATGTATCTATTTTATTTCGTAAATAACAATGACCGTTGCCGTTGAGCCTGAAAAAAAGATTAATATTTATTTCCAACGCGGATAACTAAAATATGGAAATTGAAAAATCGCATTATCTAATTAGGGCTAAAAGTTGTGGAATTAATTTTTGTCGAAATTTTTTTAAGAAAATCGATCAGTACGTGTTTTTTGTAAATCAACAATTTATATTTAAAACTTGAAAATCTCATAGAAATGGCGTTTGAAATTTTTTTTCGATTTTTTAAATAAAAAATACGTTTAAAAGCCGAAATGTTGAAAAAAAACGTCCCATTTGGCCCATTTTTCGCAAAGTTATGGCCGTTTAAAGAAAAAGTAACGTAATTTTTGAAAAATCAATATCTTGAAAACGGTTCGACAAAAAAATTGAAAAAAATCATGGAGGCCTCTTTCAATCAATACTAAAACATGAAAAATTTTCAAAAAAATCAGAGATGCAGAAGCTAAATGGTGTCCGATTTGCCGTGGAACGCCCCATATACTTTAAAATGATAACGGAATATTTTCAGAATATTGTATTTCCAAAATCGTCAAAATAATGTACGTTTTTTGTGTTATAAAATTGTGCTTTCGATTAATGTTCTTTTGTATAATAATTTTTTAATTAATTACCCCTAATAGGAATCCTACGAGAGGGCAAAGAATATTTTGAAAACTCACGCTAAGGAACACAAGCTTCTCGCTGAGGCGCTTCTCAAGTACGAGACTCTCGACATTGAGGATGTACAGGCGATAGTCGATGGAAAAAAGTCGCAAGCTGAATTGTTGAACGAGACGAGAACACCGATAATCGAGGTTCCGACAAACGTCATGTAAATAGTATCGATGCTGTTTTAACGATTCTTCTTAACGACGAATGAATGAAGAAAAAAAAATTGAACAATCCATCAAAAAGGTTTTACGTTTTTTTTGTTCCCCGCGAGTGTTTCTGGGACTATATTTAGCGTGAACGCGAGAGGCTAAATTTTAATTAGCAAGCCAATACGAGCTGGGATCGTTGTGTGACTTAATTTTTCTTCAACGAGTCGGCGATCGCCAAATAGTGAAATTCGTCTCATTATCAATCGCGCAATAATAGATAAAAAAATATTGAAAACAAGGAATCTTACGATTCCGGTGGAATTAATAACGAATGAATTGGATGAAAAAAAAAATATAAATTTATTTCTCGCGATGGCAAATCGCGAATCAATTCCCTCGTTCAGTCTGACGAGCGCGCATCGTTGCGATATAGAATATTGATTGTGAGGGGAATGCGGAGAAATAAGAATTGTAATATGCGATTGAACGGCTGGTGTGTACGCGAGATGAATAAATTTTGTACAATAAGCGAGCACCGAGTGTTATTCTTTATTCGACTGTCTTAAGGCGAGGCTGAATACCGACATTATTACTGAAGCTCTACATTATCGACTCAAAATCGCTGTCCAAACTTTTTCCAATACCGGTGGATGAATATCCATTAAATTTATGAATTAATGATGAATGAATTGCAAAATGCAAATGCGAGACATAAATCAACGTTTTCGTTAATTGCCACTGACTTGTCAGAAAGTTTGGATAGAAGTCCGATGAAAGTAATGTTTATTTCATAGGAATTTCACATGGGGCTGCCCTCTCTCGGATTTCTGTGAACTTAATTTCGCCATTTTTTTTCGATAAAACACGAAATTTATCAACATTTATCTCGTGATTTGGATTCCAAACTTACGTCGCGGTTTTTTCATAAAATAATGTCAAAGACGTATCGATATTCGTACTTTGGTGTTGGTTATGGAGCCCCGCTCTTGGTTTTAGCCGAAATGCCGTAAAAACATTATAATTTAATATTTTCAATTACAAATTTTTGATGATAATCGGATCTGTAATTTTTTCTTTCGTTTTCCAAAAAAATTTTAGTGGGGCTCCATTTGTGCCATAATTCTGATGATACTGTCAAAATTTTATTGATTTTCATCCATTCGTGCCAGAGCAAGTATGGAATCCATTTTCGAGGTGCTAATGTCGGTATTTAGCCTCCCCTTAAGAGGAGGCTAAAGGCGACATTCGGACCTCTCTCTCGCTCTCACACGACCCCTATCATCCTTTCTCTCTCGCACTCGCACGAAAAATGTCGGTATTTAGCCTCCTCTTAAGGGGATCAAGTCAGTGTAAAAACGATTTTTAATAATATTTTATAATTTTTGTGGAATGCCTACAAATATGATGTATCGTCCACCATTTGAGGTACCAAATGAACAATTTTTTGGGACTAGTTAGAAACTTTAAGGTGCATCGGTTTCCTGAAAAACCAAGTTTTGAGTTTTTACACTCTGCGCGTGATTCAGAAAGAACCGCTGGACGGATTTTGTTCTACAACGTCTCATTTTCGTCGTAACTCTTTTTCCCACGGGATGAACGCGGCACATTTTGATTAAAGTCAAAATTGTGACCATGACAATGCCTGGAAAGTTCAAAATAGGCTAACAATTTCAAAATAGGCCTGCAACTCTGAAATGAAGGGCTAAAAAAAAATGTGCCACATTCATCCTATGGGGAAAAGTGTCACGAAGCAAATGAGACGTCGCAGAGAAAAATCCGTCTAGCGGTTTATTCTGAATCACGCGCAGTGTAAAATCTCAAAACTAGGTTTTTCAGAAAATCGGTGCGCCTTAAGGGTTTTAACTAGTCCCAAAAAATTGTTCATTTGGTACCTCAAATAGTGGACGATACATCATATTTGTAGGCATTCTACGAAAATGATAAATTATAATTAAAAATCGCCGTTTTTACTCGACCCCCTTAAAAAGTTTGCCAAAGACCTTTCTTAGTTATGATTGTTTTTCTTCCTCATTATGAAAGTTTGGGTTTCATGAGAATCTTTGCTTCTGAAATTTTTAAGAATAGTCGGAATTCCTCGCCGCCGAAAATTAATATTTCGAAAAAATATTTGAACGTGTTTGATGTGCAATTTTTGGCCAAATGTGGGTGCTCTAATTTTCGTAATTTCCTCGTGCTCTAATTTTTTATGCAGATCAGATGGATGACATAGATAGGATTGCATCGATTTTGTAAAGAATCGTTTCAGGGATTCGGTTTTGAAAAAATTTCAAAATATTTAAAAAGTAATTAGGAAAAAACTTTTGTAATTTTGCTATAATCGATTTCAATTTTTTTTTTTGCCCAAATGCACTAAGTGACAAAAACTATTAGTATTGACTTTAGAAAGAATCGCTCGAGGCTCGAGGGGTTTGAAGAAAATTGGGGAATTTTTAAAAAATGCTTGTGAATACAATAACTTTCGTAATTTTACAGGTAAAGGGATTGCATTTTTTGCATACATGTAAAACAAAGATCGAATTTGATTCGATTTTATAGTCGAATTGGGAAAGAATCACTTGTGGGGCTTTTTAGCTTTTGAGGAATAGCTTTTTAGTTTATTTCGAAAGTTTCATGAAATTGAAATTAATTAGTTTCATGAAATTGAAATTAATCAAATTAATTAGTTTCATGAAATTAAAATTAATTAAATTAATTTCATGCCGGAAATTAAAAGCTGCAATTTCTAAAAAATGTTCTGTTGCGTGGAGGATAATTTTCGAGGCTGCAATAAATGCAAAAGATGTACTCGATGGACATGGAATCCCCGATTTCTTTTGAAATTAATAAATTTTATCATTATCAATTTTGCTGATGAGTAAGTTGCTTCAAAAAATCATGACATTTTATATACTTCTACGTCTTATGAAAAGTGAACAATTAGTCTGTAAACGGTAGAATTTTGATTTTGTTAAAAAAAAATATTATTCTCATCAAAAATGCAAAAATTTAAAAAACACAAAACTGCTATTTGGTGAAAAATTAATCCTGAAAAATCTTCGTTCACCGACAAAATAACTTTATGGAGAAGCTTAAACTTGTTATTTTTCATTTATTTCAGATATTCAAGTTTTGAGTAATTTAGATCGACGCTTAGTGCCTCTGAAAAAATAGATTTCCGGGACATTAAAAAAATTATGGAAACCGCTTTGAAAAATGTAAATTCTTATTTTAAAAATCTCGGGAAAGTACACCACAAATTTTCGATTATTCCAACTTCTGGCGATTTTGGTCTGGCTCAAAAAGCACATGAAAATCATCATTTTTTGCCAGTGACCCAAACCCAAACCCAAACCATATTTTCGGGGATAGGGAAAACCTGTCGAAATCATTTCAGCAAAACTTGAGTGATGGAAAATAAAATTGTACATCAATCGTCGTTATCGTCGAGAAAATTTGATCGACGATTAGGCCATACAATGTTAACATTTTATTTTATCATCAAATGGTAATTATAAATTATACAAAATTATATATATATATTTATATATATATATTTATATATCTTATATTTTGTATATTTCCTACCTACGTTTTTTTCTTCACTACGATGTGTATGAACGTTCAAACTCGATTTTCGATTATCGAAAATGGAGTGTTTGTGTCTGTGTGTGTGTGTTCGTGTCTGTATGTGTACAAACAAATTACACTCGTTGTACAAACTACTTGAAAAAAAAAAATTCGAAGCCAATTCCCCATGGAAAAACTTGTGTGCTAGGCCCAGGTAGAACCCATTTTTTTTGTTAACAAACGTGCATTGAAATTATCGATGAAAAAAAAAATGGCATAAAATTTTCCAGGAGGAAAAGGCCTCCATCTATGCGGGGTCACTATAATATCGAGGCTTGAACATCGAAATCTCTACGTGTACTCTGTTCTGGCGGTTTTCTTTTTTCTTTATCTCACTCTCAAGAGAAATAGAATTGAGAAAAATGGGGCAAAAGGAAAACTGTGGATTAGGATTTTTTTGGGTCGTGGGATAAGAGGGAATATGAAATAAGAAAAAAAATTATAAAAAAAAAACAAAGGTACATTATGTACATGCGCATACACACATACAGTATACGTAAGCACTCGCGCAAATATCACAGTTTACTAAAATCATCGATAAGTGGTTAATTTATATTATAGTAATAACAATATAATTGCAATTAAATTCGTCCAGAGATCGAATTCACAATTATTTGTCTTAGTCAAATACACAGTGTATTTTTTTTTTTTTTTAAAGTCCAACGAAATAGTAAGACACGATGGACAAGTGTAAAAATAAAACAAAAAAAAAATATAAATTCAGCTGCTATTTAACTTGAGACGTGTATCGACAATTAGTGGGAAAACGTACGGGGCCATTTTTTTTAAATTCAGACTGCGTTTGCTGTATGAAAATTGGCTGATAAGGCCCAGATGAAGTAAAACTGATGGAATTTATTTTACTGAGAATAATAAAGGCTAGTGTCGGTTGAAAATATTCGTACGATGGGAAGACCGCTTTCCCAGAGCACTGGATTCTTCAACGAAACAGTCAGATAAAATTTGAGATTGGAGGTTTCTTTCGACAACGCAGCCCACTTTTTCCGTTATTAATGAAAAAACAGTATAAGGACTATTTTGGCCTCTTGTTTTTCAATTTCAAATCTCAGCCCCAAAATGAATTCCTTTCAATGAGGAAAAATCATGGCGAATATAAAATGCATAAAATATTTTTCTTTAATTTTTTTATCTATTCATTCGATAATTTTATCAATGATTAAAATTCATAAACGTAAGTAAACAAAAATATGCTGCATTAATAATTTTTGGTTCAGTGAGAAAATAATTTTTAGTTTAAATTAGGGTTGATCTCATTTAATTTTTGGTTCAGGAAGAAAATCATTTTTAGTTGACATTAAGGGTGACCTCATTTGAGGATGTCTTGAAACAATATTTTTCAAAAATATTTGTTTCTCCAGAATATTTTTTTGGTAATGTTTTGCATTTTTTGGGAGGAAGTAGTCTCCACATATTTACCTCCAGAGTAAAGTGGATTCCCCAGTTATGAATTCAAAAAAATAGTATTTTTCAAAAACGTATATTTAATCGAATTCATAATTAGAGAATCATGTACTCTAAAGCAAATTGTGTGAAGACTAATTCATTCTAAAATCAGCCAAATATCGTGCAAAAAAAGCCTGCAATAAAAACAAATATTTTGGTTGTATATTGTTGGAACTCTCTTGATTGACTTTTGTTTTTATTTTTATTTTTTAAATGGTTTTCAAAAATAAATGTCATTGTATGAACGTTAACGTGACTTCTAAATATTTATTGTCCAGATACTTTGCCAAGAATTTTCCTACTTGAAAGAAATGAATTGTATAAGTGAGACTTAAAGTTACAAAATAAAAATCAAAATAATCCTCATCAATATTAATAAAACATATTAAATATCCAGTATTAATGTTGACAATTTACATTTGATATTTCTCCAAAAATTGGACGGAAATTAATTTTCATGAAGCAAAAAGTACAATCAGAAACTGATTTTTCTGAAGAAAAAATTGCACATTTAAAAGGATTTTTCATAAACACATATTTTTAAGTATGTTTTATGTAAAGATCGGTTTCACACTGCGTTGCTGATAAATTTCGGGCACATGAATTTTGAGAAAAAAAAAACAGAAACCTCATTTTTTTACAAAATCATTTGATCAAAAATTTAGGTCTGGAATTGTCATTTGTCAAAAATCTTTCACGATCATTAAGCCACTTATGCAAATAATGGACAATCGCAATTGGATCGAATATTTTCTATTCGGTCGATCGTTTTTCGAATTAGCATGAAAATAATTCTCGTCGAATGACAATTTAAAAAAATTGAACAATTGTGATTAATAAGTTATTCGACTGAATCTCTTTGAATTTTTTCTTGGCTCTCGATAAACCGATCAACTTATTTTTATAGTATTTTGAATGACCCGCAAAAATTAATTGATTGGCGATTAATTCAAAGTTGCCAAAATCAAGATTATGACAGTGATCTGATTGATAAAAATGATGTGATAGGAAGAATAATTAATAATAATGATTGTCCCAAAAATAAATCGTGGGCTTCGTGAATCATGAAAGGTTTCCTTTACCTATTTAATTCTCGTACAATGATAATTGCGTGTTCCTACCGATAGATTATAGTACTTTTAGTAAGTAATTGTGATCTTCTAAATTTTTTTTTCTTCTTTTTTTTCAAACTGATTTCTACTATTTCACATGCAACACGATTCGCTAAACGAGTGTATGGTTAATTCGCGACTTCATTTTCTCGCATTTTTTTTCTCACGGATACACGGCTATTACATTAGCATATACGTACGAATATTTTATACAAAGCACGGGAGTACAGATTTGAAAAAAAAAAATTTACATTTCTTTCTGTTTTTTTTTTTTTAATGACTATACTGTCAGGCAGTGATGAGTTATGCGTCGAAATTTGTTTCGCTTTTGTACTAGACGGAAGGAAGCAAAGTCTCGTTGAATTTGGAAAATTTTCGAAAAAATGAAGCCTCTCGTTTTATTCCAGTCGGTTGAAATTCGACCGATATATTATATTATACACTCCCGTTCAAAAGTTTGAAAACGCCCCGAATTCGCGCTGCACAAGAAGATTCAATGCTTTTTTGAAAATGAAAATATTTCAATTCAACAAACGGCGTTTCAAAGGGGAAATATTCAGCTTCGTTTCGCTTTTTACAAAAATTTTTTTTTCGATTTTTTTAAAACCCGGTACGCCCACTGAAGCATGGTAATTTTTTGGCTTTTTTTTGGCGCACGACCCCATAACATTTTTTTTTTACTTTTCCCGGGTTCAGAAAATCGAAATTTTTGGAAAAAGTGAAACGAAGGTGAATATGTTCATTTTTAAAAGAGCAGTAAAACTTTTTGTGCGAAGCAGAATCGGGGTATTTCCAAACTTTTGAACGACAGTGTATATGGGGTATTCCCGTCCAAATTTTCACGTCCGAACCCGGATCCTCTTGAATATTTATGAAAAATTTTGTCCGAAAAGTATTCTGAAAAAGAAAAGACACGTATTTTTTTGTTAAGGCCGACAATTGATATTTTTTATCATACGATTCGAGATCCTATCGAAAAACGCTTCAGACAAAACTTGTTCGTTATAAAACGAGTAAAACAATTGATATTTTTTTAAAAAATTGTGGGCACACGCAAGTTTGTTTTTACTTCATAAAACACAAAAAAACGTTTTTTCAGCACAGAAATACATTTGAATATTTATTTAATTATACATACGTAGATTATTTCATACAAGTATAAAATAATATACGTAATATTTAATTATACATACGTATATTCTTTTATACTTGTATAAAATAATATACGTGAGAGGTATTCCATATCAAGCCGACCAATCCGTGGACCCGACCATTTTTTATTTTGTTGAAAATTTTCTTTTTTTTTGTACGTACTAAAAGCAGTCTCTCAGAATTTTTTTAGATTTTTGTCTCGACCCAATTAACCACAATAAATTGTTCAAAATTTGACACATTTTTTTTTCAAATGCTCATAACTTTCTTAAAACCGGAGATATCAAAATAATACAAAAGATCATTTTATTCCGTCTTGAGCTGCAGTTTTATAAAAAAAATACAAAAAAAAATATCAATATTTATTTTCATGTTTTTTGAAGTTTTAAACACAAATTTTTTTTTTCAACTTGGACCCTTTTTATTTTTTTGAAAAAATCACCACTTTTTAAGAGACATTTTTACAGATACTAAAAAATTGGCAGTTTGTGCTTCTTATAACTTGTATTTTTTTCTATTTTTTATCGCGTGTGAACTAAGGAATCGTGTTTCGTCCTTGAATTAAAAAATAGAAAAAAATACAAGTTATGAATATCACAAACTGCCAATTTTTCAGTATCTGTAAAAATGTTTTTTAAAAAGTGGAGAACTTTTTCAAAAAAATAAAAAGGGTCCAAGTTGAGAAAAAAATATTTTGTGAAGTTATTAACACAAAATATTGTTTTCTTCAACTTGGACCCTTTTTATTTGTTTGAAAAAATTTACCATTTTTCAAAATATATTTTTACAGATACTAAAAAATTGACAGTTTGTGATATTCATAACTTGTATATATATATATTTTTTTAATTGGCAGTTTTTGATATTCATACCTTGTTTTTTATATTTTTGAAATACAAGTTATGAATATCACAAACAGCCAATTTTTTAGTATCTGTAAAAATGTGTTTTAAGAAGTGGTGAATTATGTCAAAAAAATAAAAAGGGTCCAAGTTGAAAAAAAAAAATTTGGTGAAGTTGTAAACGTAAAATATTTTTTTTTTCAACTTGGACCCTTTTTATTTTTTTGACATAATTCACCACTTCTTAAAACACATTTTTACAGATACTAAAAAATTTGCAGTTTGTGATATTCATAACTTGTATTTTTTTTCTATTTTTTAATTCAAGGAGAAAACACGATTCCTTAGTTCACACGCGGTAAAAAATAGAAAAAAAAATACAAGTTTTGAGAAGCACAAACTACCAATTTTTTAGTATCTGTAAAAATATCTCTTAAAAAGTGGTGAATTTCTTCAAAAAAAGAAAAATGGTCCAAGTTGAAAAAACAAAATTTGTGTTTAAAACTTCAAAAAACGTATGAAAATAAATATCGATATTTTTTTTTGTATTTTTTTTACAAAACTGGAACTCAAGACGGAAAAAAATGATCTTTTGTTTTATTTTGATATCTCCGGTTTTTAAAAAGTTATGAGCATGTGAAAAAAAGTGTGTCAAATTTCGAACAATTTATTGTGGTTAGTTGGGTCAAGACAAAAATCTAAAAAACATTCTGAGAGACTGCTTTTAGTACGTACAAAAAAATAGAAAATTTTCAACAAAATCATAAATGGTCGGATCCACGGATTGGTCGGCTTGGTATGGAATACCTCGTATGTTTAATTAAATATTCAAATGTATTTCTGTATATAATTTTTCGAGAACATATAGTTCTGCATGATCTGGCTGGATTTTGATCTTGCCATTCTCAGTCTGGTCTTAAAAATTTCGTGATTTCCTACAGAATTTTTACAATTTTTTTATTTTATAATTCAAGGTGGCGTACTTGCTGAAAAAACGTTTTTTTGTGTTTTATGAAGTAAAAACAAACTTTCGTGTACCCACAATTTTTTTTTTTAAATATCAATTGTTTTGCTCGTTTTATAACGAACAAGTTTTGTCTAAAGCGTTTTTCGATAGGATCTCGAATTATCAATATATTACGTGTTTAGAGTAGAGAGTTAGTGAAAAATTTGGATTTTTTACTAAAATCGTACGACAAAAAATATCAATTCTCGGCCTTAACAATAAAATACGTGACTTTTCTTTTTCAGAATACTTTTCGGAAAAAATTTTTCATAATTATTCAAGAGGGTCCGGGTTCGGACGCGAAAATTTCCGCGGGAATACCCCATATTTTTTTTTAATTCAATACCGTCGATCGGATCGCCATTGATATTGTCATTTAATCATTTAATTATTTGTCAATTATCGTTTTGTCGTTTCATCCCGATCGATTGTTTTCCTTCGTCACTTTTGGGCACGAATAGTCAAGAACAAGATGCTTTCGTTATTTTTACATTAAAATTCAAAAACGAACATTATGAGAAAAAAACATTTTGCTACATTCTACGCGATACGATGTAATGATTTTTTTTTGTCTGTAAGCTCGATTTATTAATTCGTCCATTGTTCCTTCAGGCAACAAAACATGTCCTAATGACGATTTGTTTTTTTTTTTTAGCGATTCGATCTTCGGTCCTGAATTATGATCTTTTAAACTACAACCATATTTTATTTTATTCTTAAAATTTTTTTTTTTTTACTGATTTTTGTGTGATTTCTTCTTTCTCTCTCGCCTTTTCTTTCCTCATTCGTACACGTCGAGACTCGACCGATTACGATTACATCGAATTAGACACCCAGAGACTATTACATGTTTTTTTTTGTGCGTGTAAACGATGAAGAGTAATTTTTAATACGGTTTTTTAAATTTTATTTTCTTCTCGTTTTCCCCTTTCACCGATGCATTTATTGACGCATTATTATTTCTATTTCGCATTCGTCGCTGTTTCAGCGAAATTGTTTTCAAAACTAATACTTTTTTTGGTACATCATCGAAATTACTTTCGTGTCAAGGAAAAAAAGAAAATCGGATGAAATTTTCCGTTTGAGATAAAATTCATTTTTACTCGGCTCTCGACATATACAATAAATTTCTTTTATTTTACGTTTCATGCACGACGCTTTAAAAAAGTGTACGTTCGCTTTTCAAGCTAAAAATGTTGTATCGACAGACACGATAATATTTGAATAACGAATCGGGACATGGATGCTCCAAAAAAAAAAGAAAGAAAAACGAGGAATTAAAAAAAAAATGACATTTCTTGTTTTCAATGTTTGCCGGTGGTCTCCCCGATCGATTTGACACAATTTTGAGGTAATATTATCGAAAAGGCACGGAAATTGTATATATATTTTTCTTTCGTTAATTTTAAAATTCGCCAAGATATTCGCCAAGTCTCGTCGGATCGGGGCATATTATTATGATTTTTTTTTTTCGTTTGTTCTCGTCGAAATTGAAAAGAAACCGCGCGACGTTCATCGGAAAATTTTATCGATGAATTAAATATACATATAAATTTCTAGAAATTAATTTGTACAAATGAAAAAAAAAAAAACACTTTTTTTCTCCCATCAACAACGAGGTCACAATATATCTTCGACTGGTCTCAGCGTTACAAAAATCGTGCGGTGACAAGCATTCGTTCAATCTTCCACACTATCATATTTCTCGAAAACAAAAAATCTACCACGTACACACGTTCGGTGGTGAAATGCAAGTATGAAAAATGAGAAGAATTGTTTAAAAAAAAAGGTAAAGTGAAGAAAAAAAAGTCTACATTCGGATCACGAGCCTCTCGTTGGGGAGCCTCGGGTCATCATAATTATCACAAGAGAATGAATCCCGCGAGTTCCCTTTTCGCAAAATACTTTTTTTCTCTCTCTTTCTCTTCTATTTCGTTTCGAATGTCAAAAAATTATTATTCCATGATGAACGTTCGAGAGGTCGCATGACTAATGGGATGTTTTCGGCTTTTACTTTGGGGATGCCCTATCATATTGACTCATAGGCTCTCGCTTCTCTGATGCACCTTGATTTATCGATATTGTATTTTTTTTTTATTAAATAAAAGAAAAGGCTTTGGGAAAACTATCCCATACAGCCAATATTGTATTTGGGTGGAGGATGTTACGTAGCGCCGCTCTAGTGGCCATCGATTGTACTTTATATGTAGGGATATAAACTCCCGCTCAAAATTTTGGAAACACCAGTCAATATTGCTTGGCGCACTGGAAGTTGCAAAACTCCGTCAAAAAAAAGATAATAGAATTTAAAAAAAAGCATTTTCACGGGAAGGAATTCAGCTTCATATTGCTTTTTTAAAATATTTTTTATGATTTTTTTTCGATCCGGTACGCATTTTTGTACGTGACCGTTTTTTGACCTTGTTTCGACCATCGCGAATTGGGCGCATAACTTGAGGGCATTTTCTATCTGCGATATATTTGAAAGGGTTAACAGACGCTCCATTTTCGTTTTTTCAAATTTTGGTACCATTTTTTCTCGCAAGAAGTTATTTTACTTTTGGCTAAAAAAGACAAATTTTGAAAGATGCAACGTAACTAAAAAATTATAGAGTTTGAGAGAAAATGTCAGGTATAAAAAGAGTAGCTTACGTGTACAAGGAATCGCCTGGAATTATTTCAGAATTTCCCTCTATAAAATTTTTTTTTTTTTACTATTTTCGCTCGAGACTGATGAAAAATTGTATCTGATTGAAATTTCTATATTTCGTCATACAATAAAAATATGAAAAATTTCAGCAACATTTGGCCTGCTATAAACAACAATTACACAGGCCCACAAAAAAAATAAGTTGTGTGTGCTGGGTGTCCCACTACATTTTTTCTACGTATTTTGTCCTGCTGAACGCGAATCTGAAGTTAGAATTAGGGGTCGCACATGAAATGTTCGAGAAAATCCATAAAAACTGATCAAAATCATGATCTAGTGCACAAAAAAAAAAGTTGTGTATGCTGGGTGTCCCAATACGTTTTTCCTACTTATTTTGTCCCGCTGAAAACGAATCTGAAGTTAGAATTAGGGGTCGATGAGGAAATGCTCGAGAAAATCCATAAAAACTGATATCATGATATTTTTATCAGTTTTTATGCATTTTCTCGAGCATTTCCTCATCGACCCTTAATCCTAACTTTAGATTCGTGTTGAACGGGACGAAATACGTAGGGAAAACGTAGTGGGACACCCAGCACACACAACTTTTCTTTTTGTGGGCCTGTGTTATCAATAATAACATTGCCCAAAAGTAATTAACAAATTGTTTAAACAATTTATTAAGCAATGATGAGCAATGAACGATAATCATTATTGATCATTGTTGTTTATAGTATGCCAAATGTTGCTGAATTTTTTCAGATTTTTATTGTATCACGAAGTACGGAAATTTCAATGAGCTACAATTTTTCACTGGGACGTTATCATCAGAATTTCAGGCAAAAATCGTAAAAAAAAAAAAATTCCAATTCGCGATGGTCGAAAAAGGCCAAAAACCGTAGCGTACAAAAATGCGTACCGGATCGAAAAAAAAATCATAAAAAATATTTTTTAAAAGCAAAATAAAGCTGACTTCCTTCCCTTCAAAAAGCTTTTTTGAAAATTCGATTATCTTTTTTTTGACTCAGTTATGCAACTTCTAGTGCGGCAAGAAATATTGACCGGTGTTTCCAAACTTTTGAGCGAGAGTGTAAATCACTTGATTCAGCCGAGATATAACCTCAGATTATTTTTCCCAATCTTTCCCCTATTGACTCGATCATTTTTAATTGCGAGATCTTGGGCCATTTATCATACCTTCTAGTATCTAGTCAGATACTAGATACTAGAGGTGGAATAATCAGCTGATGGACAGATTATCCATAAACCATAGACCAATCACTGCGAAGATGAAACTTCGACGGACCATTTTGGTTCACAGTGATTCGAATTCAAATTCAAAAGTGTCCATAAACCGCCTGAGGACATGTTGATAAAAGTTCGACCCTGGTTTCCGCTTAGGCTAAACCTGTCAAATTCCTCCCTTGCGTCCCCTCAACCGACGCCGTTCGGACCTCCAATCTACGTCGGTAAAAACGGACGTCAGCCAATTGAATTACAAATCGAGCAAAGCGGACTACGACTCAATAAAAAAAAACAACTACAGTCTCACATTCCCATTAGTCACGCGATATGCCCTCAACCTAGCTTCCACGCCCTTTACTGGATTCTTTCTCTGAAGTTCTGTTGGCAGTGAGTCATTTAGATTTTTCCCTATTCTTTCACTTTAATTCTTATCATTAAAAAAAAACTTCCAGAATTCTCAGATCAGCGGCGTAACCATTTTCCGCAATCGCACAGAGGTCTTCTAGTGCTTTTTCGTACTCCAATAGTGTGTGTAAACATCCTTATTCACATCGGCACAGCACTTTTGTTATTCGCATTTGAATAGTTCACAAAAAAAAAGTTTGCTCTTCGCCAACGCCCAATTATTTTCTTCGTTCACTGAAACACATTCGAAGCGAGCGATATTCAACGATTCGTGTCCGTGACTTCGTTGAATAGCGGCGTTAACGAATCAACATCTTGAAGCCCATCGAAATTGCCCAAAGGATCGAGATCATCATCGTCACCATCGGCATCGCCCAGAAAATTCGTTTCCAAGAGATCACTGACATTGCGACAGACATTGTCGGCAACTATGGTTTCGACGTTCTCAGCCCGAAGATTCAGTGAGTTCAAGGTCGGTGACGACAGCATTGGTTCGTTGCTCTCGCGATAAACTTCCTGCGATTGGAGCGTGTGCAGTGGCGTCGATGGATAAGATCTCGAACCGTTACTGTTGTCCTCGTTGTAACTGGACGCAGCTGTAGCGGCGCTGTAAGCACCGGTGACGATTGGCAACGGTGTATTTGGATAAGATCGCGTTTCCATGATTTTGCGAAGATTACCATCGACCGATGGATCAAGCACAGCAGCTGGATCGATTATGCTATCAGTTTGTACGGACAGATCGGTATTGGGCAGGGGATCGAGAAGGTCCATCGATAAATTCGTCCCTTCCAACAGATCATCGTTCGTTGAATTTCTATCGGGCAATATCGTCAAGCTCTGACGACCTTCCTCGTCCAAAATATTCAAAATTTTCGTTATGCTCTCTTTGTCCTCCATGAGATCATCGGTAATGAAACCGGGGTCAACGTCGTCGAGAAGATACGGATCGTGGGCGCCGATTGAAACAAAATCGTTGAATTCACTGGGTACCGGTGTCGGTGCTATCGAACTGCTCGACGAATTGTTAAAACTATGATACTGTAGTGTCGTTGTGAACTGGGAATTAGTCGTTGCAATTGGTGACATGAGAGTCGGATTGACCATACGATGAAGAGGTACCGATTGTGATCTGTAGTACAATTGTTCAGTGATGAAAGATTGGTGTCTCGTGGTAGCGCCGTTCAAAAGTTCGCTTATCTCCTGATCGGTCGCCGGTTGACAAGTTCTAGACCTTAAGCTCGTTCCACCAGTCGTCAGACAATTCCCGTAGACGTTTTTAATCTCTTGAAGATTTTCCTGACTCGGATAATTGATCAGCAGCTGCTTTTGCTGATCGATATCACCAACGGCGAGAAACGACGTGGCGCCACTGTCGCTCAATACTTTGGTATCATCGGACTGCTGATCAACGGCGCTGATACGACGTCCAGGATGAACGTGATTGGCGCCATTCTGAGCTTCGACGCTGGTCTTTGGACCCGCGTGCGAAGTACGAGAATTCTCGGAGTTGCTCGTTGGTACCACGAAAGTGTCGTTTCTGGCGCCGATATAGGGAACGCTGCAGGACATCGATCGGGCGAGGCTCTTTTGGCTCGTGCGTCCACGACAGATACCGCCTGATTGCAAATTGCTTCGGGAACGCGGAACCGGCGTGTTGCGGGGCGACACAAATGGACTGGCGTTTTCCGAATTGGGCTTCGAGGCCGATGCGGCACGACCGTTTATCGGCGAATGGGGACCCGGCGATATAGGCGTGAAATTGAAGATCCTACGACGCGTGTTTGGACTCTGCGGCACGCTGTTCAACGATGCGCCGCTGATGACACCCACTGTTTCCCGTTGTTGCAACTGCTGATGCTGTTGATGCTGTTGCTGTTGTTGCTGCTGTTGATGCTGCTGCTGCTGCTCGATCACGCTGGTCTCGAAACTAACGCGTCTCCTTGTGCCGCTGGTTACCGAATTCGAATGATGATTGAGTAAGATTGGCAATATTATGTCGTGCTGCTTCGTCACAACCTCACGTGACTTTATCTCCGTAACGGGTGTCGTTCTTCTTGCACTGTAACCGCCTGTGCCGCATATTTCACCATCGTTAATGCCCAGTCTGACAGTGCCGGCTTTGAAATTTTGCTGGAGTATCAGTCGCAACTGTGAAACTTTGTCCGAACGAGATGTACGTTCGGTAATGTCGTTGGAGTTACTCACAGGATTTCCGACAGCCGCTTCCACGTCCGAACCTGATGAATTGCTCTGTTGAAAATATTGCAACAATTCCTCTTCCTGTTCCTGCGAATTGTTTCCGCCATTCAAATAATCATCCAATGCATCCGAATCAATGGTGCACAATTTATCCTCGAGACGATTGTTGACCGCTATATTCTCCCACACTGTCGCACGTCCGTTCGTCATTTTTTCCACTATCGATGTCTCCGCATCTTTCGTTTTGACTGAGCGTGGATTCGTCTCACCGGACTCCGATTTCTCTATCTTTACGCTAGTGCACGGCACAAGCGTCGTTTTTTCCACGACTCGCTGCATCGGAGGTAATTTGGCGAAATTTTCAACGCTCTCCTCGCTTCTTGTGGACACTTCGCGCTGTTCCACGAGTTTCGCTTGTTTTTCTGGACTCGATTCGCTAGATTGACGGGTTTGGTCGAGACTCGCTCGCTTACGGGAATTCTTACCGATGACCTTGACCTCTCGGACGGTCGTACTCTCACTCGGTGTGCAAGATCTTGAGACGCCGTTATTGCGTTGGGACGAGACTCCCGGATGTTGATTGTTATCACAGTTTAATTGAGGCGATACGGGATTATTGTTATTGTTGTTGTTGTTGCTTGCTTGACTCGCCGATCTTGGTAGCTTCCGGTTTCTCAGAGATGCCGGAACTGACATCGCAGCCGGCTGCGATGAAACCTTGGGTGATGGTCCCGTCGTTGCTGTTGTTGTTGTCGTTGTCGCCGCTACGCTGATTGTCCCCGTACCCGTTGTGCCCACGATCTGGGGCGATTGACTCGTTTTACTCTTTTTACAACCCTTGCCAATCGACGATGCCGATCTAGTTGACGTTGTCGACAATCCGGCCGTTGGACTTTCCACGCTCTTGTCTTTATTCGAATTTTGTATTATCACATCCTGTTGACGACTCTTCTGATCGGCCCTGGTGCTTTCACGCTGTTGCAACTTCCGCTGCAACTGCAGCTGTGCCTCCCTCAGCTTTCCGGGCTTTGGAGTTGTCGGTGTCACCGATATACTCGGCGATGTCTCTGAAACTATCGCCCGACAAGTTGGAATTTTAGAAATCGTGTCTTTGAGATATGATTTAAAAAAATCATTGCTTTCAATGTGTTCAAAAAATGTCAATTGGAATTTTTTCAACACCTAGGTAAGTAATATTTTTTCAATTTTGTATAGGCAAATAATTTTCAGATTACACAGATTTTTGTTTTTTGTATTAAGATCGAATCAGTCAAAATAGAAACAGCGATTTCTCGGAATTCTTGTTTGTGGACTCAACTCGTTATGCTTGCAAGCCGCAGAAATATTGAAGATCCTACTTAAATATTAAAGGTCCTCCCTGAATAGTAAAGCTCTTGGCGAAATAGTAAAGGTCCTACCTAAATTGTAAAAGTCCTACCTAAATAGTAAAGGTCCTATTTAAATAGTAAAGGTCCTACTTAAATCGTAAAGGTATTGGCAAAATAGTAAAGTACTACCGAAATAGTAAGGTTGAGATAAGTCTTAACCTTACTATTTAGGTAGTAGGTTGCCTATTTCGCCAAGAGCTTTACTATTTAGGTAGGATCTTTACTATTTCGCGGAGTGCTTTACTATTTAGGTAGGACCTTTACTATTTCGCCAAGAGTTTTACTATTTAGGAAGGACCTTTAATATTTTTGCGGTTTGCAAGCATAACGAGTTAAGTCCACAAACAAGAATTCCGAGAAATCGCTGTTTCTATTTTGACCGATTCGATTTTCAATAACCCGTCAATCTGACCATAAAATTACAAATTCTTATTGTTTATAATATTTAAATATTCGTGTCAAGTCCAAAGATCCCGGTATAACAAGTTAACTCCGCATATGGAGAATGATATTTAGTGATACATTTGAGGAATGGTTATAGTTTCACTTATTTTTCGTACAGTTTGATTAATTTGTTATTGATTAAAACTGCATATAGATAATAAAATAGTGATAAAGAAAAAAAACGCAAAGTTGAAATCATAATTTCAACTTTTCGTTTTATTTTTCATGTTTCTAAACTTTTTCGTCGACTAATTTTAACATTTTTCTCTTTCAAAATTCTTTATTTAAAAAAATGGTTTATTTTTCACGTTTATAACATTTTTCATCAACTAATTTTAAGATTTTGTTTTTTAAAAATGGTTTTTAATGTCCTTGTTTGATATTTTTTTTATTTAGGATCTTTTTAATACGCTTTTCGATCCCTTTAAGTCAATTTGAAATCAACATTGAAGTCAATATGTTGAAAACAACAAATTCACTAATTACTATTTTATGATCTATTGGCAGTTTTAATCAATTACAATTTGTTTAAACAGATAAATAATTTTTAAAGAGAAAAATCTTAAAATTAGTTGATGAAAAATTTTAAGGACGTGAAAAAAAAAAAAAACGAAAGTTGAAATTATAATTTCAACTTTCGGTTTTTTTTAATTTTTTTTTTTAATTTTTCACGTTCCTAAACTTTTTAAGAATCTAATTTTAGCATTTTTCTCTGTAAAAATTGTTTCTCGCTGTCCTTGTTTGATATTTTTCATTTAGGGTCGTTTTAATAAGTTTTTCGATCCCTTCAAGTCAATTTGAAATTAATACTTGTGTTGAAAACAGCAAATTTGCCGATTACTATTTTATTATCTATTTGGAGGTTCAACCAGTAACAAATTAATAAAACTGTACAAAAAGTTAGTGAAACTATAACCATTGTTCAAATATATCACTAATTATCATACTCCATATGCGGAGTTGACTTGTTATACCGGAATCTTTGGACTAAACACCTTATGCCGGGATATTTGAATTTTACTGGTTATGAAATATGGCTGTATCTCTTATGAAATCAAATAATCCTGGGTAACAAATATCTGAGATAAAAGTAGACCTCACAATTGACTGATTTCCGTTGTAAACTCATTTTCCGAAAAAATGGACTTAACTCGTTTTGCCGGGAAGCCACAGATTTAGGTAGTAGCTTTACTCCTTCGCCAAGAGGTTTACTATTTGGGTAGAACCTTTAATATTTAGGTAGGACCTTTACTATTTAGGTAGAAACTTTACTATTTGGGTAGGACTTTTACTATTTCGCCAAGAGCTTGACTATTTAGGTAGGACCTTTAATATTTGGGTAGGACCTTTACTATTTAGGTAGGACTTTTACTATTTAGGTAGGACCTTTACTTTTTAGGTAAGACCTTTAATATTTTGGTAGGACCTTTAATATTTAGGTAGGACCTTTAGTATTTAGGTAGGACTTTTACTATTTAGGTAGGACCTTTACTATTTCGCCAGGAGCTTTACTATTTAGGTAGGTCCTTTAATATTTAGGTAGGATCTTTACTATTTATCTAGGACCTTTCATATTTAGGTAGAAACTTTACTGTTTAGGTAGGGCTTTTACTATTTAGGTGGCACCTTTACTATTTGGGTAGGATCTTTACTAGTTAGGTAGGAATATTTTTCGGGAATGACTCAATGATTCACGAAACCTATTCTCAAAATAAAAAGGCTATTTTTACGATACTCGGTGGATCACCTTAAGCGTGAATTAAATTCACTGCATTGAATTATTGTTTCTGTTTCATAGAGGAAACTTTGTTTTCGTGAAATAATTTTATTCTCGAAATGAGAAAATCGTAATTGAGTATTCTCTGAGTTATCAGGATAGGAAGTGAACGACGCAACTATTGTTTTTTTACGGGTAAAAATAACTGAATTTATTTGAACCTTTATTGTTGCTCGAGGGTGGACTATCGTCGGCGGCGCAAAGGATGCATACAGCGGCGAGTGATCGCGTATCCACGCGAATATTTTCAACGAGATATCGGGCGAGTGCGCTTAGAGTAGAAAATTTCATTTTCAGCAAACTCTCGGCCCATTCGCGGATAAGAGTCGAAGCAGCACCCAGCATCTCCTCCGATATCGGTTCTTCGAAATCTTCCGTCTGCAACAATTTTTTAACCTAATATAGTTCAACCTCCACAACGAATGTGTTAAATTTCCTTCACAACAATTTTTAACCCGTAATGATCACACTTGCTCAGAATATCAAAATAGTCACACTGGGTCAATTTGACCCGAGCAAACTTTTAACGATTACTGAAACAAGCCGACGCCTTATATTTCTGTACAAACATTCAGAGACATAATTTGAATATTGAAAAATATGCTCTTGTCGATGAAACAGTAAATTTTTTATTTTTAAGTACTGAACAAAAATTCTTGAAAAGTGTGTAGAAAAATACGGTTTCCTACGAAAAAATTCATAACTTTTTCAATTTTCAATATTTTTTCGTAAAAATTGAGCCCGATACTCTTAAGCTATAGTACTTTCATGAAAATAAAAATGTATGGCTGCTTATCTATCGTAAACTGGACATTTCTGGACACAAAAGTCCGGGTCAATTTGACCCACGGTGATCATTACGGGTTAACTTACTTTAATTTATTGCAATAGAAAAAATATAGAGCTAATGTTTTTCATTTTTCCTACGAATTCCTGATGTTAATCCAAAAATTTTCAATAATGTTTCAATACATTTTTAACTGCGAAAATTCCTCAAGTCAAGAGAAATATCCAAAAACATATGATGACGTTTTTTAGCCAAAAAATATCCACATTTTTTAATTAAAAACATGTTAAGATTCAATATCTTCAATTTAATAAAAAAAAGTTTATAAGAAATAAAAGAAGATGAAATACAGATAAAAAATACAAGTTATGAATATCACAAGCTGCGAATTTTTTAGTACTTGTAAAAATGTCTCTTAAAAAGTGAATTTTTTCAAAAAAATCCAAATGGTCAAAGTTAAAAAAACATATGGGGCATTCCCCTAGACCCTCGACCTCGCTGATTTCGTTTACGATTTTTTATATGATTCTTCCAACTCAAAATAGCATTCAGAATTTTTTTCAGATTTTTAAAACCAAATTTGAGTACGTTATGATTTATTGAACATTTTTTTCGAAAACCTCGAGGGCCGTAATTTAAAAATCTGAAAAAATTCTCAAAAATCCGTTGTAAAAAATGTAAATTTTTTACCTAAAATTCATGATGTCCAGGATTTCCCTTCCACCTCGATTTTAGGTTTTTATGAAGAAAACGTAAGAAAAAATAGATTCAGAAATTGATCTACCGTGAAATGTGGCTTGAATATTTTTATCGTTAACCAATAATTTTCAAAAACAGTTGGTTAATTTCTGCATCTATTTTTTTTACGTTTTCTTCATCAAAACCTAAAATCGAGGTGGAAGCGAAAGCCTGGACATCATGAATTTTGGGTCGAAAATTTTCATTTTTGACACCGCATTTTTGAGAATTTGTTCAGATTTTTAAATTACGAATCAAGATTTTCGAAAAAAATGTTCAAAAAATCATAACGTACTCAAATGTGGTTTTAAAAATGTGAAAAAAATGCTGAATGCTATTTTGGGTTGGAAGAATCATATAAAAAATCGTAAACGAAATCAGCGAGGTCGAGGGTCACACTCAGGTCGACTTGGCATGGAATGCCCCATATATTTTAGGTTTAAAATTGAAAAAAACATTCAAGAATTAACTTCAATATTTTTGTTTTTATTTTTTCATTAAGTCAAGACGAAAAAAATGATCTTCTATCTTATTTTGATATCTCCGTTTTTTAAAAAGTTACAAGCATTTAAAAAAAAATTGTGTGAAATTTTGAAAAATTTATTGTGGTAAGAATTGAGACAAAAATCTAAAAAAAATCTGAAGGGCTGCTTCCAGTACGTACAAAAAAATAGAAATTTTTTAACAAAATTAAAAATGGCCGGTGTCATGGATTGGTCGGTTTCGTATGGAATGCCCTATAGGTAAAAGAAGATCTTCGGGATCCGCCGGCAAAAGATGCTTCTCCAATAATTTAGACGCCGGGTCATTTTGACACGATATTACAAACCAAGAGGTCAATGTATTTATCCATATAATCCATAATATACCTCGTACATTGTCGCCATATAAAAATTACGGTTTAATAGGCTGAACTTCGATCGTGAATAACTCGAGAACCAGGCATCATAAAAAATTTTGAAAGAAATTAAAATTTATGGTTCGCCGTCTAGAAATACAAATGAATATGACCTACCATCAACGAGTCCGTGACCGATGGCAATGTTGGTATATCCAATTTCACTCTTTTCCTCATACCGGCGTAACAGTAACGCGAATTTCCTCGCGTACCGAGCCTCCGGGGTCTCACACGTGGATAAACTTGCTTCATTACTTTACCAAAATCCGCGGTAGATAGTGGCTTCATGGCGTTTCTCAAGCAAAATACACTAAAAAAATGGAGGAAAATTAATTGCATGATCGGCGAAGATATATCGCATCAATGTATTTGATTAATTCAGAGTTGCCGAAATTATAATGTAAAAATAATGCATTACTCATTTTAGAAATAATGAAAATTCTATGATAGGAACATTAAGCATTATTTTTGTAATGTATTACATTGAGCAGTGCATTACTTTTAGTAATGCATTACATTGAGCAATTCATTATTTTGAGTAACACATTACATCGTGCAGTGCATTACTTCAAATAACGCATTACATCTATAAATAATGTATTACTTTGAGTAATGGTTTAAAGGAATAAAAATAATTTCTGTATGTACAGAGCAATGTCAACCAAATCTTCCTTTTCCTATGATTTTTTATAATCATAATGCGTGAGAATGATACATCTCAGACTGGATGTGTTATTCCCCCAAATTTTTTACAGGCTAATTCGTTTGTTTGGATTTCCCTCTATGGAAATTCGTTTGTTTAGATTCCTAATTTTTTACTTCGAAAATATAATTCGGTACTTTGTTTTTTTATTTTTACTTGTTAGATCAGATTTAAACCTGCAGCATCTTTTTCTTTTTTATCTTTGACCGGAAATTGTCAAGAGAATAATAATTCCTGTTCATATACGATTGTTTACTTTTTTTTTACTCTCGAATAATTCCATGTATTTTTTTATTATTTGTGAATCAACCAAAAGAAAAAATCATCTTTCCCTTGTGTATTTTTTTATTTGTTAGATCAAAGGGAAATGCGCAACATATATGTATTTTATTCTCTCTCGACTGAAATTTTCAATTCTTATTTCAAATTTCAAAACGGGGATTATTAGTTCCGTTGACATTCCGATGTTCACATTTTTGGGTTTTTTTACTTAAAAAGATTTCATAAACCCATACCATCGACTCCCCGAACCGGTTTCGTCAATCCATATTTTCCACTTTCGTGAATAAAAGAAAGATTGTATCGCATTGTCCTATTGGACTACGAATGCATAATAGTACATTACGATACGAGTGCGTTGAAACTTTTTCTGACGCGTGTGAGTTTTGCAGCATGAGCCCAAGGCGAATGCTGTAATCACACGAGTCAGAAAAATGTTTCTCGCACGAGTTTCGTACAAAATTTTATTGCACGAGTGCGGAGAGTGCACAAAATGGGCACTTTACGCACGGAGTGCAATAAAATATTTTTATTCCGAATAATGCATTATTCAAAATATTCAGTATTATAGTAATGAAAAATTAACGCTACTTTGCAATATCTATTGCTTTAATAATGGATAATGGAAGATTATTGCATTACTCATTATTTCAGTAATGAGTAATGTAACTCTTTCCACATGATCCATTACTTCAGCAACGGATAATGTAATGCTTTTCCAAGTACTTATTAATAACGTAATGCATAATGTTTCATTTTTTCATTTTCCAGTACTAATGTAATGCTTAATGTTCTGACATTTGCATTATTAACTAAAAATATAATGCATTCTTTTTTTATCACATTATTCATCGAATGAATAATGTAGAATGGAAGTTAAGTCCCATTATCAAGTGAAAAAATGATCATTAATAAAATTCATAATGCATCACTAAAATAATGCATTTTTTGCAACTCTGGATTAATTTCAAGCGAGACTGTTTTCTGGTTAAAGAGCCTATCTATTTTTGCATATCACTGGAATCAAATATGTTTAATAGGCGAGGAATCTTCTATCCGATAATATAGATCAGTTTCTATTCGTTTCTAACAAGTGAAGTCCTTCCGGTGACGTCCTCCGATTTTGATGAAATTTTAATATGTTATTCCACATCAAAATCTAAGAGACGTATTTTTTTTATCGGCGGAAAAAGGTTTCTAAGGGGTGAAATTACCCAATAAAGTTGGGACCTCAGAGGTACTTTTCAGGTTTCACCTATTTCTACTTTAGATAGTCGAATGCACCCAAATGGATAATTACCTTGATAATAAATGATGAATTATCTATTTGGGTGCATTCGATTATCTCAATTGGAAATAGGCGAAACCTGAAAAATACCCGTCGGAGGTCCCAACTTTGGGGGGTGATTTCACTTCCTAGAAACGTTGTTCCACCAATAAAAAAAGATATTTCTTAGATTTTGATGTAGAAAAACATTTTTGAATTTCATCAAAATCGGGGGACTTCACCGGAAAGACTGACCTTGAATGATGGTATGTATAAAAAAACCCACTTGTACTCGTCATAAACTTCTTGCTTTGGTAACGAAACATCCGGATCCTCTTCCAAGTGCGTCTTTATCCACATTATCGTCTGATGTATCTCGTAACGATTGCCAAGAGGATTCAGAGGCTGTCGAAGAGGATCGACCGTTCCACCAGGATTGGCCAGCGATAACGGTAGCCTCAGATAGAGCAATAACTTTTCTTCAATTTTCAGCTGTTCGACTTGAAGAAATATTTCTTGCACACGATTCTTCGAATCTTCGCTGTAATAATAATTGTTATACCCAATGAACGAGAGAGGCTTTTAAGATACTAGTCTACTTTAGAAGGCCAAGAAAAGCCAATTTTTAAGGTTTTTTCTCTCAGCTAATCGCAGCTGATAAAGATATCAGATATGGCTATTAAACTGTGTTTACAACATTGTTTCATCCTTTCAAAATACAAAAAAAAAATATCTTTTATTTTGATTTTTTGAATAGTTTATGGAAGGTGCCAAAGTCGAAAATGTCTTGTCCTTGATTGGTAAGCCTGAGACAAAAAAATAAAAAAGCATTCTAAAGAGTAAGGTTTCTTACACAACAATTTACCGCTGTTAGTGAAAAATCGATTGAAAAAAAATGGTTTGAAATGAACAGGAAAATTGGAATTTTTCACAATTTATTTCAAACGCCCGCCATTTTTTTTAAATCGATTTTTCATTAGCGGTGGTAAGTTCTTGTGTACAAAACCTTCCTCTTCAAAATGCTTTCTCATTGTTTATATCAGACTAGCCAATCCGAGATTAACGGTCGGCCATGAAACAAGACATTTTTGAAGACTTTGGTGCCTTCAATAAATTATTCAAAGAATCAAAATAAATATTTTTTTTTTGTATTTTGGAAGGATGAAACAATGTTGTAAAAATAGTTTTATAGCCATATATAATAAAGGAGCTGAGAAAAAAATCTTAAAAATTTGCTTTTCTGGCTATCTAAAGTTATTCTCAATTCGATTTGCGAATTTATCATCTTCTTGTAAATGTTTTTGATATAGAAATGTACTGCAAGAAATGTGCAATTTTATGGTTTTCATAGCTCTTCATCACGAAGAAAATATTGATTAAATGATTTCATGAAAGAAAAATGTACATTCCCTCAGAATTGTCGAAGAAAACACAGTGATCATTACTCCTTCGATCCTAACAATATAAATTAGTTGATCCCAAGAATTTCGTTGTGTAAACGCTAACGCTCAAGAATAATATCAACTGCATTTTACAAAAATCAATAGTCCAATTTTTTTAAAAATATTTTTCTAAAGACTGTAAAAAATCAGGAAATTTATATCAATTGATATAAAACTTCCCAGACAAATAAATTTATTCTGTAGTATGTTTAACAATCAATTACGACAGTCAATAAAGAAGCTAAAAATATTATAATGTGTGATTTTTTCAAGTATGAAGCGCTGTGGCCGAAATTCTCGATGCGAATAAAATATTTTTGAACCTATTATCGTATGTGCCAAGAATCGATGAAGAGATTCGTTTTTTATGTAACTGAATAATTAAAATAATGTACACCCCCGTTCAAAAGTTTGGATACACCAGTCGACATTTCTTGCCACACTGGAAGTTGCATAACTCCGTCAAAAAAAAAAGATAATCAAATTTGTAAAAAAGCGTTTTGACGGGAAAGAATTCAGCTTTGTTTCGCTTTTTTAAAAAAATATTTTTTATGATTTTTTCTCGACCCGATATGGACTTTTGTGCGTGACTGTTTTTTGGCCTTTTTTCGACCATCGCAAATTGGGCGCACAGCTTAAGGACATTTTTTTTGTCTTCTTTATCTACGGTACATTTGAAAGCGTTAGCAGACGCTTCATTTTCGTTTTTTATAAATTTTCGTACGATTTTTTCTCTCAAAGTTATTTTACTTTCGGCTAAAAAATACAAATTTTGAAAGATGCAACGTAACTCAAAAACTATAGAGTTTAAGAGAAAATGTCAAGTATGAAAAAAGTAGCAGGCAATGCACCGAATTGCCTGGATTTATTTCAGAATTTTTCTGTCAATTTTCTGAAAATTGTATCGGATTGAAATTGTTGTACTTCGTGATACAATAAAATCTGAAAAAATTCAACAATATTTGGCCAGCTATAAACAATGATGAATAATAATTATTAATCATTGTTCATCAATAATAATATTGCACAAAGGTCATCAATAAATGGTTTAAACAATTGTTTATACAATTTAATAATAACTTTCGGGCGATATTATTATTGATAATTGTTGTTTATAGCATGCCAAATGTTGTTGAACTTTTTCACATTTTTATTGTATCACGAAGTACGAAAATTTCAATCAGATACAATTTTTTGCTAGGACGTCATCATCAAAGTTTCGAGCAAAAATAGTAAAAAAAAAAAATGTTAGAGGAAAATTCTCAAATAATTACAGCCAATTGCGTGAATACGTACGCTACTTTTTCCATACTTGATCTTTTCTTTTAAACTCTACAGTTTTTAAGTTACGTTGCATCTTTCAAAATTTGTCTTTTTTAGCCAAAAGTGAAATAACTTAACGAGAAAAAATCGTACGAAAATTTTTAAAAAACGAAGATGGAGCGTCTGCTAACCCTTGAGAATTTGCGAAAGCTGAATTCCTTCCCGTCAAAACACTTTTTTAAAAATTTGATTATGTTTTTTTTGACGGAATTATGCAATTTCTAGTGCGGCAAGAAATATCGACTGATGTATCCAAACTTTTGGGCGGGGGTGTATATAAGGGGCATTCCAAGTGAAAACGTGGGGTCATTTCCCTCGGGTCATCAGATCCTTGCATAACTTTTTTTCGCTTTGATTCCACTTTTAAAACACCCCAATTTTTAAAAAGATTTTTCTGGCCAATCCTTCAGGTGGCGCGACGATCATTTTTGTGTAAAAAAGGGATAACTGAAAAAACACCATTTTTAAAATTCTCCAATTTTTTTCACAGATTCTGATTCAAAAATAAGTAATTTCTAGCATGATTAGAAAGTGGGTCGCGGCTGCCTCATATATTTTTTTTTAATTTTATTTTTTTCAGTTTCTAAAATAAAATTAAAAAATGAATTTCTAATACCTCTTACGTGAGTAAAAAAACAAAATAAAAATAAAACATATCTTAGCAAATTTTGATATTTTGCATATTTTTCCAAATAAATGAGAAAAATACTTCAATAAAATACTTCAATAAAAAGGGATAACTGATAAAAATACCAATATTAAAATTCTGCCATTTTTTCTACAGATTCTGGGTCATAAATAAGTAATATCTATCATGATTAGAAAGTGGGATGCGGCTGCCTCATTTTTTTTAAAATAATTAACCTTTTTTCAGTTCGTAAAATAAAATAAAAAAATTGATTCCTCATACCCCTTACATGAGTAAAAAAATAAAATAAAAATAAAACATGTCTTGGAAAATTTTAATATTTTGCATATTTTACAAAATTTGCCAAGATATGTTTTATTTTTATTTTATTTTTTTACTCATGAAAGAGGTATTAGGAATTAATTTTCTTGATTTTATTTTAAAAACTGAAAAAAAGAAAATTATAAAAAAAATGTGTGGCAGCGGCGGCCCACTTTCCAATCATGCTAGAAATTACTTATTTTTGATCCAGAATCTGTGAAAAAATTGGAGAATTTTAAAAATGGTGTTTTTTCAGTTATCACCTTTTTACACAAAAATGATCGTCGCGCCACCTGAAGGAGTGGCCAGAAAAATCATTAAAAAAATTAGGTTGATTTTGAAGTGGAATCAATGCGAAAAAAAAAGTTATGCAAGGATCTGATGACCCGAGGGAAATGACCCCACGTTTTCATTTGGAATGCCCCATAAACATTGAAATTTGAGAAAGACTTGGGCACAGGGTTTATACACTTATATCCAAATTTAGTTATATTTAAGTCATATTTATATCAAATTTTCAGATGAGCAAATTCTTGAAATCTTCGAAATTCTCGCTCTAATTTATAAAAAATTCTGGTTCCCTATTTTTATTCTTATTTTACGGTTTCTAACGGACCCTTCTCTAAAAAGCTTTCCTATGAAAGCTATGAATAAACTAAAACATTTACGAAATGTTGGCAAATCGAATCGTCCCAATTTTACATAATTTACGAACCTAAGACTGTCCTCTATCATGAGACGAATTTTATCATTTTTAGAGGCATTTCCGTGTCCGGTTGAAGATTGTCCAAACTGAGCAGCTATAAGTTCTTGCAGTATGTCGCTCGAATGAAAGCCATTGGATAAATTTCTGGTTGAATTGTTGCCCCGCGAATTATGGTGTCCATTTTCCGAATTTCCCGCCTCGGACTCGTTGCTCCCGCCGACGTGATTATCACCGCTGCTCGTTCCATTTTCGTTTGTCCCATCGACGCAATTTCTCTCCTTCTTAATCTTGCGGGTTTCCACGGCTAGACGCGACGATGCGATGTCCTCGTTCAAGGAATTCCCGATCGACGCGATGATTCCCGATGTTCGATGTTCGACACCACTCCTCTTTGCCTGGCCGATTCTCTGCCGCTCATGCTGTCCCTCCGCGTTCATCGTTTTTCCCTCGAAGAAGTTCACTCCTCGCACCCGGATTTTGTTCCGCGTTTCCTCTTCCGTTTTTTCTCTTTACACGTCGTTCTTTGGGCTTCCAATTTCAATTTGATGCCGACGACGACGACGACAACGGGATCATGCACAATCGCGCACATACACGCAAAATAATCACGGATTATTCCGCCTTCTTCAATCCTTGAAAAAATCACGCAAGATCATATTACGAAGCTGCGCACCGAAAACTACGTTGGTTAATTTTGTAAAACGCTGCAGATGCCAAAATACGTACATTCCTACGTACGACACCAGGATCTGACTTTAAAAAAAAAAATTCTACAATCTATTTCTTAATTCTTAACATTGTTGTCATTTGCGTCACTGTTTGAGACAATCTCAACACCCTCGCGCAATTAAAACTCAATACAAAACAAAACAATCGTGGAACGGATGTAAAAAATTATTTTAAAAAACGTTGTTTTGTCGATTTTTTTGGGCAAGTTTCCGTTTTTCGTTGCAAAACTACGCGAACAAACGTTGAGGAATTTTCGTCATTGATCGTCGGCTCTTGATCGCGATCCTTGAATTTGAAACATCCCTCTTACTGATTGGTCCTTTGTTCTCTCTTTCCCGTTGAGTTCGAGCGCACCGATGCTTCCGGTTCTCGCCGGCTTTCCTCGCGCGTGCGCGCGCCGAATAATTCGCCACCTACGATAAAATAAGAATTTTATTTTTGTTGTACAATTTCGATAATAATTGACTCTCAGTTCCTTTACAAGATCGGGGCACACGATTCAATGAATTTCGTCGAATTTCAGTGAGTCATTATTTGTTATTGTCAAATAAGTCGATCATTCGAACCGATTATTTCCTTTTCGATCTTTAGATGAATCGATTCTTCACCTTAAAAATCGAAAATTCGATTTTTTTATTAAATTCATTATCCATCGAAGATTGGCAATTAAATAAAGATTGACAAAAGTCTATGAAATATCAACGTCAAGGTTAAAAGAAAGAAAAAGTATATGAAAATGTGAAAACTGAGGAAAGGAGTAAGAAAAATTAAAAGTTAAAACATTGAAAACATGATCCAACGAAAAAAATAATCTAAAGTAAAAATATACGAAATATAATAAAATATAAATATACAAAATAATATAGGAACTTGTGTAATCGAAAAAAAGTGAGATTAGTTAAATATATTCATAATATTTTTAAGAATATATTAAAAAGTGCAAATGGGTAAAAGAATCAAACTACACTACTGGAAAAAATTAGAGGATCAAAAAATTTTCCCAAATTTTTAGTGGTTTTCAACAATGCTGTATCTCAGTGAAAAATGGTCGTATCGAGGTCTAAAAAAAAGCATTTTGAAGCTTGAAGTTTCTAGTTTTTAGATCTTCTAGCAAACAAATTTTCAAAGCTACAGGTTTCACGCAATTATGAGAAATACCAAGAAAACGAAATTTGGCAAATTTGTATCGCTTTTGTTTTGGCTGTAATTTTTGAGAAAATTTTTTTCCAGCTGAACCATTACATAGACCGGATAGCTTGTTTATTTAGCTTTAATTTGCCTTTTTGAGACCTCACTGCGACCATTTTTCGCTGAGATATCGAGCTTTTACGAAAAAAGACACTTTTCTCAGCAACCAATGATCGCACAGAAATCAGAAGAGGCGTTTCACAAACTTGAATCAATGCTCTTGATTGTCGATGGTTTAAAAAAAAAAAAAAATTCCATCCTTGCCATGAATTTGAAAAAACAGGCGAAAAAAGGCTATTTATGGTTTTTTAGAAATTCAACGGCCAAATTAAAAATATTGGCAAAACGACTAATGTTGAGCGTGACTTTTACAGTTCAATATACCCACAAAATCCCTGTCAAGTTTCGATTTGATCTATCGAACGGTTTTTTTGTTTCAAGAAATCAAATTTTTGAAAAAAAAATTAAAGGATCATGTTTATTGCCCCTCAACACTTCAAAATCATTATGAAAATGAAAAAAAGAAATTTTTTTTCGAGCATTTCCCCCATTTTTATCGCAAACAGCGTTTAAATTTATGTAAGAAAAAAAAATCGACAAAATTAAAAAAAAAAAAAAATCGAAAATTCTTCAACAAATTTTTTTGCTGTACATTTAAACGCTGTTTGCGATAAAAATGTGAAAAAAGCAAAAGAAAAATTTCTTTTCCACTTTAATAATGATTATGACGTTTAGGGGCAGAAACATGATCCGTTAATTTTTTTTTTTATTTGATTGCTTGAAACAAAAAAACCGTTCGATATATCAAATTGAAACTTCACAGGGATTTTGTGGGTATATTGAGCTGTAAAAGTCACGCTCAACACTAGTCGTTTTGCCAATATTTTTAATTTGGCCGTTGATTTTCTAAAAAACCATAAATAACCCTTTTTTTCCTGTTTTTTCAAATTCATGGCAGGGATGGAAACAAATTTTTTTTCAAAAAACCATCGACAATCCTTGTAGAGCATTGATTGAAGTTTGTGAAACGCCTCTTCTGATTTCTGTGCGATCATTGGTTGCTGAGATATCAATGGTCAAACAGAAAAGTGTCTTTTTTTGTAAAAGCTCGATATCTCAGCGAAAAATGGTCACAACGAGGTCTCAAAAAAGCAAATTGAAGCTAAATAAACAAGCTATCCGGTCTATGTAATGGTTTAGCTGGAAAAATTTTTTCTCAAAAATTACATCCAAAACAAAAGCGATACAAATTTACCAATTTTTTTTTCTTGGTATTTCTCATAATTGCGTGGAACCAGTAGCTTTGAAATTTTTTTTGCTAAATGATCTGAAAACTAGAAACTTCAAGCTTCAAAATGCTTTTTTCTAGACCTCGATACGACCATTTTTCACTGAGATACAGCATTGTTAAAAACCACTAAAAATTTGGGAAAATTTTTTGATCCTTTAATTTTTTCCAGTAGTGTATGTTTAGCCATAATGAAAACTGCTTTATATTTGTTATTTTGTACTCATCATTTTGTATTAAAAATAAATTAATCCAATTTTATCATTTTCCACAGCAAAAACTTAATAAGCATTTACGTAAGCTTTAATGGGCAATTAATTTTTTTTACAATTTTTATAAATTTATTATTACGAAATCGATTCTTTGGATTCGATTTTTCATCAAAATCGATTTTCTTGATTCGATTCAGAACCGATTCTTTCCAAACAATCGAACATCCTTCCACTTCACCCCTGACTCGATCGATTTTTTTTTTACATTTTTCGCAAGATAAACATCTTAAGAATATACTGTAAAAGTTTCAGACCGATATTTAAAATATTTTTAAAGTTATAGCCAAAAGAAGCGAGCAATTAACTAATAAGTTAATACTAAAAATGACTAATTACTACGGTTTGGCAATCACAAGAAACTGTAAATCTCTGGAAGAAATGAAAAAGAGCTTTGAGATAACTTTGAGGAAATGGAAGGATCGCTCTACGCACCAGGCACAGCTGATCAATGTAAGTATAATTTTTTTATACAAAATCTGTCATCGAAACTTTAAACGCGTTTTTCTCAACACTACGTTTTCGAAATTTCAGGGAAGCACTGACTAAAAACTATTCAAACAACTTGGCTAAAAATTTTATCCGTTATTTTAGACACTCATAGCTAAATACCTAATCTCTATAACGTTCAATTTTTTAATAATAAATGAATTTTTTTAGACAATTTATTAAAAAAAAAAATCGATTTCGAAGACCTTTTTGTTCACAAGTCGGCCATTTCGTTTTTTTCCCTTAAAATATGCATATCATAGGTTACAGACCTAGAATTAAGCCTACAAAACAATAATCTCTTTCAATTTTTTATTTCAGATGACTATGGACACCTTTTTTTCAAGGACTCCACTTTGTCGTACAAAATAATAAACAAATTCATGTAAAATTAAGTAAACAAAAATTTGGTTGTACTCTTCAAGATACAAGTAACAACATGTAAAAATTTCAAAACGATCGTTATTTGTTATTTAAAAAAATTAATGAAAAACCGTTAAAATTTCGGTCGTCACAGTTGACTACTTCAAGTAAAGTCACTTGAGTTTAATTATTTTCTTTCTCGAGTGACGAATTTCAAAAATTTCTTACATCCACCCTCGTCCTCTTCCCCCTCTTCCGGCGGCACTTTTCTCACGAGATAAGCGCAATTCTTTTCCGTTCCTCCCTCGAAGTTACCTCGCCGGCAAACGACGCGAGCCGACCATTTTGTTCGAATCAGCTGCTCGTACGTCCAAACTTGTTAGAGAATTCCTCCCGAACGCCTCCTCGTCTTCTCCCTTCCTCTCTCTCTCTCTCTCTCTCACGCTCTCTCTGTCTCTCTTTGAAGATCACCAGGTGTATTTCTTTATTCCTTCATTTCCTTTCCTTTAATTCCTTTATTTTCTCTCTCGACGAACGAAACAAAAGAAGTGCCAAATAATCACACCCAAACTCCAAACTCAACCCAAACCGCGAGAGCGATAAGTCACGAAATTATTCGCTCCTTTCGTGCTTCACGTTGTCATTGAGATTATTGAGATTTTTCGAATAAGTCGAGAGTTCACGAGGCTGATGTCTTGTCGTCGAGCACACGATGCCCTCTCGCCGGTTAACGTGCCGCGACGAGACTCCGGACATTTTGTATCAATCAGCTGCTGTTCCGGCTGCTGCTGCTGACTCGAACGCCCCCGTCGTTGTTCCCAATATCTGCGCCGCTGTTTGAGCACTCGGCGTCATAATTTCACATTCAGAACAAGCACTCAATCATCATTTTTCCGTTCGCGTTTCGAAAACATTTCCGAACGCTCATAATCCGCGACAATCGTCGCCTTTACAAATGTCCATTCACGCTTGAAGCATTCATTATTGTGCGAACTTGATATAACTATATATTCTTCCCTATATATGTATATATATATCTATATGCTCTCTCAAGTTCGAATCGTTGAATTCCTCAAAATCATGACAGAGCCCCGTGTTTTTTATTTTTCTCGCCGATACCGTTATTTCGATTTTGGGACCAAGAAGCGTCCATTCCAAACTTGAGACACGCGCGTTATATTTTGTTTACTCGAACGAGAGACGACGCGGACCTCAATTCTATCGGAAAATTCATGATGTCGTTCGCAATTGTTGAGAATTTGATATTTCGCCGAATTACGAAGTTTTATTGTATTCCATTGTATTTTATTTTAGAGTCTTTGTCCGGTTTTTGTTGGGTTTCACGGAGAGAACGACACACGCGCGCGAGAGCACTTTGGCACTTGTCGCAGTTGTCGCTGGAAAAAATCACTCCCTCTCGCTCGACGTTCTCCCCTCCCCCCCCCCCCACTCTTCACCGCTGTAGAACTAAAGCGGGCGACTATTGTGCGCGACCGGTTCGTAGAATCGTAGAGAGGCCGCGCGCGGGGCGGCTGGAACGGGATTCTGAGGGACGATGATTATCGTCCCGATGCACTAGCCTGGAAAATTAAGGTTTTTAAAGGGAAGAGAGTGTTTTTTTAAACATCGAATCAAACACGAGCTTTGAGGACTCTCCGAGCCGAAGAACGGACACGCGAGATCTTTCTTCATGCACACACACACACACGCGCGCGCGCAGGCACGCACGCACACACATCAATAAGCGCGCGCGCACGCCAACCGTCACTTTTGACGTCACGCTCTTGCGATCAAACCGTAGACAGATGGCGCCCAAAAACGCTTTTTCGAATGAAAACCTCGCGGCGAGTCTGCATTGTTGACAGTTGTAAACGAACCTTGAAGAACATTTGAGTTTATTTAAAATGATTTTTAAAAAAGCCTTAGAAACCTCATTTTATATTATAGTATCGAAAGTTTTACCAAAGTTAAGGTATATTTCTCAACGAAAAAGAAATTTTTACACTTCAGAACATATGAAACTTTCGTAAAATGTGCTATATAGATGTAAGTTTGCATTACGTTGTCTGGTTAAATGTTGTATGGTGTTTTAACACACGAATAGATTGATTTTAAATTTGATTCTTTCCGTCAAGAATTATAAACAATAAATCTCTGGTAAACCTGCGAAATTTTTCAATAATATCGCTGTCGAATGTTCAAATGTATGTCTGTAATGCGTAAGCACAATTTGCAGTTTGAATTTCCCGCGCAAAAAGATAGTACGCATGCGCTGAGACACAGAAGTGTAGAAGGAGAATGAGAGGAAAATCAAATTATGGGAGCGTTTCCGGTCCCGACGAGTCAAAATATGGAAACGTCTACTGTACAATCTACCGGAAAATCAAATATGCCTTCAAGTAATACACCGTTAAATAAACATTGTCAATTGTCAATAATATAGTATATGCGTCATTCCCTATCAATTCAACGACGTTTTGTCGGTGACCCCCTTCGATTTTTTTTATTTTTTAATATGTCATTATTAATCCAAAAAGAAGTATCCATGTACATTTTAGCTCTCTATCTTAAACCATACCGAAGTTATTGATTTTTCAAAAAATATTGTTAAAATAATCATAACATCTACAATAACCAAGATATTCTAATTTGTTAGGTCATTTTTTTTTTTCAATGTACTTTTTCGACAAAATATCAAAAATTAACAAACAACATTTTCAAATGTTTTTTTTAGCTGTTTTAAGCTATAAAATTGGATTTTCTTTCAATGGGACCCCTTCGATTTAATCAAAAAAAATTATTTATTCCTACGTAAAAAAAACTAAATTTTTGAAATTTTACTAAAGATGAGATTTAAATAACTTCTTATTAGAAAAAAAAAATCGATTTTTTTTTCGTAATTTTGATCTATTTCCCTTATATGAGTACAATAGTTGATTTTACTCATGTTAAAATAAATAATTTAACTTCTCTCACATATTTCCTTTGTAAATTATAATAATTAACATTAAGAATTACAATTCAAGTACGTTTCGCACTGTATTCAATTTTTTTACATAAAAATTGTAATTCTTAATGTTAATTATTATAATTTATAAAGAAAATACATGAGAGAAGTTAGATTATTTATTTTAACATCATTGAAATCAACTATTGTAGTCATAGAAGAAAAAAGATCAAAATTACGAAAAAAAAATCGAAATTTTTTTTTTTTATAAGAAGTTATTTGAATCCCATCTTCGGTAAAATCTCAAACATTTATTTTTTCTGTAGAATTTTACAATTTTGTTTGCAAAAAATCATACGGGTCCCATTGAAAAAAAATCAAATTTTTTAGCTTAAAACAGCCAACAAGACATAAGAAATGTTTTTTTCTTAATTTTCGATATATTTTTCACAAAGTACACTGAAAAATTAAAAAAAAATACCTCTTAGCAAGTTAGAAATACCTTGGTTATTGTAGAAGTTATGATTATTTGAAGAATATTTTTTGAAAAATCAATAACTTCGAGATACAGAGCTAAAAATTTATGGATACTTTTTGTTTGCATGTACAATAACGTATTGAAAAAATTAAAAAATCGCAGAAGTCACCGACAAAACCCCATTGGATTGGCATGGAATGACTCATATGTATAAATTTAGATTATATTCGACTATTTTTATACAATACCGTCAACATTTATGACTTTTGGAATATCAATAATGTTTAGAATTCCAAATAACGTCATTGCCGAAGGAAAATCAATGACTTGTGACGGTTAAATGACCGTTACGCGCGCGCCATCTTGGGGAATTTTTGAACAACACGTGACCCGGGAATTCCCATGAGTTTGCGTAACTTCACACGCTTTTAACGCTCGCACACGCCGGTTAATTCTTCGGTGCATTGAGTTACGTACTTAACGGCACGTTTTTTGGTCGTGTAAAAAGTCTATTATATCAATAAAAATCTTTGCACCGGTGAATTATCGCGTTCGACATTTTAAATAATTAAATAAAAATGGCTCAGAGTAAGCTCAACGATCTCGCCGGACAATTCGGCAAAGCGCCGAAGGGAATGAACACGGGATTGAAATTTCTCGCTGTGGCCGGCGCGGCCGCTTACGGCGTTTCACAGTCCATGTACACAGGTTAATGTTCAAAACACCTTATCGCTTGTTACATTCGAGAGAAAATCATTTTTTTTCGCACGAGATGCGAATTAACAAGCATTGACAGCGTTTAAACTAATTTGCAGAATGAACGACGAACACATTGCTGTTGCGATTTGAAAATTTTCGCTTCTTTTACAATTTCGGAAATCGCGACGAAAGTGTTCTCGCGCGAACGAGAATTCTTCAGGGAAAAAAAAAATTATGGGGCAGATTTTATTGTCCAACTTCGTTAGAGAAATGATCGCGTGTCCTGGCCGTTACGTAATTTACCGAAGAGGACACGTTTCATGTTATTACGGATATGTCGCAATTATTTTTGCCATTTCGTCATCTATTACGGAGTTATCGATACAAAAAAAGAACAAAATGGTCCCTCGGCGAGAACATAAAAATTTTGTTATAAATATGTCTTCAATTGACTGCCGGAAAGAAGTTTTTAACCCTCCGCTACATGCTTCATAAAAGAAAATTTGAAGTCAGCTTTTTTACTCCAAAATACTAATTTTATTTCAGAATAAAATTAGTATATCAGAGTAAAATAGCTCTTCTAGCGTAATTGCAATGATAAGTTTTGTTGAAAAAGTTACTTGACGACTTTGTCAACCCTATTATGTTTTTTTTATGTCTATTTTTGGCGAAGGATTTGATAAATTTTGCTCATTAGGCCTTTGAAGTAATTGAGGGATTTAAAAAAATCAAAAACGTCTCTGTAATTTATACAAAAATATATTACAAATGTAAAAATGAGTTATCACTGGAAAACTTGTTCAATAATGAAGTTAAATATTTCGATGCAATATAAAACACCAATATCATCCTTAAAATGTATATGAAAAAAAAAATCCTCTTTTTTTGCATCACCTCAACTTTATCGGCAATTATACACAAAATCTTTTCAGTAGAATTATTTTTCTTCAAAGTTACGAAAAAACCTTTTTCTCTATATCACTATTATTGTTTTATAAACTATTCATTTTTCAATGAGATAATGAAGTTTAACGGTAAAATGCATTCATGTACCGTTTATCTATTGATTTATGAACTTTGTAGAAACATATTGTTAGTTCGATCTGAATACATCTTTTAAATAATGTTTTTAAAATATTTGTACAAACCAAAAGATTGTTATATTGCCCAAATAACAATTTATAAATGATTTTATATCTTGTACAGTATTTAACTACACAAATACACTACTGAAAAAATTAAAGGATCACAAAATTTTCCCAAATTTTTAGTGGTTTTTAACAATGCTGTATCTCAGTGAAAAATGGTCGTATCGAGGTCTTAAAAAAAGCATTTTGAAGCTTGAAGTTTCTAGTTTTCAGATCTTTTAGCAAAAAAATTTTCAAAACTTCAGGTTTCACGCAATTATGAGAAATACCAAGAAAAAAAAATTGGCAAATTTGTATCGCTTTTGTTTTGGCTGTAATTTTTGAGAAAATTTTTTTCCAGCTCAACCATTACATAGATTGTTTATTTAGTTTTAATTTGCTTTTTTTGAGACCTTGCTGCGATCATTTTTCACTGTGATATCGAGCTTTTACGAAAAAAGACACTTTTCTGTTTGACCATTGATATCTCAGCAACAAATGATCGCACAGAAATCAGAAGAGGCGTTTCACAAACTAGAATCAATGCTCTACAAGGATTGTCAATGGTTTATTGAAAAAAAATTGTTTTCCATCCTTTCCATGAATTTGAAAAAACAGGAGAAAAAGGGCTATTTACGGTTTTTTAGAAAATCAACCGGCAAATTAAAAATATTGGCAAAACGACTAATGTTGAGCGTGACTTTTACAGCTCAATATACCCACAAAATCCTTGTAAAGTTTCAATTTGATCTATCGAACGGTTTTTTTGTTTCAAGCAATCAAATTTTTGAAAAAAATTAAAGGATCATGTTTCTGCCCCTAAACGCCATAATCATTATCAAAGTGGAAAACAATTTTTGTTTTGGGCTTTTTTCGTATTTTTATCGCAAACAGCGTTTAAATGTACAGAAAAAAAAATTCGAAGAATTTTCGAATTTTTGATTATTTTAATTTTGTTGATTTTTTTTGTCTTACATAAATTTAAACGCTGTTTGCGATAAAAATGTGAAAAAAGCTCAAAATTTTTTTAAAATTTTTAATAATGATTGTGAAATGTTTAGGAGCAGTAAACATAATCCTTGAATTTTTTTGAAAAAAAAAAATTTTTTTAAAAATCTTTAAAATTTTTTTTTTTTTTTTTTTTTCATAAATTTAAACGCTGTTTGCGATAAAAATGGGGGAAATGCTCGAAAAAAAATTTCTTTTCATTTTCATAATGATTTTGAAGTGTTAAGGGGCAATAAACATGATCCTTTAATTTTTTTCAAAAATTTGATTGCTTGAAACAAAAAAACCGTTCGATCGATCAGATTGAAACTTTACAGGGATTGTGTAGGTATATTGAGCTGTAAAAGTCACGCTCAATATTAGTCGTTTTGTAAATATTTTTAATTTGGCCGTTGATTTTTCTTCTGTTTTTTCAAATTCATGGCAAGGATGGAAAAAATTTTTTTTTTCAAAAAACCATCAACAATCCTTGTAGAGCATTGATTCAAGTTTGTGAAACGTCTCTTCTGATTTCTGTGTGATCATTGGTTGCTGAGATATCAATGGTCAAACAGAAAAGTGTCTTTTTTCGTAAAAGCTCGATATCTCAGCGAAAAATGGACGCAGCGAGGTCTCAAAAAAAGCAAATTGAAGCTAAATAAACAAGCTATCCGGTCTATGTAATGGTTTAGCTGGAACCATTTCTCAAAAATTACAGCCAAAACAAAAGCGATGCAAATTCGCCACATTTTTTTTCTTGGTATTTCTCATAATTGCGTGAAACCCGTAGCTTTGATTTTTTTTTTGCGAAAAGGTCTGAAAACTACAAGCTTCAAGCTTCAAAATGCTTTTTTTTAGACCCCGATACGACCATTTTTCACTGAGATACAGCATTGTTGAAAACCACTAAAAATTTGGTAAAATTTTGTGATCCTTTAATTTTTTTCAGTAGTGTATGTCTTTTTTCATCATTTTTGTGGATAAAAAATATAAACAGTATACTTTTCCATCAACTTCTTCACAGAATTTTTATAATAATTCCGTTGACCTCGCAGAGTTGGAGGAGCAAAAAATGTCAGATTAATAAGAATGACGGTCCTAGAGGTAAAAAATAAAATCTGGTGAAACTTGCACAGAAGTGACTTCATATTTTGATGGAATACTAAAACTAAGAGATTATTTTTTTCATTCATGCAACTTTGCATTTTTATTTCGATAATTTCTAAAAGATGCAATATCTTGACTCAAACAAATGTTCACCGACCGATTAAATAAAATAGTTTATCTGGAAGCACATTTCAATCTGGGGCACTTTACACTGACCACTGCAAAAACAAGCTTAAAAGATCACGTAAAAGCTTAAAAGGTCAAAAGCTTAGAAGCTTTAAAACAGTTTACAAGGTCACGTGAAAGCTTTCTAAATTTGCAGCTGATCAGTGCAGCAGTCATTCAAGAGATCGCGATTGCTTTTCGCTGATTTAAAAGAATCGATTTCAGGAAAAACAGGTTGAAAGACCTCGATACGCCGATAGAAATTGTAACATGGCATAATTCCTCGAAAAGTTGATTAACAATACGATCAAGCATAGAATTAATGTTACCGTAGAGATGCAAAAAAAAATGTCAATAGACTTTACAAAATTTGGACGAAAGATAAGACAGTTTTCAATGAGAATCAGTTCAAACATTGGCGCAAAAATTATCTATAAATACAAGTTGTAAAACCGAGCCTTTGTTTTAAGCGCCTAGTATTGTTGCAAGACGAAGGATTATAAATACCAGAAATCCTTGCAAATACCAGAAATTACTAGATTCAGTCTCTCACTCTGTTAATCATAAATCATTATTATGATCTAGTTATTTAAAGTAGACTGAGTGGGTTAGTTTTAACTGACAAATTTGTAATATGTGTAATACCTCTATGCAAATGAATCATTCATCCATTAATGTTACCCAGAGTTGTAAATAATGCATTACTTTGTTAATGCATTACTGTATTTATTACCCATTACACTGCATAATGTGAAATGAATAAGTGTACCAATTTAAAATACAAAAGTAATGTGTAATGAATGCGTGTACCAATACAAATAAAAAAAGTAATGTTTAATGGATGCATGTGCCATTACAAATAAAAAAAGTAATGTGTAATGGATGCGTATTCCATTACAATTAAAGAAAGTAATGTGTAATGGATGCATGTGCTATTACAAATAAAAAAGGTAATGTGTAATGGATGCATGTGCCATTACAAATAAAAAAGTAATGTGTAATGGATGCATGTGCCATTACAAATAAAAAAAGTAATTTGCAGTGGAGAATATTCCATTACAAATAGAAAAATTGCCGTGTTCGTATTAGAAACTTGCACATTCCTGTCTCATTATTTTATTTCGCTCACTAAAAGTTCATCCGAATTATCACAAATGATCCATAAAGTTAAAAAATAGAAACAAAAAAACAGACAGTTCATCGTTAAATATGAAGTACGAAAATGTACTCAACCCCAAAAATTATCCAACTTTATATTGAACTTGCCTTTACACGCAGTTACCCATAATTATAAGCAATCTAATAAAAATTACAAGTTACTGATACAAAATGGGTCGCTTTATTGAATCCCTAAATCATTTGCATGTTCTTTGTTTTAAATTTATGGATCATTTGTGATAATTGTGGATGAACTTTTAGTCAGCAAAATAAAATAATGAGTCAGCAATGTGAAAGTTTCTAGTACGAGCACGGCAATTTCTCTATTTGAATTAGAATATTCTCCACTGCAAATTACTTTTTTAAAAAATTGTACTTTGTAATGGAACGTGCATACATTATACATTACTTTCTTATTTGTAATGGAACACGCATCCATTACACATTACGTTTTTTATTTGTAATGGCACATGCATCCATTACACATTATTTTTTTATTTGTAATGGGACATGCATCCATTATGCATTACTTTTTTATTTGTAATGGAACACGCATCCATTACACATTACTTTTTTTTATTTGTAATGGCACATGCATCCATAACACATTACTTTTTTTTATTTTGAATGGGACATGCATCCTTTACACATTACTTTTCTTAATTGTAATGGAACATGCATCCATTACACATTACTTTTGTAATTTGTAATGGAATACTTGTCCAACATGCATTACTTTTGCATGCATTACTTGTCCATGCACGCATGGACACACATCCATTACACATTACTTTTATTTTATTTGTAATGGCACATGCATCCATTACACATTACTTTTTTTATTTGTAATGGGATATGCATCCATTACACATTACTTTTTTAAATTGTAATGGAACACGCATCCATTACCCATTACTTTTTTAATTTGTAATGGAATACTTTTCCAATGCACATTGTTTAAAGTAATGGGTAATGCATTACTTTTACATTACTATTTTCACAACTCTGATGTTACCACAATATAATTCTAATATTTTTGGCACTTTCAGTCGAGGGTGGCCACAGAGCCATAATGTTCTCACGTTTGAGCGGCATACAAAAGGACATAATGGCGGAGGGTCTGCATTTTCGTTTGCCATGGTTCCAGTATCCAATTATCTACGACATCAGAAGCAGACCCAGAAAAATATCGTCACCTACTGGCTCCAAGGATCTTCAGATGGTTAATATATCACTGAGAGTTTTGTCACGACCAGACGCGAGTCAATTGCCCGTTATGTATCGTCAACTTGGTCTCGATTACGACGAGAAAGTGAGTCGAAGACAAGAAATTAAAAAATGGTATTTTTTTAGTTATTCCTTGATTCAAATACAAATTTACATGGAATTTTTTTCAACCAGGTATTGCCAAGCATTTGTAACGAGGTATTGAAGTCTGTCGTCGCTAAATTCAACGCTTCCCAGTTGATCACGATGCGTCAGCAGGTCTCGCTAATGGTGAGAAAGGAATTGACCGAACGCGCAAAAGATTGGAACATCGTTCTCGATGATGTTTCCATCGTCGAGCTGAGTTTCGGCAAGGAATACACCGCCGCTGTCGAAGCCAAACAAGTCGCTCAACAGGAAGCCCAACGGGCCGCGTTCGTTGTCGAGAGGGCAAAACAGGAAAAACAACAAAAAATCGTACAAGCAGAGGGAGAAGCGGAAGCAGCACGAATGATATCCTTTTTCGCAATTTTAAGATGCTACATCCGCCTCTCAGAAAAGATTTACGAAATTTTTTTTTTTGTCATTGAAAGGCAGATTTATTCAGGGTCGTAAAAAAATCATTTTAAGAGATTGAAAAACTACAAAACAAACCCTGCAAATAGGACATTTGCACATTGCTTCCACATCTTCATCCATAGTTCACACAGCTTCCTTTATCACAAAGTATGGCGTTCAAATCTGGCTTCCTCATAAAGGAAGCTTTGTTAACTATCGTAAAACATGAGTAATCAATGTGGAAATTTGTCAAATTCTTTCAAATTTACTTCTTGCCAAATTTGATGTTTGCCAAATTAAATAGCGAACAACGTTGATCACTATTCTGAATGTCTGCAACATTTCAGTACAATCGCAAATAGCGAAAGTTAGAGTACGCTATTGAAAAAAAAAAAAAAAAAAAACAGTTTGATGAAATTTTAATTTCTCGATAGATTTTCGCCAAGTTTGATAGCGAAAAACCTTGATAGCTATACAAGTTCTGTACACAGTTTCAGTGCAATATATTGAAGAATATGCGAGTTAAAGCGCTTGCGCCATTTTTCAAAAAATTCAAAATTTCATAAAATTTTGATCCTTGAATAGATTTTTGTCAAATTCAATAGCAAATAACATTGATAGCCATACTAGCTCTGCACAAAGTTTCAGTGCAATATCTAAAAAATTGCAAAAGTTATGGTTTTTACGCTATTTTTCGAAAAATTGAAAATTTGATACAAATTTAATTTCTTTTGATCGATTTTTGTCAAATTCAATCCCGAACAAACTTAATAGCTATACTAATTCTGCACAATGTTTGAGTGCTATATCTTGAAAATTGCAGAAGTTAGAGCGTTTATGCCATTGTTGCAAAAACGAAAATCGATAAAATCTGAAAACTCGTTCGAATTAAAACAAAAAAAATGTTCACGAAAACAAAGCTTCCTTTATGAGGAAGCAAAATATTGCTGGCTGTAGGTGAATTTTTGCTCGACGTTTGAGAGAATGTGTTATTAAAGTCAACAATAGAAACGGGTCGATAACAATCATTTTTTTCTAAAATAGATTTTTTTACATAATGGCAACGAATTAAAATTCGAACATGGAAGCTCTATAAGCAAAAAAACATTAGCTTGAAGTATTTATGAAATGAATGAGTTGTTAAAATAGTAATGTAAAAGTAATACGTTACCCATTACTTTAAACAATGGGTATTGGATAAGTTTTCCATTACAAATGAAAATAGTAATGTGTAATGGATGCATGTGCCATTGAAAATAGAAAAATAACTTGTAATTAATGAGTATTCCATTACAAATTACAATTGAAAAAAAGTAATTGGTAGTGGAGAATATTCTATTACAAATTAGTGTGTTTTTGTACCACAATTTGGAGCAGGTACTATTTTGCTCAAAGGTACGTCTATTAATTTTTCAATGAAAATAATTTGTGTGTATCAAGTTTTTGTTAACTTTACTATCGTCGTGGTAAATGTAAAATTGCAGTTCAAGAAAAACTTATAGGTGTCAGTGCATATTAACTTTATATACACTGACACCTGTAAACAGTGATTTTTTGGAGTAATAATTTTTACTCCAGTGTTATAAAAATTACAATTCAAGAATGGAGTAAAAATTACTCCAAATAATCACTGTTCATATATTTACCACTACGATAGTAAAGTTAACAAAAACTTGATACACACAAATTATTTTAATCGAAAAATCAATAGACTTACCTTTGAGCAAAATAGTACCTGCTGCGAATACTGGTGACGTGCTCAAACAATATTAAAGTGCGACCCCACTTGCTTTTATTCCATCTCAATTTGTTTCGAGCGAAATAAAATAATGAAACAGCAATGTGCAAGTTTCTAATGCGAGCACAGCAATCTTTCCATTTGTAATGGAACATTCTCCACTGCAAATTACTTTTTTTTAATTTGTAATTTGTAATGGAGCATTCATCCATTACATGTTACTTTTTTCTATTTGTAATGGCACAAGCGTCCATTACACATTACTTTTTTTACTTGTAATGGAACACGCATTCATTACACATTACTTTTGTATTTTGTAATGGGACACTTGTCCATTTCACATTACGCAATGTAATGGGTAACGAATACCGTAATGCATTATCAAAGTAATGCATTATTTACGACTCTGCTTAAGGGGAGGTTAAATACCGACATTAGCACCTCGAAAATGGATTCTAAACTTGCTCTGGCACGAATGGATGAAAATCAATAAAATTTTGACAGTATCATCAGAATTATGGCACAAATGGAGCCCCACTAAAATTTTTTCGGAAAACGAAAGAAAAAATTACAGATCCGATTATCATAAAAAATCTGTAATTGGAAATATTAAATTATAATGTTTTTACGGCATTGCGGCTAAAACCAAGAGTGGGGCTCCATAACCAACACCAAAGTACGAATATCGATACGTCTTTGACATTATTTTATGAAAAAACTGCGACGTAAGTTTGGAATCCAAATCACGAGATAAATGTTGATAAATTTCGTATTTTATCGAAAAAAAATGGCGAAATTAAGAGGAGGCTAAATACCATTTTTATTCAATCCCTACATTATCGACGTATCATCGTCGTCCAGTCTTTCTCCGACAACCGTGGATGAAAATTAATTACATTTTGACAATTAAGAGGGGGATAAATTAATTAACAATTAATTGTTAATTGAGAGGCTAAAATGCGTTACAGCTAATGCCAACGAACTCACTCGAGCCCCCTAAATATAGGTTACTCGTCAGAATCCATGGTGTTGCCCTCACTCGCACGTCTGTGAACTTCATTTCGCCATTTCGTTTTTCAATAAAACTACAATTTATCGATATTTATCTCTTGATGCGCCATCCAAACTTACGGCATGTCATTTTGATAAAATAATGTCGAAAACGTGTCGATATTTGTATCGTGGCGTTCTTCATGGAGCCTCACTCTTGGTTTTACCCGATATGCAGTAAAAGTTTAATAATTTAAGTTTTTCAATTGCAGTTTCTTGGTGGTAAGTGAATCTGTACATTTTTTTTTGTTTTTCGAAAAAATTTTAGTGAGGCTCCATTCCTGCCATTGTTCTGATAATGTTGTTAAAATTTTATTCAATTCCATCCATTCGTGTAGGAGCAAGTTTGGATGGCAATTTCGAGGTGTTAGTGTCGGTATTTAGCCTCCTCTTAAGTTCACAAAAATCCGAAAGAGGGCAGCCCCATGTTGAATTCCTATGAAATAAATATTACTTTCATCAGACTTCTATCCAAACTGTCTGACAAGTCAGTGGCAATTAACGAAAATTTTGATTTATGTCTCGCATTTGCATTTTGCAATTCATTCGTCATTAATTCATAAATTTAATTGATATTCATCCACCGGTATTGGAAAAAGTTTGGACAGCGATTGTGAGTCGATAATGTAGGGCTTCAGTAATAATATCGGTATTTAGCCTCGCCTTAAGAGGAGGCTAAATACCGACATTTTTCGTGCGAGTGCGAGAGAGAAAGGATGATAGGGGTCGTGTGAGAGCGAGAGAGGTCCGAATGTCGCCTTTAGCCTCCTCTTAAATCTAATGAAAAATTTAACGAGAACCACATTCAACCAAAAGCCCAAGAATTGGTTCCTGACTATTTTATTATTAGAAATATGAAAAAAATTGATTTTCCTTGACCATCTGTGTACTTGGGTATAGCGGTCAGCCAGAATCCGGGTTACCTCAAGCTGCGAAAGATTCGGGCTTCACAAAGCATTTCTCGCACGGTAATCAAAATTTGACAAAAAAAAAAAATACTTGATAACTTTCAAACCGACTTTGATCGAGTTTTAAACTTTTTTTTTCGTCTTTCACAGATCGCCAATTCCCAGAATAGAGTTTACCTGAACGGCAACAGTCTCATGCTCAACATTCAGGATCCGAGCTTCGACGATCTTTCGGAGAAGTTGAAAAGTAAGAAGTAAACGAGAGAGACGGAGAGATTTGGCGTTGGAGTAAGAAAGAAAAATAATTGGTTCGAATGGAGAACGGCCGTTGGATAACGGAAAATTGCGTTTATTACTGTTAATAATCTGTGTAGATCGAAGAAGCGTCAATAAGACCGAAAAAAAATCGAGCTTATTCTTAGTTAAGAAAAAAAACAGCCTGATCCATCGATCATTTTGTATCCTCGTCCAATCATTTTTTTTCCTCTTTCATTCTCGATCGCTTCAAACTTCAATCGCCTCGTCTGATTCCTCGTGTGAAAATCTCGATAGTCCGGGTTTGTTTTGCAGGTCGGGATGAAACAGGCTGGAAAACCTGGAACAAAACTACTGAACACGCGGTGAAATCCCTTAAAGTTAATAATCCCGAGAACGTCCTGAAAAAAGAGGATGAAAATGTTCAAGAGTATGAAAGAAACGGACAAAATCCCGAAGATCCCGCTCCCAGACTTCTCAATTCAGCGGCCAACGGTGCAAAGCTGATTGTTCCCTGAGATTTGGAATTCTTTGAGGATTAAGAGGGATAAAAGTAATGAAAAACGAAAAAGAAAGGAAAAGGAAAGAAACAAAATTATCAAATGAGTACTGTAACCGTCAAACGAATTTCACGGTACGAGATTCGTTATGAAATACAATTAAAAACTATATGAGGTTCTCCTTAGAAAATATGAGAGCTTTTTTTAAACCCAGAGTTGAAAAAAAAAATCCAGAAACAGGGTTTTTCTAACACTTCACGGAGGAAAAAAGATAAAAATGGTGTCTCATTGAAAGTTTCCAATATTTATGCCGAAAAAATCATTACCAAATATAAAACGTGGTTGGGTTTTAGTTTTGTGAAATTTAGTTACTTCATTTTATGAATTGTGATTTTTGTGCTTCGGATCAGTTTGAGATAGAAAGTTCATTATTATGCGCAATTGTGGAAAATAGTATTCTAGTTGTAAATGTAACGTACAAAATTTCGTATTTCAATTTGTGAGAGTAGTTTTTAGGGGACGTTGAACACGCAAACCATTATTTTTTCAACAACTTGTTTGATTTCGACGACATCAAATGAAACCTTTTTGAATGAGTCCAAGCATTTAGAATTCGTTTTTTTAACGAACTTTTTTTAATTACATTCTTCTCAGAAATAATTTTGGAAGAATTTGCGGGATATTATGGAATTGTTTTTTTTTTGCATAAACTATCACCAAAAAATGTTTTCTATCAAATTTTGTGAAAGTTCAACAAACGATTTAAATTGCATAAAATGTGAATTTTAAACAATTTCTCAAGACTTACTTGCTATTTAATTTGGGAGACTGACCAAAAGGTTAAATTTGGATAAAATGTTTGGTTTGAAAGAAATTGTTAAGATTTGAAACTTTAAAGAAATTGTTAAGAATTCGAGCAATTTTCGAGATATCGTGGAATTTCTTTTATTGCATAAACTATCGCCAAAGAATGTTTTGTATCAAATTTTGTGAAAGTTCAACAAACGATTTAAATTGCATAAAATTTTGAATTTAAACAATTTCTCAAGACTTTAACTCGAGCAATTTTCGAGATACTTGGCTAAACTTGTTTATACGGATAGATTATTACCAAAAGATATTTGATATTGAATTTGGGAGACTGACCAAAAGGTTAAATTTGGATAAACCTTTTAATTTTAAAGAAATTGTTAAAATTTGAAACTTTAAAGAAATTGTTAAGAATTTAAGCAATTTTCGAGATATGCTAATTTTTTTTTAACGGATAGATTATTAATTAATTAACACCAAATTAGACCAAAAGGTTTAATTTGGATGAAATTTTTAATTTTAAAGAAATTTTTAAGTCTTGAAACTTTAGAGAAATTGTTAAGAACTCAACTAATTTTTGATATATCGTGCCAAATTTTGTTTTTCACTGATAGATTATTAATTAATTAATACTAAATTGGACCAAGAGGTTTAATTGGGATAATAATTTAAATTTAGACAAAATTGTGAATACTTGAAACTTTAAAGAAATTGTTAAGAATTCGAGCAATTTTCGAGATACATATCGTGTAATTATTTTTATTGCATAATCTATCGCTAAAGAATGTTTTGTATAAAATTTTGTGAAAGTTCAACAAACGATTCAAATTGCATAAAATTTTGAATTCAGGAAATGTTTTGAGACTTCAACTCGAGCAATTTACAGATATTTGGCTAAATTTGTTTATACGGATAGACTATCACCAAAAGATATTTGCTATTGAATTTGAGAGAGATTGTACAAAAGGTTTAAATTTGATAAAATTATTAATTTTAATGAAATTGTTGAGACTTGAAACTTTAAAGAAATTGTTAAGAATTTAAGCAATTTTCGCGAATCGTGCAAAATGTTTTTTTAACGGATAGATTATTAATTAATTAATACCAAATTAGACCAAAAGATTTAATTTTGATGAAATTTTTAATTCTAAAGAAATTGTTAAGGCCTCGAAACTTTAGAGAAATGGTTAAGAGCTCGAGCAATTTTCGATATATCGTGCAATTTTTTTTGTTACTGATAGATTATTAATTAATTAATACTAAATTAGACCAAAAGGTTTAATTGGGATACAAATTTTAAATTAAACAAAATTGTGAAGACTTGAAACTTTAAAGAAATTGTTAAGAATTCAAGCAATTTTCGAGATATCGTGTCAAGTTTTTTTTTAATGGATAGATTATTAATTAGTTAATGACAAATTAATGATCTATCCGTTAAAAAAAACTTAGCACGATATCTTGAAATTTGCTCGAATTCTTAACAATTTCTTTTAAGTTTCAAGTCTTCAAAATTTTGTTTAAATTAAATTTTTTATCCGAATTAAACCTTTTGGTCTAATTTAGTATTAATCAATTAATAATCTATCAGTTCAAAACAATTTTAAGTTAAAGAAAGACTTTATTTATTTTATAAAAAAAAATTAGCACGATATCTCGAAAAATGCTCAAATTCTTAACAATTTTTTAAAAACTTTAGAGAACTTGTTAAGAATTCGAGCATTTTTCGAGATATCGCGATAATTTTTTTTTTTTATACGGATGGATTTATTAATTCATTAATATCAAATTAGACCAAAAGGTTCCATTTGGATAAAATTATTAAATTTAAAGTAATCGTTAAGGCTTGAAACTTGAAAGAAATTGTTTACAATTGTTTCCGAGATATCGTTCTAATTTTTTTTTTTTTAACGTATAGATTATCATCAAAAAATATTTGCTCTAGAGTTTGGTAATAATTAACCGGAGGGTTGATGAATAAAATTTCAATTATTTCTTCTAAAATTGATTTGAAAAATTATCATTTTTTTCTTACAAGAACCAAACTGGTAAAATATTTACCTTTTTAGCTTCCTCTATGAGGAAAAAAAAAACAAGAATGCGATAAAAAAGCGACCTCGTAAAAGAAATTCGTGTGAGAGAGTACACACAGCTTGAGCAATTTACAGGTTCAGTTTGCATGATTTTTATAAAAGAATACTTGGATTATAAAAATAATTTACAATGTTTCATTGACTCAGAAAGAAGGAGGCTCTTGTTGATACCTTCAGAATAGTTCAAAGGTCAAAAATTCTCGGGGAGAGCATGTACTAAATAAAGAGAGGGAGACAGATATATAGTGTCGTTATCTCATTTGTCATCAACTACGAAACTATCTAGAAGCATTTACCAGCGCAAGTTTGGAGGGGCCCCGATAAGGGGAAAGACTTACTATTCAAAACGCTTATTTTGCATGTTTACGTTCACAATTTAGTCGTTCACAAACCGTGCAAGATACAACAGTCACGAAACATCATTGTCAGAGTCTAGTCGACGATATTTCAACTGCGTTTCATTATTTTTCTCGTCGTTTGTTTGTTTTTGTTTTTATTTTTTTTTTTCTAAATTTATTCATACGTGAAATGGACGCACTAAAGGAAGGCTGGTTCAGCGAGATTAACGATCTTTGGCCCGGTATCGCAGTTTCTTTGGAGGTCAATAAAGTTCTTCACAGAGAAAAGTCACTCTATCAAGATATTTTGGTATTGGAAACGTGAGTTTTCACTTTTTGCCACGTTACAATTCTCATATATTTCCATATAACGGGTTATATCTGGTCGAGAGAGCCGAAATATAATTTATTTTTAAAAACAATATTTTTTTGGTGTATCATCTTAAGGGGAAACGCCACTGTGACGGGGCTGAAAATAACCGATTTTCGGGATTTTTTTTTTGCAAGTAAGGATGATTATTTGAGAATCAGACAAAAAGGAATTTATTAAGTATATATTCAACTATATTCGTACAAATTTTTATTGAAAAATATTGAAAATTGACAAAGTTATTGCCATAAACGTAATGACATAATAGAGGCATTCCACGTCAAGTCGGCCACCCCATTTTTTTAAATCACCAAAAATCGCATCCAAATTTTTATTGAGTAGTTCTAACTGCCAAGAAAATTCGTGATTTTTTTCAGATTTTTACATTACATATTTTAGCCGGAAAAAAATACAAAAAATTTTCTTGTTCCATTTTCGTAACTCGAAAATTATTCATCGTACGAAAAAAAACAGTACAACATGAAATTTAGGATTTTCAACGTACTTTTCACTGAATTTTTTTACGAACTCCTCCAAAAGCTCTATATGCCATTTTCGGAGCAGATAATGTTTTGATTTTTTTTTTTCTCAGAATTGACATCTTCGATTTGTCTGTAGTTCTAACAGTTTTTTACTTGATATATTTACAGACTATAAAAAAATTGGCTTAGTGGAAGAATCCATTCATCCCCATGCGTTTTTCATCCCAAATTAATACACTGATTTCTCTGTGCATTAACAGGGTTGACACTATCCATAGATATTTTCTGAAGCTCGCATTTTTGTTTATTTTTTGTACTTTTTCAATTTTTTTTAACTTTTCATTTTTATTTTTTTAAACATCTTTTTGTAAATTTTAATAAACTGTATAAATGGACCCATGTACACCGATAAAGTTTATTCAAATTAGAGTCAAAGGCTACTCGCGTCTCGATTGCAAAATAGTACATTACGATACGAGTGCGATGAAACTTTTTCTCGACGAGTGTGAGTTTGCAGCATGAGCCGAAGGCGAATACGATACGAGTGCGATGAAACTTTTTCTCGACGAGTGTGAGTTTGCAGCATGAGCCGAAGGCGAATGAAGGCGATGAAGGCGTCGAGAAAAAGTTTCATCGCACTCGTATCGTACAAAATTTTATCGCACGAGTGCATAAAGTGCCCGCTTCTCGCACGCGCAGCGAAGCGAAGCGTGCGAGAAGTGGTCACTTTACGCACGGAGTGCAATAAAAGAATTAATTTACCCTCTTTGGATACACCGACGTTTCTATGGCCAATGAGTACTTTTTTAGTTCGATTTGGGCATGATTTTTGGGAATGAAGCAATGATACTGCTTCGTTCCTGGAATCGTCTTCGCAGTATCAAAACGAGATTATTTTATTATTTTTCCCTGTCTACGATTAATAATGATAAAATATCAATATCTACACTATTTTGTTAAATCACTCTACAATGATAGATTGTATCAATAAAAATGCATTTGAAATAATGGATTCTCCACTACGCCAATTTTTTTATAGTCTGTAAATATATCAAGTAAAAAACTGTTAAAACTACAGACGAATCGAAAATGTCAATTCTGAGAAAAAAAATATCAAAACATTATTTGCTCCGAAAATGGCATATACAGCTTTCGGAGGAGTTTGTAAAAAAATTCAGTGAAAAGCACGTCGAAAGTCCTAAATTTTATGTGCTACTTTTTTTTCGTGCGATGAATAATTTTCGAGTTACGAAATGAGACAAAAAAATTTTTTGTATTTTTTTTCAGCTAAAAAGTGTAATTTAAAAATCTGAAAAAAATCACAAATTTTCTTGATAGTTGGAACTGCTTTCTAAAAATTTGTATGCGATTTTTGGCGATTTCAAAAAATGGGAAAATGACTTGACGTGGAATGCCTCAATAAAGACTCCTCCTGGTGGCAGCGATACAGCAATAAAAAATCATCTGAAATCAAAAACCCAAATTCTTTTTTAATCTACAGAACAGTGACTATCGTTAAGCGTAGCCTTTTTTTAAAATAATTTTTTTATTTTTAAAAGGTCTTAGAAAATAGTAATTTTCAAAATTTTGAAAATCGACTACGTACAACCTTAGTCAATGCAATTATACAAACATAAGAAAAATAACAAAAACAATTAATTAAACAATGAAATTTTTCACTTTTTTGAGAAAAATCATTTTTTTCTCGAAGTTCTCTATTTTTAACTTTCTTTTTCACTAAAAAAAATTTAATTAATTCCGGAAAAAATGCCGCCCAACATGGAGTGGGCCGACTTTTCCTTCCATTTTTTTTCATTTTTTTGAAAAAAAATTTTTTTTTCGCGGATTACTACTTTGAATTTTTTTTTCTTCTCAATTTTTCAAACTCTCATCAGGTCCATTATAAATCCTCGAAAATTTCCAGAGTGGCGTTTTGTGAAATAAGCCCAGCTGGATTTTTTTTTTTCAATCGTTAAAAAAAATAGAAGGAAATGTCAGCCCACTTCATGTTGGGCGACGTTTTGTCCGGTATTGATCAAAGTATTTTTTGAGTGAAAAAAAAAATCAAAAATTGTGAACTTTGAGGAAAAGATGATTTTTTTCTAAGAAGCGAAAAATTTCATAGATTTTTATAGCTTAAAAATTTGTTGTATTTTTTTTCGGAAAGTACATTGAAAGACGAATTTTGGAAAAAAAACGTCTCAATTGGTCAATTTTTGAAGAAGTTATAACTATTTGAAAAAAAGCGTTTTTTTTGATTGAGTAAATCGAAAGGGGTCGGGTTCAAAAGTGGTTGATTTGACATGGAATGCCCCATATACTTTCGTCCGGTCAATAACCGGGTACCCGGGTATCCATTTCAGTTTGCAAGGTCGAATTTATTAACTTCACCTTAAAAAAACGTTACTACTACTCGAATCCCCAAAGTTGAAGTAGTTTGACACCAATTTTTCATAATAATTTTTTGTAATAAATTATTCCATAACAGTTATTAACTATCAAACTCGACACCTCCTTCGTTCAATGACCGGGTACCCGGGTACTCATCAAGGTTATTATGTATAAGAGAGCTAGGTTTATACACAGCAAAGGGACCGTTTATCAAAGGATACCTATAATTAGAGTTTTGAATGAACAATTAACAATATCTTTCGTAGTTTCCTTTATTTAAACAATTTTCATTATTATTATTACAATAATAAAAATAATGGGTAGAGAATATCATTCCGTTTTTTCTTCATTTCAGTTTTTTTTCCTTTTATTCGTAATAATTCAGTGAAATATGAAGAAAAAAAAATAAATTCAATTATTTGGCACATTTCTCGCATGTCGTGGTTGAAATACAATGTTCATCGCAAATAGGGAACTCACATACTGAACACGATTTTCGAGTTTTGCGACGTTTTTTGAATTCACTGTGGAGACAAACATGACATACACCAATAATCTTTTTTCTTCCGGTCGAATCGAGCGATGCCTGAAGTTTCGAAGATGCAGATGCTGTAGATGAAGATGCTGCTGATTGAGCATATGGATTTATAGCCCGACCAAAGAAACTTTCAATCGCCACTTTTGTTGGGAAATGCCTCATGATTTGTGCATTATGCGAACGATCTTCGACGAATGGAGTACACAGCTCTCTGCCCAGTTGCCGATAAAACAATCGTCGTTCGTAAGATTTCTTGGAAAGCACTTTATTATTCTCATAATACAGAATATATGCTGCAAGGCAGGCGACGTCGAGAATATTATAGAAAAATGCTAGAGGCCACCTTCGAGTTGATCTTTTGGTACAGTATCTACCAAGCATTTTGTCCATCGTATCCACTCCAGCTTTTGACCGGTTATAGAATTCAATAATTTCGGGTTTTTTCTTTGCACCATCACCAATCGTTGGTTCGTGATGCATTGTTGATAGCATAATCACTACTTCCTTTTTCTTCGGCACATAGCTGCACATAGTTACTTTCTCATGAAAGCCAAACACAGTGGATAACTCTTGTCGTGTTTTCAATTCAGTCATTGCTGGTGGAATGTATGTCTTATTTTTCTTGATAGTGCCCACAATTGTTAAATCCCAGGATAGTAAAAATTTCGCCAATGGCAGAGTGGTAAAAAAATTATCCATGGTAACATTTCTACCGGATCCTTTGTACGGTGCCACCAAATCTTTGACAACTCTCTCTCCAACGTTTTTCTCACGACCAGCACTCGATTTTCCAGTGTAAATTTGTCCAGTAAGTGGATACGAATTTTCAGCGTCACATATCCACCACACTTTGATTCCATACTTGGCTGGCTTTGATGGAATATACTGAGTGAATTTAGTTCGACCCCGGTATGGATAAAGTTGCTCGTCGACTGTCAGGTGCTCCGTTGGCTTATAATGTTTTAATAAATTACTATTGAGCATTGTCCAAAGGTCTCGTATTGGAGCAACTTTATCACTCTCCATGCGCTGGGCACGAGTATTGGCATCATCAAATCGAATGAAGCGCATGATGTTCCAGAAGCGATTGATGCCCATTGCTGCACGATACAATGGATATGAGTATGACTGCCACATATCCTTTGTATTGTCAGTATTGGAGTTGTTGGCGCCAGAAGTTATCAAGATAGCCAGGAATGCATAAAATTCCTGAAGCTCAAGATTTGTCCACACTAGTTGTTTTTTCTCTGGATTTTTTTCATTGTACGCTGCATATGTTGCGCTCGCTTTTTTATTCGTATGACGTATAATGATATCAGCCATTTCTGGAGTGAAAAATAACTTGAATGTGTCAAGATTTGACAGCATGTTGGTGTTTCTGCTGGGTCCACATCTTTGTCGCACAATATTATGCCTTCTAACTTGATGTTCACTTGTTGGTGTCTCAGTCCACTTAGTACCATCTTTTGCTATCATTCCTGATCCTCTAACTGTCGCTTCTATTTCACTTTCCTCATCGTTATCTTCATCTTCATCATTTCCGTCGAGTGAATTCTCATCAGCTTCTCCTATAAATATTCACAATATATAAAACATAATACATAATTTATCACAATTATTGTAATATGCGACAGAAAATATAAAAGTAAATTACCAGCATCATCACAATCCGAAGCCGCTATCTCACTCTCTGGAAAATATTCCTCGTCATCACTATCCGACACGTGGTCATCGTCTGATTCTTCTGCTTCGGATATTTCATGTGAAAACTCTTTTCCCTGAGAACGGGTAATTCTATTGGAAGAAGTTTTCAGCTTATTATTTACTATTTTTTTTAAATATTGAAAGTACAAAATAATTTACTCCGAAATAGAACAAGAAAATCACGCCTTACCGTCGAAAACTTGATGAATGATCCATCGTATTTATGTTCAACACGATTATTTATTTATAATATTAATGATATCATAATATTATAATATTATAATATTTTGTATATTATATTTTCGTTCTTTTCACTACGCGTAGAAAACTTTCTATAGCGTCTGTTCGGCTCCACGGTGACCTTACGACTGACGATCGTTCCCCTTCTCCTTCTTCTTCTTCTTTGTTATTCGTTGTTAGGGGACATCTACTACATACGTGATTTTAGGCAGGTACATGAGAACCCAAGGATCGTTAGAATTCGCTATTGTTATTCCAAATCCCACGAAGCCGGCTGAGTAACCGCTCAGTCATGTGGCGCGCAGTGGGGGGTACCCGGGTACCCGGTTATTGAACGAATGGTGAAAGTTTGGTTATTGACCGGACGGTTAAGAAAATGGGGAAAAAAATCGATTTTTTTGATCCGTCACTGTACGTCACCCTTAATGTTTCCTGAAGATTTTGAAAACACCGAATTTAAATTCACAGAGTTACAAGCGATTATTTTGAGCATCGTTAATTATGTGTGATCACATTTTCAAACTTTGAATTATTTTTTTCTCTAAACTACATTTTCAAAATCGGCAAGCAAAAAGATATCTCAAAAACTACTGCATCAATGGTTCTTTAATGTAGGAAGTTTTTTTAAGATGTAAACTTCCAGTATTTGATCTGATATTTTTTTTGCAATCTATACTTTTGATTTTATGAATGATATTTTCCCATTCTTTTTGTAAAACTCAAGACTCACGTTGAGTGCCTTCTATTTTTTTGAAATTTAATATTTATTCGATTAATCACAGATTGCACGCCTGTACCAACAAAATTTTTTTATTTCCTATAATTTTGTTCCAAATAACATTTTTCAAAAGCAAAAGACTTTTTACTAAACTAAATTCATTATGATTATTCACTTTTACACACAAAAATTATCGAGTGTTCTTCGAATGTTACTTTTTGGAATACCGATCTTCTGCAGAAATACGTTGTTGGGATTTTCAAAAAAAAAAAAAATTCGCAAAAATACATTTCCGAAGAAATTGCCAAAAGCGAGGTCGAAAAATGAGAAAAAAAAATAGAAAAGGTAAGTCTAGTTATGGACGATTATTTTTTGTGTAGAAAAGCTCATGGAAGAACTCTTGTTCTGGACGGAATAATTCAGTGCACGGAAAACGATGAATTCTCGTATCAGGAGATGATAGCATTTCTGCCGTTATGCAGTCATTCGAATCCCAAGAATGTGAGTATAGATATATATGGGGCATTCCTCACCGATTTGACCTGGGTCTGACTCTTCACCTCTCTGATTTTATTCGCAATTTTTTATGGTTTTGTAGTAACTCTGAAAAGTAATGAGGATTTTTTTCAGATTTTTTTGGAGCGATTTGACTTAACTGTAATTTTATAAACAAATTATTTTCAGCCCAAAATTAAAAATCTGAAAAAAATTACAAAAATCCCGTTTTTTATATGAAAAATTTCCGGCGCTGAGCCAAAATGGGCAGGAGTTTCCTTCGACTTATAATAAGCTTTTTCGAAAAAAAAAAAATTTAATAGAAGAAGGACCCTAATGTGTAGGCCGTTATCAAAACATTTTTCTATGAATTGAAGGTATTTAAAAAAATGTTTGGATAAGGGCCCACCCAATTCAGGTTTCTCTTTCTATTAAAAAAAAAAAATTGAAAAGGCTTGTTATAAACAGAAGGAAACCCCTGCCCACTTTGGCTCAACGTTCGAAATTTTTCAAATAAGAAACGCAATTTTTGTTATTTTTTTCAGATTTTTTCAAATTAAGTTTAAACAAAATTTTTAAATAGAAGGAGATACCTGAATTAAGTGGGTCCTTATCCAAACATTTGTCAAACACCCTCAATTCATACAAAAATGTTTAAATAACGGATTAATAAGGAATAAGGAATAAGGATTTTTGTGATTTTTTAAAGATTTTTTAATTTGGGCTACAAATAATTTGTTTATAAAATTATAGTTAAGCCAAATTGCTCCAAAAAAAATCGAAAAAAATCCTGATCGCTCTTCAGAGGTACTACAAAACCATTAAAAATTGCGAACGAAATCGGAGAGGTGAAGCATCAGATCTAGGTCGAATTGGTGTGGAATGCCTCATACATATAGTCGTATCTCTCGTAAGCGCGCAAAAAATTAATCGATTCGCAAATGCGAGCGGGAAAATTTGAACGTAGTTTTTTCTCGTATCAGGTGTTAATTGTGGGTGGAGGTGACGGTGGGGTTGCGCGTGAAGTATCGAAACATCCGAGTGTCGAGAAAATCGTGCAAGTAGAGATCGACGCCAGTGTAATCGAAGTATCACGAAATTATTTGCCCTTCATGTCCTCGGGACTGGATAATCCTAAAGTGACGCTGAAGGTCGGCGATGGTTTTGAATTCATGAAGCAGCATAGTCGAGAATTCGACGTTATCATCACCGACAGCAGCGATCCAGTCGGTAAGTAACCGACGACAGAGTGAAGAAAAAAGATTACCCATGTTTATCACGAATTGGTTGTACGAACGTATGGTAATGATACGAAAATTCGTGCAAATTAGAAACTAGTTCACGATTCCCCCTGAATTCTGAATAACTGGAGGAATCTAGCGCAAGGGACGTTTTTGTTCCTGATTTTCAGCTTTTCATAGGAAGTATCGTAGATGTCGGTATGGTAGAAATTGACGAATTTTCGTTGATGGATGCTTTTTATTTGTTCAATTTTCTTTCAGGACCAGCTGAATGTTTGTTTCAGCGGTTGTACTTTGATCTTATGCGTACGGCACTCAAACCCGATGGCATAATCTGTAGTCAAGCTGGCACAGCCTGGGCGAATCTCGATCACGTTGCACAGACAATGAGACACTGTCGATCGGCTTTCGACGTTGTCGAATACGGTATCGCTGCAGTACCGACTTATCCCACCGGACAAATTGGCTTTGTTCTTGGCAGCACCAGTCAGGTATTAAAAATTTAAAATATATGAGGCATTCCACGTCAAGTCGGCCACCCCATTTTTTTAAATCACCTAAAATCGCATACAAATTTTTATAAAGTAGTTCTAACTGTCAAGAAAATTCGTGATTTTTTTCAGATTTGTATATTACATATTTTAGCCGGAAAAAAATACAACAAATTTTCTTGTTCCATATTTCGTAACTCGAAAATTATTCATCGTAAGGAAAAAAAAGTACAACATGAAATTTAGGATTTTCAACGTACTTTTCACTGAAATTTTTTACAAACTCCTCCAAAAGCTCATTATGCCATTTTCGGAGCAAATAATGTTTTGATATTTTTTTTTCTCAGTATCGACATCTTCGATTTGTCTGTAGTTCTAACAGTTTTTTACTTGATATATTTATAGACTATAAAAAAATTGGCTTAGTGGAAAATTCATTCCTTCCCATGCGTTTTTCATCCCAAATAAATACACAAATTTCTCTGTGCATTAAGAGGGTTGAGACTATCTATAGATATTTTCTAAAGCCCGCATTTTTGTTTGTTTTTTGTACTTTTCCAATTTTTCAAACTTTTTTAATTTTAATTTTTTTAAATATCTTTTCGTACATTTTAATAAACTTTATCAATGGACCCATGTGCACCGATAAAGTCTATTCAAATTTGAGTCAAAGGCTACTCACGTCTCTCGATTGCAAAAAAGAATTAATACCCTCTTTGGATAAACCGTCGTTTCTATGGCCAATGAGTACTTTTTTAGTTCGATTTGGGCATGATTTTTGGGAATGAAGCAATGATACTGCTTTGTTCCTGGAATCGTCTTCGCAGTATCAAAACGAGATTATTTTATTATTTTTCTCTGTCTACGATTAATAATGATAAAATGTCAATATCTACACTATTTCGTTAAATCACTCTATAATGATAGATTGTATCAATAAATATGCATTTGAAATAATGGATTCTTCACTAGGCCAATTTTTTTATAGTCTGTAAATATATCAAGTAAAACAACGTTAAGACTACAGACGAATCGAAGATGTCAATTCTGAGAAAAAAAATATCAAAACATTATTTGCTCCGAAAATGGCATATAGAGCTTTAGGAAGAGTTTGTAAAAAATTTCAGTGAAAAACACGTTGAAAATCCTAAATTTTATGTTCTACTTTTTTTTTTGTACGATGAATAATTTTCGAGTTAGAAAATGGGACAAACAATTTTTTTGTATTTTTTTCCGGCTAAAAAATGTAATTTAAAAATCTGAAAAAAATCACAAATTTTCTTGATAGTTGGAACTATTTTCTAAAAAATTTTATGCGATTTTTGGCGATTTCAAAAAATAGGGTGGCTGACTTGACGTGGAATGCTTCATATATAAGATAAATCCACCAAAAAGAGCGCTTTGAGTGATATAAACACTCTCTTATCTATGGACTCTTATTTCTTCAAATTTTTAATTATATGTTCTAAAATTGAATTAAATTCTCCTTTAGTCTATTTCTATGTCACGATGCTGCTTTGATTGACAAAATTCCATCCAAAATTAATCCAATTCCATAACTTTACCGCTGAGAAAATTTCGATCCAAATTCTTAGCTGTGATTGATATTCATTTGAATATTTCTTCAAGATTGCTTTTTCGAAATTTTTGTTAATTCGTTACATTTATATTTCTCTTACTTCCTTTCAGTCCACGAATTTCAAGGAACCAGTGAGAATATTCACCGATGAGGAGCTCGACAATATGAAAATGTCTTATTACAGCGATCGTGTTCATCGAGCAGCTTTTGTTTTACCGAGATTTGTGGAGAAAGCATTGAAACCGTGAAATTCAATACAAACTACAAAAAAACATATTTGTACATATTCCATCATCAATGAAATTTGTAAAACAGACTTTATAACGTTGAGGCAGACTTGTTTGTATTTATTTCCAACTCAACATTTAAGAAAAAAAGCGAAAAGATTAGAAAATTAATTTTTTCTTTCTGGGAAGAAAATCTCTGATAGATACTGCAGCGGATTTGAAGCTTTTGAGATTTTTGAGCAAACCAGGGAATTTCGGGAACCAAAGTACGTTTTTTGTGTTCCCTGGTCACTTTCCAGTCGAATACCCCTTCAACATTAATCAAAAGTTTGATAAAATTGAATAAACTTAATAATTTTAATTTAATAAATTTAATTAAAAATTTAATTAATTTAATTTAATAAATTTGATAAAACTTGATAAATTTAGATGCACATCCTTGGTTAGAACTTTCGAAATTTTCTCGTCGCGACGATAATTTAAATATCGAAATAAATCCATCGACATTCTCGATTTGACCGAGAGTTCCATTCAGCCCTTTATACAACAATACTCCCTTAAGGGGTTATACGCTTCCAGGATTTTCGAAAAATCGATTTTTTTAAGTGTCTTTTTCGTAGTATAATTAAGTATATACACAGAAAATTTCATGTCAATCCGACAAATATTTTCAAAGTTATAAGCATATTTATAAACCTGTAATTACTATGTGTAAAGTGCTTTTGAAAATTTGAAGGCGTTTTTCTCAAAACTATGTTTTTTGAGCAATATTTCTCACAAAAGGCATAACCGAGCAGTCTCAAATTTTTACACAAGCTTTTTAAATATATTTTTTAGTCATTGATCGAAGGTTTTTTTTTCTACCGATAAACATTTTGCATTTTATACACAATTTAAGGCAAAAATTTTCATTAAAAAATTTTTTTTTTTTAAAAGCCGCCATTTTGTTAAAAATAAATATTTTGCTTATTCCTTCGATTAAAAACTAGATCATACTTTATATTGACGAAATATTTTTAATTTTTTTATTTTGGATGATCCAATCCAGAGATATTGTGCTTTTTTTGAAAAATGATGAATTTGGAGAATTCTTAATTTTTAAAAAACGTGAAAATCCAAGATCAACATTAAATTTTTGGTTCAATTTTTTTTTATATAATACCTTATACTGATCTTAAAAGATCCTGAAATTTACAGAATTGCGTTTTTTTTATTAAGTGAATTTTAGAAATTTGGTAAAAACTTAAAATTTTAAAATAACAATTTTTTTTACCTCCAAGTTAAGTAAAGTTGAGCAATCATGTACTTTTGTAATTTTGAGCAGTACAAATTTTAATGAATCGCATAAGAATGTAAAAACAGCAACATAATTGAATTTGCGTTGAAACGTTTTGCCAAATAAATAAAAACGCAAATTCAATTATGTTTCTGTTTTTACATTCTTATGTCATTAATTAAAATTTTTACTGCTTAAAATTACAAAATTACATGATTGCTGAACTTTACTTAACTTAGAGGTGAAAAAAAAAATTTTTTAACCAAAAATACACATTCATATTTTTGAAAAAAAACACGCACTCTGAAAATTTCAGGATCTTTTAAGATCAGTACAAGATATTATATAAAAAAAATTCAACCAAAAATTTAATGTTGATCGTGGATTTTCACGATTTTTAAAAATTCAAAATTCTCCAAATTCATCTTTTTCAAAAAAAAATTTCGGAATATTTTTTTTTTAAGAACCTATAAGATGAACCCAGAACGATTTTTTCGTTACTATAATCGTTGTCGAGATATTAAAAAAATGAAATTTGAAAAATTGAAAAAATGGTGAAATTTTGAATTTTCCATAACTTTGGAAAAAAAATTTTTCCTTTGGTACTACTTCGTTTTATGATAAAAGAAAACTTCTGGCCAAATTTCATTGAAATTGAAAGAGGTCAATTCCAACTATTGGTCGATTTGACATGGAATGACCCATATAAATCTTTCCGTTCATAAATTAAAACGTTTTCCAGAAAAAATTCTTGAAAAATCGCTTTTTTTCGACCTCCTGAATGCGCATAACCCCTTAAAAAAGGGAGAAATTATTTCTTTGGATAAATTTGTAAGGATTAGAAGATTCAATTTAATAATGTTATCGTATATTTTTGTATATTTAATAAAGACCACGTACATAATTCAATAAAAATAAACTAGTGTATAACAATCCACGATAATAGATTTCTCGTGTAAGGCTTATTTGGCTGTCGAATAATAAAAACGTTAGACAATTATCTACGCACATGTATTTTTTTTTGTCATTACGTATGCCCAAGATTGTCCATAAAACGACGTTGCGTTTAAAATGTAAATAAAAGAAAATAAAAAAAAAAAAAACCATTCACGTTCCTTTTTGTTACGCGTTAACGTGCAATATACTTATATATGTGTATATTTGTATATAGTTATATATAATATCGTATAATATAATATTTGTCGTATGTTTATATATATATATATTATATATATTTCATTTTCGTATATATGCTCAATTTTTCGTTTGTTTAAATATTAAAACGTTGATCAATATCGACGTAAAATTTTTTCGTCGCCAATGGCACTCTTCTCATCGCATTGTATATAAAATAATCGATCGAGGATCGATCTAAAAAAACATTTATTAATCGTATACTATTCTTAAAGTTTGTGTATAATATATATTTATAATAATGCATCGCGTTCTCGTATAAAGAATTTTTGTTCGAATTAACACATTAGCTTTTTTCGCGAGAATTTTTTATTAGTAAAGCATTTGGAATTGTTTTTTGGCAATTGTTAATAATTTTCGTTTTTTTTTTCAATTGTTTCAAATCAATTCGTTAACGGCAGATAGATTTTTGCGACAGTTCTACAAAAATGAATAAAGAAATTTTGAAGAGCACATTTGAAAATTTTCGGAGAATCGTGGAAATATTAAAATGTTTGAACTGTCGCTTGTAAATAAAATGTAAAAATAAATAAGCAAAAAATAAATTTGAATAAAACGATAGGACATTCAAGGCGCGAGATTCCATTCGAGGGATAAAAGCGATAATGTAATGATGTAAAAAATAAAAATACCACTAATATTGGATTAAAATGGGATACAGTGTAAAGAAAAAAAAATAGTTTCGAGAAATTAAAACTCGTACCGCGGAGCCGACCAATCACGGAGGGCCACGTTTTTCCGCGGTACTGGAAAATTAATAAAATTAAATGATATGTCGCTTCTCTTGTTAATCATCTCGAAGTATTCCCGATTTGTTTTTCTTTTCTATCGTCTTAAAAGTAAGAAATAATAGTTAATCGTTAGGGCTAAATTAAAAGAAAAAAAATGAGAAAAAAATGCAGAAAAAATAGTACAGGCAGCGTTTAATCGTTATCGATCATCGTTCAAATCAGCTCACTCAGTTCATTCATAAAACGGCCGATACAATTTTTACGAGTCGGCTGCAAGGCTCATTTTGACGATGAATTTATTCATCAATTAAATCAATCCAAAAATTAATTAAAGCGATTAATTTTTTTTTTTTCAATTCGCTGGCTGACCAGCACAAGGCATGACGAATTTTGGTATAGTATATAAAATAATGGCCGCTGTTCAGCGTTTCGAAAAGGCAATTCACGTATTACACGCTAAGAAGGCTATAAAATTCGAAAGCACATTGTCGTTTTTTTTTCTATCTAAGGACACTTTTCTTTTCTATTATTTTCTATCAACGAGCCATTCGTCGCTCGAATTAGGGACATATGAATGACGTTAAGGTCAGGAAGGGGCGAGGGGGGAAGAGCAGGTACGATAGCAGATTGTAAATTTTTCCCATTTTCTCAAAAATTTCATATTGCTCGAATTAGAGGATAAATTGGGCTTTCACACAGGAATAAAAGTGATTCTGAAGTTTGCATCGTTGTAATGCAAAGGCTAATTTATCAATCAAATTCCATTTTTCCTATGAAATTTTTAAATTCAAAATCATTAAAATTTATTTTTGTACCTCTATCAAGGATTTTAAATTCACGAGCAAAACTTAAATCTCACTAAAAATGAATGAACAAAATCGATTTTCGTTGGCTTGAAACGATGCAAACTTCAACATCACGAATAAAAACATGAAAAACCAATTTTCCATTCATCGTAAATAATCGTATTTGATGAAAATGGGAAAAACCTTTCGTTATCGACCTGAACGCAGCCTGGAATTTTTTTTCCTTCGTTTTTTTTTGTGCTCTGACATATCGGGTGCGCTTGTAAATCCATATTTTCGCCGTTATCCATCGTTGTTGGTCGATTCAATGCGTTTGGCAGAGAAAGAACGATGCAACGATGAACAAAGGAGCGAGATTGAATATAAAATTCTTCAACAAATCGTCGGTTTATTTCTCCTCGAAGCGAAACGATTTCGTGTTTGATTCTTGCCGACTGGACATTGTCATTGTAACGGTTTTTTTCTCCGTAACTTTTTGCGTCGTCGATTGTTTGACTGTACGTTGCTCGAGACTGTCCTTGTTGCCGGTGTCAATGGCTTTGAAGGTCGACATCTCGTTTCCGGTTGTTGAGAATTCATTTTTCTCCAATTTTTCGAAATTCGTGCTGTTCACGGATTTTCCCGGTGTCGAGGTATAAATTTTCGTCGTTATCGTTTCCATTCGTCCTCCGGGTGTGACGTTGCTCTCGATATTTTTGTAAGTTTGATTCTGGGGAACACCGGCGGTCACGATGTAACTGCGAGGAGGTGCCAATTTATAATCGACTTCGTCATTCTTTTCCGATCGAAATGTGCTCATCGGCGCTGATTTGGAGGTCGAACGGTCGTTGACGATCGTCGACGAGCTCGTGACGTTGGACGGAAAGTATTTTGGATCCAGCGACTCGGTGATGCGTTTTTCATCGACAAAAGTGCGTTTTTCGAAACTGCTCGTTTTATCCTGGCTCGTTTTTTCATCGTGGCTGAATTTGCCGAATTCGTTCGAACGTTTTCCGATCGGTGAACGTGGCAATGGCGGCGGTGGCGGTCCTTCCTGTGACAGTGAGAGATCGGTAATTTTTTTCGTCGTCGATTCGTAAATTCTCTTCTCCGATGAATAATCCTCGTGATCGTGCGAATATTTGCCGTAAGATTGTTCACGATTTACATCCTGAATTGGCTTCCTGATCGGTATTCTCGAGGATGCGTCGTTGGTGTCATTCTTCTCGGTGGTATCGAACGATTCTTGATTTATCTTTCGCTCGATCGAGCTGTACTGAGCCGGTGAATTGTCAGTTGGGAATGCACGATCGGTTATCGTGTAGGAAAGTGTCGAATCAATCGTCGGATAACGATTTCGATCGCTCGACAGAGTTTCGTTGTTGTATCTTGTTCTTTGTTCACCGGAATTTCCGTATTGATAGTCCGGAGAATCATTGTATTTTCGTGAATCCAATGAGCCATAATTAGCGTCGCGATATTGGGCGTCCTTCATTCTTCTCTCGAGGGTACTTTGCGTCGAATGTACCTTCTCCGGGCTCACGAGATTATCACGATCGTTCACTATCTGCTGGATATGCTGGGTCGATGATTGTAAATTATCCAGCGTCTGGTGCATCGTTTGCGACGTCGATTTTCCCGTTGGAGCACGCTCCTCGAATGCTCGGTTCTCCAATCTGATTAAAAAAATAAATAAGAGATTAAGGCGAGGCTAAATTTAAGGCAAAAATTTTCATAAAAAATTGATTTTTTTTAAGAAGCCGCCATTTTGTTAAAAAAAACTATTTTGCTTATTCCTTCGATTAAATACTAGATTATACTTTATATTGGCGAAATATTTTTAATTTTTTTATTTTGGATGATCCAATCCAGAGATTTTGTGCTTTTTTGAAAAATGATGAATTTGGAGAATTTTTAATTTTTAAAAAACGTGAAAATCCAAGATCAACATTAAATTTTTGGTTCAATTTTTTTTTATATAATACCTTGTACTGATCTTAAAAAATCCTGAAATTTACAGAATTGCGTTTTTTTTATTAAGTGAATTTTAGAAATTTGGTAAAAACTTAAAATTTTAAAATTAAAATATTTTTTTACCTCCAAGTTAAGTAAAGTTGAGCAATCATGTACTTTTGTAATTTTGAGCAGTACAAATTTTAATGAATCACATAAGAATGTAAAAACAGAAACATAATTGAATTTACGTTGAAACGTTTTACCAAATAAATAAAAACGCAAATTCAATTATTTTTCTGTTTTTACATTCTAATGTCATTAATTAAAATTTTTACTGCTTAAAATTACAAAATTACATGATTGCTGAACTTTACTTAACTTAGAGGTTCTCCAATCTGATTAAAAAAATAAATAAGAGATTAAGGCGAGGCTAAATACCGACATTATTACCGAAGCCCTACATTATCCACTCAAAATCGCTGTCCAAACTTTTTCCAATACCGGTGTATGAATATCAATTAAATTTATGAATTAATGATGAATGAATTGCAAAATGCAAATGCGAGACATAAATCAACGTTTTCGTTAATTGCCACTGACTTGTCAGACAGTTTGGATAAAAGTCTGATGAAAGTAAAATTTTACAAAAAATTTGCAAATTTTTTGTAAAAAAATTGTTTCGCAAAATTTGTATATAAAATTTACTTGAAAATTGTTTTGCAACAAAAAATGTTTCACATAATTTTTTGCAAAAAAAATGTTTCGCATAATTTTTTACAAAAAAATTTGTTTGCAAAATTTTATTCACAAAATGGTTTTAAGCAATTGACTTGCAACATTTCTCTACGAAAATTGTGCGCAAGTCTTTTTCCGAAAAATTTTGCGAATAAATTTTTTTGCATAAATTTTGCAGAAAAATGTTTCAAATTAATTGTGTAAACTAATTTTGTCCAACAAGTTTTGCAAAATAATATTTGTGCAAACAACTATGCGAAATTAGATATAAGTTAATAAACTAGTTATTTAACATCATAAATACTGAAAAGTAAGAAATAAATGAACGAAAAAAAAAAATTCAAAAACAATCTTTTATTAGTTAATAAAGAATAACTAGAAAGTTAAAAATAATTTTATTCCGATCGGAAATAAGTTTTCAAATAAAAGCGTGTAACATTTTAACACAAGAGGGAAAAAAAAGAGGAAACGCTTTTATTTGAAAACTTATTTCCAATCGGAATAAAATTATTTTTAACTTTTTAGTTATTTTTTATCAACAACTAATAAAAGCTTGTTTAAAAATTTGTTTTTGCTTCCTCATAAAGGAAGTTTTGTTTTTGTGAAAAAAAAATTTTTCGTGATTTTTATGCCAATATGTTCAAAATGTCCTAAAACATCGAGAAATCATATTTCGAAAAAATGTCCGGATGGATGTGTGTGTGTGTATCCTGAGTTTCAGATGTAAATAATTAATAACTCGAAAACTCTTGGAGATATCAAGCTAAAATTTGGCACACTTGTCGAGCACGAATTGCTCTTCATTAAGAAAAAAAATTTGTTTTAATTATAACGGGTGTTCAGATTTTATCTACTTTTTTCGTTTTTGCAAGAATGGCAGAAACGCTCTAACCTCTGCAATTTTCAAGATATTGCACTCAAACTTTGTACAGAATTAGTATAGCTATTAAGGTTGTTTGGTATTGAATTTGGCGAAAATCCATCGAGGGATTAAAATTTTATGAAATTCTGATTTTTTTGAAAAATAGCCTAAACGCTCTAACTTGTGCAATTTTTAAGATATTGTACAACTTTGCACAGAGCTAATATAGCTATCGAGGTTGTTCGCTATTAATGTCAAAAATCCAACGAGGGATTAAAATTTTATGAAATTTTAAATTTTTTGAAAAATAGCTTAAACGCTCTGACTTGTGCAATTTTCAAGATATTGCACTGAAACTTTACACAGAGCTAATATAGCTACCGAGGATGTTCGTTATTAAATTTGGCGAAAATCGATCGAATGATTAAATTTTTATCAAATTTTTAATTTTTATAAAAGAAGCTTTCGAAATTTTTTAGATATTGCAATGCAATTTTGTGAAGAGCCAGTATAGCTATCAATGTTATTCGCTATCAAATTTGGCGAAAATCGATCGAATTTGCACATTGATTACTAATATTTTTCAATAGTTAACAAAGCTTCCTTTATGAGGAAGCCAAATTTGATCGCCATATTGTATGTTAAAGGAAGCTATGTGAACTATGGATAAAGATGAGGAAGCAATGTGCAAATTTCAATTTGCAGGGTTTTTTTTCGTTTATTTTTTAATCTCGTCTTATGATATCGGAAATAAAACCTACTGCTGTTGCTGCGTGTATTTTGCCTGTCTGATCGCTGTCAATCGGCCTCTGGCTTCTTCGAGTTCGCGTTCGATTCTCAAAACTTCGGATCTCGCGTCGATTTCCTGCGCCATACCGCCGACCATTCGACGATTAAGTACGAGCGATCTCTCCTCCTCCTGTTGTATCGCTTGTTGCGCGGCTCTGACCAAATTATCGGTCGCTCGTTTGACGGCGTTACCAGCGGCCTGAAGTCTCTTTGTGTTGTCACTGTCGGGATCGGCTTTGACCTTGCAAGCCACGAGAAGCTGCGCGGTACTGCTGGCAACTTGTTTCGCGCTCGATATCAATTTTTCCTCCGAGCTGACGCCCTGAACGAGAGCATTCGCCGATTCGACGAGACTGTGAGTCGCGGCAGCGACCAATCGGGCAGCCGATATCAGACCCTCCGACCATTGTCCATCGTCGGACGACGTCAACGGTGTTCTCGAAACTTTGCCCGTCGCAATAAGTTCTCGTTGTGCAGCGCTCGCAGCCTTTATCAATGCCGATGTTGCCGCTGCTATCGATTTAGCAGCCTCCAGTATCATCTCGTCGAAATTCATGTCCTCGCTAGTTTCCTATTCAAAAATAAAATAAAAAATAATGTAAATTTTTTTATTTTTTAATTTTCATTTTCTGTGATAAATATTATAAATTAATAATGAAGTTGTAAATAATTTCAATTTTGCTTCCTCATGAAGGAAGCTTTGTTTTCGTGAATTTTTTTTTCGAGATTTTTATGCCAATGCATTTAAAATGTCCCAAAACATCGAGAAATCATATTTAGAAAAAATGTCCGGATGTGTGTGTGTATCCTGAGTTTCTGATGTAAATAATTAATAACTCGAGAACGCTTCGAGATATCGAGCTGAAATTTGACACACTTGTCGAGCACGAATTGCTCCTAATTATGAAAAAAATTTGTTTCAATTCTAACGGGTGTTCAGATTTTATCGACTTTTGTCGTTTTTGTAAAAATGGCGTAAGCGCTCTAACTTCTGCAATTTTCAAGATATTGCACTCAAACCTTGTGCAGAATTAGTATAGCTATTAAAGTTGTTTGGTATTGAATTTGGCAAAAATAGATTGAAAGATTAAATTTTTATGAAATTTTGAATTTTTCGAAAAATAGTGTAAAAGCTCTAACTTGGACTATTTTCAAGATATTGCAGTGAAACTTTGTAAGAAACTAGTGTGGCTATTAAGGTTGTTCGCTATTGAATTTGGCGAAAATCCATCGAGGGATTAAAATTTTATGAAATTTGTAATTTTTTGAAAAATAGCGTAAAAGTTTTGACTTGTGCAATTTTTAAGATATTGCACTGAAACTTTGCCCGGAGCTAATATAGCTATCGAGGTTGTTCTCTATTAAATTTGGCGAAGATCGATCGAATGATTAAAATTTTATCAAATTTTGTTTTTTTTTTTGAAAAATAGCGTACTCTGACTTGAGCTATTTGCGAGATATTGTACCGAAATTTTTGTACACATTCAAAATAGTGACCAAGGTTGTTCGCTATTGAATTTGGCAAAATTCCAATTTTGCAAGAAGTAAATTTGAAAGAATTTGACAAATTGCACATTGATTACTCATGTTTTTCGATAGTTAATAAAGCTTCCTTTATGAGGAAGCCAAATTTGATTGCCATACTTCGTGATAAGGAAGCTATGTGATTAAGATGAGGAAGCAATGTGCAAATGTCCAATTTGCAGGGTTTTTTTAGTCACATTACTAACATTTTTGGAAAATTCTGTATTGCACGTTACACTGATCTTGTTTTCACTGAATTTGATGGCAAAGGTTCTTTGGTCGTATATCAATTCATATAGAAATTTCAATCTTAATATTGTGCAAATTCCTCAAATTAGAGCGGAACTTTTTTTCAACTAAAACATTTTATGAAACTGGAAACATTTGGACAATTTTTATCAAATTTAAAAGCAAACATTCATTGGTGATAATCTGTCGAAATAACAAAAAATATCAAGAGACTGCAAAAATTGCTCGAGTTAGACTCGTCACACTTTTGGAACAATTTGAAATCCACTAAAATTACAACAAAACATTTGAATACAAAAATTACAGGTAAATATTCGGAAGTGTAACTCCTGTCAGAATAGAGTTGATTTCTTACAGTTAAAAAACATCATATTTAATATTATTATGGCGGCGCATAATTTTTTGTATCCAACTTTATTTTATTTCATTAGAAAAAAAAAATCTTAAGAAATTTTTTTTCAAAGTTGGGTAAAAACATTATGCGCCATTAAAATATAACTTAATATAAGGTTTTATAATAATAAAGAATTGATAAAAAAATGGACAGCCTCTTTTTAGCGGGAGTTACACTTTCGAATATGTACGAAATATTAAATTGAAAGGAGAGGAGACAGCAAAAAATATCCATTCGACGTCTATAATTCCCTGAAAATGATGATTGTCTTTGCACCATAATAATATGTTTGATTCCTGGTCGATCGTGTATAAAAACAACCAAGAATATCAAACATATCTCACGGTAGAAAGAACCCGGATCCTCTCTTCATCCCTCGTTCGTGACTTCCCTGTAGAATCTCCTCATACAATCGTCCAAGAATACTCAAAGCCAAAAAATGTCTCTGTTTTCGTATACAGAAAGTTTGCATTGTTGGAACGCAACGAAAAGTTTTCTTTTCAATTTTTCCCATTGCTCACGCTTTTATTGCATATTTGGGGCACCAAATACCTAAGGCGAGGCTAAATACCGTCATTATTACTGGAGTCCTACATTATCGACTCAAAATCGCTGTCCAAACTTTTTCCAATACCGGTGGATGAATATCAATTAAATTTATGAATTAATGATGAATGAATTGCAAAATGCAAATGCGAGACATAAATCAACGTTTTCGTTAATTGCCACTGACTTGTCAGACAATTTGGATAGAAGTCTGATGAAAGTAATGTTTATTTCATAGGAGTTCAACATGGGGCTGCCCTCTTTCGGATTTTTGTGAACTTAATTTCGCTATTTTTTTTCGATAAAACACGAAATTTATCAACATTTATCTCGTGATTTGGATTCCAAACTTACGTCGCGGTTTTTTCATAAAATAATGTCAAAGACGTATCGATATTCGTACTTTGGTGTTGGTTATGGAGCCCCGCTCTTGGTTTTAGCCGAAATGCCGTAAAAACATTGTAATTTAATATTTTCAATTACAGATTTTTTATGATTATCGGATCTGTAATTTTTTCTTTCGTTTTCCGAAAAAATTTTAGTGGGGCTCCATTTGTGCCATAATTCTGTTGATACTGTAAAAATTTTATTGATTTTCATCCATTCGTGCCGGAGCGAGTTTGGAATCCATTTTCGAGGTGCTAATGTCGGTATTTAGCCTCCCCTTAAGAGGAGGCTAAAGGCGACATTCGGACCTCTCTCTCGCTCTCACACGACCCCTATCATCCATTCTCTCTCGCACTCGCACGAAAAATGTCGGTATTTCGCCTCCTCTTAATAGAAAACCCCAAAAAATGTTTCAGCAGTTCTGAACATTGAGAACATACTCTTAAGAGGAGGCTAAAGGCGACATTCGGACCTCTCTCTCGCTCTCACACGACCCCTATCATCCTTTCTCTCTCGCACTCGCATGAAAAATGTCGGTATTTAGCCTCCTCTTAAGAGGAGGCTAAATACCGACACTAACAGCTCGAAATTGCCATCCAAACGTGCTCTTATACAAATGGATGGAATTGAATAAAATTTTAACAGCATCATCGGAACAATGGCAGGAATGGAGCCTCACTAAAATTTTTGCGAAAAACAAAAAAAAAAATTACGGATTCATTTACCACCAAGAAACTGTAATTGAAAAAGTTAAATTATTAAACTTTTACCGCATTTCGGGTAAAACCAAGAGTGAGGCTCCATGAAGAACGCCACGATACAAATATCGAGACGTTTTCGACATTATTTTACCAAAATGACACGCCGTAAGTTTGGATGGCGCATCAAGAGATAAATATCGATAAATTGCAGTTTTATTGAATAACGAAATGGCGAAATGTAGTTCACAGACGTGCGAGTGAGGGCAGCACCATGGATTCTGACGAGTAACCTATAATATTTAGGGGGCTCGAATGAGTTCGTTGGCATTAGCTGTAACGTATTTTAGCCTCTCAATTGACAATTAATTGTGAATTAATTTATTCCCCTCTTAATTGTCAAAATGTAATTAATTTTCATCCACGGTTGTCGGAGAAAGACTGGACGACGATGATACGTCGATAATGTAGGGATTGAGTAAAAATGGTATTTAGCCTCCTCTAAAGGGGGATTAATTTAAAGAAGTCATTTTCGTTGTATTCCAACGATGAAAACTGCATCATCGTAAAATTGCATTTTTTCCTTCGTTCTCACCTGAAAGCTTCTTCTCGGTCGTAGACTGGCCAATTTTTTCGCTGCCGCGTCGATGCTCGCGGCAGCACCGAGTAGCTCGTTTTCGGCTATAACTGTTGGATCATCGGGATCGATCCAATCGTTGCCTTTGAGTAATTCCGCAACCGCGACCAATTCGGTGACGCTCTGAGCGATTTTTCGCGATATCGTTGGCAGCGTGTGTTTGGCATCGCTCGATCTCGACGATATTTGCAATATCGCTTGCAACAATTCACGATAATTCATGGCAACGTCGTGTCCAGCTTGTAACGTACGATCGCGCAATTCCGTCGTTTCCGCGCAATTGTACGCGGCCGATTTGCATATCGTCAGCATATCGCTTATCGATTTGCGTCCCAAATTAGCCGCCGCGATAATGTCGTCCTGTTTGCAACTGTTTCCAGCCGCAACGGCCTTTGCCGTCGCCGTTGTTATTCCCTTTGTGCAACGAACGAGATCCTCCGGTGTAACGACGATTTTGTGACCGTCCGGAGTATTCAAGGCTCTTATTTCTTGACCGATCGCCTCGATCGTCGATTCGAGAGCTCGTGTTCCACGCGTGTGTTCGTCCTCAACGGCTTTAACGGTTTTCAGCAGAGACGTCACATTTGTCACCATCACCTGTTATGACAAAAATAAATGTATCGGATTAACAAAGTAACAACGGAGCTAAAACGAAAATTTGTCAATCCAAAAACTCTGGCGTTAAGAGGCAACTGCGTTAGTGAGCTAAAGATATCATTATTTTCCTTCTTCCAACAGAGACTCGATTTTTGCCGAAACAATTTTAGTTTGCTATTTTTTAATATCGATTATTCGTCGATTAGAGGGTGTTAGTTTCATCAATAGCTTTATGATCGGTAATTAAAGCAGATAGCCTGTTTTTTTATGTGTCTCGAATGGCGATGAGTGTCTCTGAGTGCATTTGAGTGCTTCCGATTACTTTGAGTGGCGATTTGGAACTTTTGTTCAAACTTTGCGGATGGTTTTGAACGCTTCTGAGTATAATCAAAAAGCATTGGAGCGTTTCAGACAATTTCTAGTGTTTTTGAGTGTAGTGAAGAATTTTATAACGTTTCAAGGTAACTTTGAGTGTTACAAGTGGCTGCGAAAGTTTTGGATAAAATGAAAGAAATTTTGAGAATTTTTAAATTGCTCGTCAACTTTTTGATTGCTTTAAATTCTCGATACAGACTTTTGAAAGTGGCTTTGAGTGTTTCTCAGGGCATGTTAAAGATTTTTGAGTGCCCTCGAGAATTTAAGGTCGTTATGAGTGTTTTTGATTAATCAATCTACAATTATCACACGTATTAATGATTATGGGCTTCTTTTTTTTCGGATGAAGCAAGCTGCAAGGCAGTTTTTATTTTAATTAATTTTTTTGTTTGACTATTAGTGAATATGAGGAAAAAAAATTCTGTTAACACAGCACACACCTAACGAATGAGTACGTACCGAACGTTTCAATTTTTAAAAACTCTATTTTATCGATTTTTGCGTTTGAATGATGTTTAATTCGGTGGGATGAAATAACAATGTGTCATTTTAAATGTGATTTTCCTATTGCTCGAAATTCGACGGATAAAATTTCGTCAATTGCAGCGTGACATTTTATCCCGAAAGTGATTATTGAGTTTGTTTATGCTGGAACGATGAAAATTTGATTTTTTTTTCAAAGCACGTCTTTATTGCGACGTTACAGATGCAAAAAGCAGTGAGTCTCACAATGATGGAAGCAGAGTTGTAAATAATGCATTATTTTGATGACGCATCACTGTATTCATTACCCATTACATTGCATAATGTGAAATGGATAAGTGTAGCATTACAAAATACAAAAGTAATGTGTAATGAATGCATGTTCCATTACAAATAAAAAAGTAATGTGTAATGGATGCGTGTTCCATTACAAATAAAAAATTAATGTGTAATAGATGCGTGTTCCATTACAAATTACAATTGAAAAAAAAAGTAATTGGTAGTTGAGAATATTCCATTACAAATTAGTGTGTTTCGGAGTTGGGCAAAGTACTTAAAAGTACTTCAAGTATCAAGTACAAAGGACCGTAGGTACTTGAAGTAAAAGTACTTGAAAAAATCAAGTACCAGTATCAAGTACTTTTCTAGTTTTCGGGTACGTCTCGTAAATTCTGGTACTTGGGTCATTACATGTCAAATCGACCAAGGGTTGGAATCGACCACTTTCAATTTCGATGAAATTTAGTGAGAAGTTTTGTTTCATCATAAAACCAAGTTCTACTAAGGAAAAAAAATGAAATTTTTTTTTCAAAAGTTATGCAAAATTAAAAATTTAACCATTTTTTTTCTGAATATCTTGAAAACTTTGATAGTTATGAAAAATCGTTTGTTTCGTCTTGAAGAGTATACTTGGGGCTACGAAAAAAAAAAATATTCCGACAAAAAATTTTGAAAAATGATGAATTTGGAGAATTTTGAATTTAAAAAAAACGTGAAAATCCACAATAAACATCGAATTTTTTGTTCAATTTTTTAAATATAATACCTTGTACTGATTTGAAAAGATCCTGAAATTTTCAGAAAGGTGTTTTTTCGTTTCAAAAATATGAATTTTTTTAAATTGAGCAATCATGTAATTTTGTAATTTTTAGCAGTCAAAATTACATGATTGATCAATTTCACTTAACTTAGAGGTAAAAAAAAAAGTTTTACCAAAATTCAAAAATTCATATTTTTGAAACAAACAAAAAACACATTTCTGAAAATTTCAGGATCTTTTAATATCAGTACAAGGTGTTATATGAAAAAAATAAAACCAAAAAATGAACGTTGATCGTGGCTTTTCACGATTTTGAAAAATTCAAAATTCTCCAAATTCGTCATTTTTCAAAAATTTGTTTCGGAATTTTTTTTTTTTTTCGTAGCCCCAAGTATACTCTTTAAGACGAACTCAGAACGATTTTTTCGTAACTATAATAGTTTTCGAAATTTTTTAAAAATAAACTTGAAAAAATGGTGAAATTTTGAATTATCGAAAAAAAAAATTTAATTTTTTTTTCTTTGCTAGAACTTTGTTTTATGATAAAAGAAAACTTCTGACCAAATTTCATCGAAATTGAAAGGGGTCGATTCGAAATATTGGTCGATTTGGCATGGAATGACCGATATTCAAAGGCTTTGCACATGCAACCATCAGCAAGACACATTCAAAAGTACTTGATACTTGTACTTGAAAAAAGTACTTCAAGTACAGAAAAGTACTTGAAATTTTCAAGTACAGTACTTCAAGTACAGGAAGTACTTGAAAAATTTAAGTACAATACTTGAAGTACTTTTTAAGTACTTTGTACTTGCAAGTACTGCCCAGATCTGGTGTGTTTCTAGGACAATTTGGAGCAGGTACCATTTTGCTCAAAGGTAAAGTCTATTAATTTTTCAATGAAAACAATTTGTGTGTATCAAGTTTTTGTTAACTTTAGTATCGTAGTGGTAAATGTATGGACAGTGATTTTTTGGAGTAATTTTTACTCCATTCTTGTAAAAATTACAATTCAAGGATGGAGTAAAAATTACTCCAAACAATCACTGTTATTACATTTACCACTACGATAGTAAAGTTAACAAAAACTTGATACACACAAATTATTTTCATTGAAAAATTAATATACTTACCTTTGAGCAAAATAATACCTGCTCCAAATTGTCGTAGAAACATGTAATGGAATATTCTCCACGACAAATTACTTTTTTTCAAATGCAATTTGTAATGGAGCACTCTTTCATTACACGTTATTTTTTTTTGCAATGGCACATGCATACATTACACATTACTTTTTATATTTGTAATGGAACACGCATCCATTACACATTACTATTTTAATTTGTAATGGAACATTCATTCATTACACATTACTTTTGTAATTTTTAATGGAAAATTTATCCAATATACATTGTTTAAAGTAATGGGTAATGCATTACTTTTACATTACTATTTTCACAACTCTGGATGGAAGTAAATCTTATGTAATATGTCGATCATGATTGTACGGTATAATATTGCGATGAAATTTTATTTAAAAAAAGATTAACACTCGATTAAAAAAGAGGAATATAAAAAAAGCGATTGCACGAGTGAGTTCAATTTCGTAGGACGAAATGCATGATAAAAAATACTAAAAATAGGGAATAGTAATAAAAAAAAAAAAGGGCAAAATTTTCGACGCGGAAAAAATTTGCTACATGAGTAACAAGAGAAGATCGGAGTTTCGTTGTTCGGGCTGATTGTTCTCGCTGACGGTCAGAAGTCGTATGAGTTCCTCCTCCTGGTCGGAGACGAACCATTCGGATTCGGATCCACCGGTATCGCTCAGCGGCATTATCTGCTGTTGCACTTGCTGCTCAACGACCTGTATTTTCGTTCGGTTCGTTTTTTTGTTTTTTTACCCCCCGCCGTGGAAAACAAAAAGTCCCCAAGAAATCGCAATGAACCAAAATCGTCAGTAAACCGTATCAAAGTCCACCAAAAAAATATCTTTTTTTTTTTAAATACATTAACATCGCCACCAAATTCCAAATTGATAACCAACTACGAAAAAAAAATCTTAGGCATTCAGTAAACGAAAGAAGGTGTGAACACATATTTTTTGAACAATCGTAGCCACTTGCAACACACATTAGGATGAAAAATTGATTTTTTGGCCGGGATAATGATGAAGATGATGGGAAAAAAAAAGATAAATGAACTTTGAGGTGGACTTTAATATCGTACCGACGAATTTCGTCTCAAGCGTCACCTTGAATTTCCCTTAAATTTTTTCTTCAAATGTTGCTTTTCGTTTTAGTAGGGCCTAATTCGTTAGAGATTTTCGTGTCAATTAAAGTCCACCCAAGCAAAAGAAAATAGCGAGCAATAAAACATCCTAGACTTTTTTTTTTGTATATTTGATTAGAGGAAAAGCCACTTTCAAGGAAAAAAAACCTTCGTTAGTTCACTGTGGAAAATCAAGCACGCTTGTTATCAAAGACACTCTCTAAATAAGAATATTATCAATTTTTTTTTGTTTTTCCCAGATCATTTCCTCGATCATTGCCTCTCAAAGCCCGCTGTTTTTTTTTCATGATTAATCGTTGTTATTCTTGATTATCGCGTTAAATTTGTATTGGGAAAAGAAAACGCCAGATGACAATATAACGTCAAAGCCCCATTGATTTTTGAAAATATCGGAATATGGATTATTTCAATTATTTCAAAATACGAAAATGCATTGTGCAAGATAAAGAAAAAAACAAATCTCAAATATTCCCCAATTTTAATTGACCAGCCGCTGTGTCAAAAATCTTCAGTGAATGTTCAAAATTTCATTGTTTTCCGTTAATCGATGTCCGAGAAAATTTGAATCTAAATTCTAAGCTGATAGAGACGTTATTTCTGTGGCTTGTCAGCATAACGAGTTAAGTCCGAAGATTCCGGTAAAACAAGTTAACTCCGCATATGGAGAATTAGTGATACATTTGAACAATGGTTAAAGTTTCACTAATTTTTTGTAGTTTTATTAATTTGTCATTGATTAAAACTGCATATAGATAAAAAAAAAAGTGAAAAAAAAACGAAAAGTTGATATATTAATTTCGACTTTTCGTTTTTTTGCTTCCTCATAAAGGAAACTTTGTTTGTGTGTGTGTGTGTAAAACGCTTCGAGATATCGAGCTAAAATTTGGCACACTTATCGAGCACGAATTGCTCTTTATTAAGAAAAATTTTTTGTTTTAATTATAACGGGTGTTCAGATTTTATCGACTTTTTTCATTTTTGCAAGAATGGCGTAAACGCTCTAACCTCTGCAATTTTCAAGATATTGCACTCAAACTTTGTACAGAATTAGTATAGCTATTAAGATTGTTTGGTACTGAATTTGGCGGAAATCCATCGAGGGATTAAAATTTTATGAAATTTTGAATTTTTTGAAAAATAGCCTAAACGCTCAAACTTGTGCAATTTTTAAGATATTGTACTGAAACTTTGCACAGAGTTAATATAGCTATCGAGGTTGTTCGCTATTAAATTTGGCAAAAATCCATCGAGGGATTAAAATTTTATGAAATTTCTAATTTTTTGAAAAAGAGCGTAAAAGCTCTGACTCGTGCAATTTTTAAGATATTGCACTGAAACTTTACACAGAGCTAATATAGCTATCGAGGATGTTCGTTATTAAATTTGACGAAAATCGATCGAATCATTAAATTTTTATCAAATTTCTAATTTTTATAAAAGAAGCGTAAACGCTGTAACTTTTGAAATTTTTTAGATATTGCAATGAAATTTTGTGAAGAGCCAGTATAGATATCAATGTTATTCGCTATCAAATTTGGCGAAAATCGATCGAATTTGCATATTGATTACTAATATTTTTCAATAGTTAACAAAGCTTCCTTTATGAGGAAGCAAAATTTGATCGCCATACTGTGTGTTAAAGGAAGCTATGTGAACTATGGATAAAGATGAGGAAGCAATGTGCAAATTTTGCAGGGTTTTTATTCTTCACGTTCCTAAACTTTTTAATCAACTAATTTTAACATTCTTCTGTTTAAAAATTATTTATAAATATAAATGTTTATAAATATTGTTTAAAAACGAAATTGTTTATTTTTCACGTTCCTAAAATGTTTCATCAACTAATTTTAAGATTTTGTTCTTTAAAAATTGTTTATTGATGTCCTTGTTTGATATTTTTCATTGAGGATCTCTATAATACGTTTTCCGATCCCTTTAAGTCAATTTGAAATCAATACTTGTGTTGAAAACAGCAAATTCGCTGATTACTATTTTATGATCTATTTGAAGTTTTAAACAATGACAAATTTTTCAAACGGATAAACAATTTTTAAAGAGAAAAATATTAAAATTAGTTGATGGAAAAGTTTGGGAACGTGAAAAATAAAATAAAAATGAAAAGTTCAAATTATAATTTCAACTTTCCGGTTTTCTTTTGTTTATTTTTTAATTTTTCGCGTTCCTAAACTTTTTCATAATATAATTTTAGCACCTTTCTCTGTAAAAATTATTTATTTCTGTCCTTGTTTGATATTTTTTATTTACGGTCGTTTTAATACGTTTTTCGATCCCTTCGAGTCAATTTAAAATCAATACTTCAGTTGAAAACAGCAAAATCGCTAATTACTATTTTATGATCTATTTGGAGTTTTAATCAATAAGAGATTAATAAAACTGTACAAAAAATTAGTGAAACTATAATCATTGTTCAAATGTACGACAAATTATCATACTCCATATGCGGAGTTCATTTGTTATACCGGGATCTTTGAATTGTTGACTGATAATTGACTGATTTCCGTTAAGTCATTTTTCGAAAAAATGAACTCAATTCGTTCTGCCGGGAAGTCAAAAATTTGATCTCCCCTTTGCATCAAATCTGAAGGTTCTCCACAAAAATATCAATAATCGATTAATGGGTATAAGCAAGATGGAAGAAACTAATTTGTTATGAACAAAAAATTTTGATCTTTAAATAATAAGATAACACCGTTCATCTTTAGTCACGAGTTCCTTTCCCAATAATATTTAGCAGTGCGCCACGAAGCGAATGAATGCTATAAAATAACATGAGAATTTTTTAAAAAACCGACCTTGGCAGAATCCTTGAGATGTGCCATACTGGGATCATTGATGGGTTTGCCACTGGCAGCTTTGGTCGCGTGTATCAGGTCACCTAGAGCCGAGGCGACGTCCTTAACGGCATTTATCAGCATGACCTGAGCCTCGGAATTTTGACTACCGAGACTGGCAGCGCCGTATTTAACGACCTCGGCGAGTTGCACTATCGTCGATACGGCATTTTGCGCTGCGACGGCCAATTGTTCCTGCGACGAGGCCGCACCCGCCACCAATGTTTTCGTGTCCTCGACAAGAGCTTTCGCCGTTTTGAGGATGTTCTCACGATGATCGGCGAATGTATCGCCCTCGTTTTCCGCGTGTAGAGTTCCAGCAGTGGCGAACATTATCGTTGTATCAAGGTCACCGATGATACCGGAAACGGTGCTTGCGGCGTTGATGCAGGCCTGTGTACCTCGTGAACCCGCTTGCAGAGCGGCCAATACCTGGGCAGAGTTGTAAATAATGCATTACTTTGATAATTCATTACTGTATTTATTACACATTACACTGCATGATGTGAAATCGGTAAGTGTACCATTACAAAATAAAAAAGTAATGTGTAATTGATGTATGTGCTATTACAAATACAAAAAGTAATGTGTAATGTATGCATGTTCCATTACAAATAAAAAAAAGTAATGTGTAATGGATGCATGTGCCATTACAAATACAAAAAGTAATGTGTAATGGATGCATGTCCCATTACAAATGAAAAAAAGGAATGTGTAATGGATGCATGTGCCATTACAAATACAAAAAGTAATGTGCAATGGATGCATGTCCCATTACAAATGAAAAAAAGGAATGTGTAATGGATGCATGTGCCATTACAAATACAAAAAGTAATGTGTAATGTATGCATGTTCCATTACAAATAAAAAAAGTAATGTGTAATGGATGCATGTCCCATTACAAATGAAAAAAAGGAATGTGTAATGGATGCATGTGCCATTACAAATACAAAAAGTAATGTGTAATGGATGCATGTGCCATTACAAATACAAAAAGTAATGTGTAATGGATGCATGTGCCATTACAAATATAAAAAGTAATGTGTAACGGATGCATGTCCCATTACAAATGAAAAAAGTAATGTGTAATGGATGCATATGTCATTACAAATGAAAAAAAGGAATGTCTAATGGATGCATGTGCCATTACAAATACAAAAAGTAATGTGTAGTGTATGCATGTTCCATTACAAATAAAAAAAGTAATGTGTAATGGATGCATGTCCCATTACAAATAAAACAAAGCTTCCTTCATGAGGAAGCAAAAGTAATGTGTAATAGATGCATGTCCCATTACAAATGAAAAAAGTAATGTGTAATGGATGCATGTGCCATTACAATTAAAAAAAGTAATGTGTAATGGATGTATGTCCCATTAAAAATAAAAAAGTTATGTATAATGGATGCATGTGCCATTACAAATAAAAAAAGATCTAGAATCTAGAATTATCACAAATAATTCATAAAGTTAAAAAATAGAAACAAAAAAACAGACAGTTCATCGTTAAATATGAAGTATAAAAATGTGTTTAACCCCAAAAATTATCCAACTTTATATTGAACTTGCTTTTGCATAATTATAAGCAATCTGATAAAAATTACAAGTTGATGATACACAATTTGTCGCTTTATGGATCATTGGTGATAATTGTGAATGTACTTTTAGTGAGCGAAATAAAATAATGAGACAGCAATGTGCAAGTTTCTAATACGAGCACGGCAATTTTTCTATTGGCAATGTCATATTCGCCACTGCAAATTACTTTTTAAAAAATTGTTATTTGTAATTGAACGTGCATACATTACACATTACTTTTTTATTTGTAATGAAACACGCATCCATTACACATTATTTTTGTTATTTTTAATGGAACATGCATACATTACACATTACTTTTTTTTATTTGTAATTGAACACGCATCCATTACACATTACTTTTTTTATTTGTAATGGGACATGCATCCATTACGCATCACTTTTTCATTTGTAATGGAACTTGCATACATTAGACATTACTTTTTTTTATTTGTGATGGAACATGCATCCATTACACATTAATTTTGTAATCTGGAATGGGAAACTTCACCAATACACATTGTTTAATGTAAAGGGTAATGCATTACTTTTACATTACTATGTTTACAACTCTGTACCTGGGAAACTTTTTCCGTAACGATTTTGCCGTTTTCAGCGACTTCCCGCTGCGCGTAGGCGTCACCAGGTGACAATTGGCAGACCCCAGCGGCGCGTACGATATCCGCGCATGAACGACCGAGTTCCTGGACACCGGAACGCAATCTTGATGACACATCGGCATTTGAAGCGGCCGCCGAAGCGCCGGAAGTGTCGCGTGCCAATTGCGTGTACTTGTGGGATATGTCGACGGCCAGAGGACCGAGTCTTCCAACGTCCGTGCTCGATTTTGTTGACTGCAAAATAATAATAAAAAAAAAAAACGGTTAAATTGACGATAAACGAAAATTTTGTTAACATTGATGGATTGATCATTCGATACAAACAATTTTCATAATGAAGGGCAATACACCGAAAATTCGATAATATCTATATATCGAACATTCGATAATATCGATATATCGAACATTCGATAATATCGATATGTCGAACATTCGATAATATCGATATATCGAACATTCGATAATATCGATATATCGAACATTCGACAATGTCGATAAATCGAGCATTCGATTTGTCTCGGAAAAAGTCATATAAGTTAGCCATTGAGACAGAATCGTCAAAGTTGAATGGACAATTACCATTTCCTGAGCCAATCGCGCAATTTCCTTGGCAGCCTCGACCATTCTCGTCTGATATTCAACGTAAGAATCTACGGTATCGACTGTCGAAGTGCGATGTTCCTCGAGTCTTATCATAGCGCGTGAAATCGTCTCAATGAGTCCGGTGACGATTCCATTCGACGTTGATATGCTCTCGAGGGTATTTTGTAATTCTCTTATCGCGTCCTTGGTCGATTCGACCGTCTCATCGATTTCCGCGTGCAACGCCGCAGCCTCAGGATTTCCACCGGCCTCTTTCGTCACGTAAACGAGCTGAAGTGCCGATTCTGTAACGGTTTTTGTCTGATCCAATAGAACAGCTTGCTGCTTCGAGTGCACCATATTCGAAGCTGCGCCGATTGCACCGGAGACGAGAGGTTCGCTGCAATTGGCGATGTCACTGACGACAGCGGCGATAGTGTCAGGCTCGTATTTCGCAGCGACGCGCAGTGGCTCCAGTTTCTCCTTCAACTCGGCGACACTTCGATCCATACGATCGATGAAACCCTGGGAAGAATTTTCACGACGTGGGACCAGGGATTGTGAGACTGCGCTCAACGTTGCTGAATCGAGCTCGCGAATTCGCGCTACTAATTTCTCAATCGCCGAATCGCACTCCTGCTGTCCTGGTGTTTTGTCCCTTATCGAGGCAACCAAGGTCTTGATCGATTCGCTGACGTTTTTGCTGTGCTGAGCCAACAATTGCCAGGTTGGCTCGTCCTTGGGACTCGCAGCCAGAGTCTTCGCAGTTTGCACCATCGCGCATGCACCGTCGATTATGGCTTTGCCGGCTCCGTCTATGGGCTCCTCACATATCTCCTCGGTCTCGTGTGTCTCTTCTCTGACCTGGAAGTTAGAGAAACATTTTTGTGAATTTTAGAAGGAACAAATAAATGGATCTGAGTCTTTAAGAGTAATCTGAGGATGTCAACACGCTAAAAAGTCATGAACGATCTTAAATGTCATCCAAAAAGCTAAAATTTTATTATTTTGAGGTCAGGTTCATTGACTTCAGCTGCTGTTTGCATGAATATCGGAATATTGGAGGAATTTTTAAGTTTTTTCGAATTGTTAAATAAAGATCATTAGTGTTTGTTCTACAATCTCAGCTCATTTAAAAAAAGCAGATAATTGATCGTTGATTGAGGGTCGTCGTTTATACTCATAAAATCAGAGTTAAAATCTTTTATGAGTACTCACAAAAAGTTGTGGACTACATGACAATTATAAACTCTGATCTCAATATAAAAAATCATGTGAATTTGAAAATTGCACATAGCTTCCTCATTTTTTTCCGTCGTTCATCAACTCTCCTTTTTGAGAACCTCCTCGACCATCTTTATGATATTTATTATCATGGCTTCCTCATAAAGGAAGCTTCACGAACGACAGAAACAAATGAAGAAGCTATGTGCAAATTTCAAATTTGCATTACTTTTTGGTAACTCCGTTCAATTACATCATTAATTGTTTTTGTCGTCCAGTGTATTGGTGCTAAAGAAATGAACTCGATAGCTGCTAAATTAGGGAACTTAGTGTTAAGGCGAGGCTAAATACCGACATTATTACTGAAGCCCTACATTATCGACTCAAAATCGCTGTCCAAACTTTTTCCAATACCGGTGGATGAATATCAATTAAATTTATGAATTAATGATGAATGAATTGCAAAATGCAAATGCGAGACATCATTCAACGTTTTCGTTAATTGCCACTGATTTGTTAGACAGTTTGGATAGAAGTCTGATGAAAGTACTGTTATTTCATAGGAATTCCACATGGGACTGCCCTCTTTCGGATTTCTGTGAACTTAATTTCGCCATTTTTTTCGATAAAACACGAAATTTATCAACATTTATCTCGTGATTTGGATTCCAAACTTACGTCGTGGTTTTTTCATAAAATAATGTCAAAGACGTATCGATATTCGTACTTTGGTGTTGGTTATGGAGCCGCACTCTTGGTTTTAGCCGAAATGCCGTAAAAACATTACAATTTAATATTTTCAACTACAGATTTTTTATGATAATCGGATCTGTAATTTTTTCTTTCATTATCCGAAAAAATTTTAGTGGGGCTCTATTTGTGCCATAATTCCGATGATACTGTCAAGATTTTATTGATTTTCATCCATTCGTGCCGGAGCAAGTTTGGAATCCATTTTCGAGGTGCTAATGTCGGTATTTAGCCTCCCTTTAACAAGTATTTTTCAAAATTTTTTTAAAAAATTTCAGAAGGAACCTCTTAAGCGTTTTTCACCAAATCCAACCAGCCCTAATGCTTCTTGTTATCTAGTGTATTTGTGCAACAAATTTAAGCTCGATACTTCTAAAAATGCGAATGTTGGAGCGTTAACGACATTTTTTTTTAAATTTCAAATTTTTTTTCTATCGAAACTCTCAAGCGATTTTTATGAAATTCAGTATTATTTTTCATTATCATTGAATGTAACGTCACGAAAAAAAGTCAGCTCGATAAATGCAAAATTACAAAAGCTAGAAAACTCACAAATTTTTTGCGAAAAATGAATTTTTTTTAAACCGAACCTCTCGAGCGATTTTTTCCAAATTCAATCCCAACCGTCCTTATTATAAAGTGTATCAGCACATAAAATTTCAGGATGATCACTGCAAAATTACGAAACTTAGACGACCCACAAACATTGTACAAAAAATTGAAAGTCCCGCCAAATTGGTTTTTTAGACGTTTTGGGACATTTTGAACATACTGACATGAAAATCTCGAAAAAAAAGTTTTTCGCGAAAACAAAGCTTCCTTTATGAGGAAGCAAAACTATATGAAGTAAAGTTTCTATGAACAGTATTTCAGTGTCAATAGAAGATTCCTCAAAAACATGATAAATTATTTGCAGAAATACTCCTCCATTTTCAGTGTATATCTGAGAAAGTTCTTAGTAAATATCGTGTTAGATTTGCGAATTTAGTAAAAACGTCGAAAGTCAAAATGTAAAAATCTCAAAAGTCAGAGAATTTTTGTTCCGGTCGAAAATAGACATCCTGAATATGTTTGAAAAATCAATTAAATACATCAAATATTGAGAATTCGACCAAATCAAAATCTCTTTTGATCGATAATCAGACATCCAATGTACTCGATCAACGATTCAATTTCCATTCGGTGCAGTATAATTGTAAGAATCAGTGTATTTATAAAATTCAATTTGAGCGCCAAATCGAAAAACGTTGTATTTCTTCCTCACCTCGATGAGCTCGGTCTTGGTCTCATGGATCGAGAATTCCTTGGTACTGCACCCAGCGAATTCGCAAAGATTGTCAACAGCCTCAAGCAAAGGTCTCGTGGCTGTGGCGCAACGTTCTCTGTTGTTCTCCGAATAATCACGATCCAGAGTCTTGATCTCCTTGACAAGATTGGCGGTTGAATTAGCGACGTCCTTGGCGGATTGTACAAAATGCCGTTTGGCAACGGGGTCATCGGTTTTGCTGGAAGCGGAACGACAGGCGTTGCAAAGTGCGCTCGTGTGTTTGGCAATCATCGTTGCAGCGTCCAAAATCTGTTGTTTTGTACTGGTGGAATTTTTAAGATTGCCGCAGCCTTCGTGAATGGCTTGTGCGGCACGAACAAATTGGGTCTTGTCGATGACGAAGGTTTCGGTGATCTCCGTGACGATTTTGCGTCTAAGCGACGGTGTCGAGACGGCGCTGGTCGCTGTGCGAAGTTGCGCCGCGGCGTCCTTGAGCTGTTCCTGCATGCGCGAGTCTTGAGGACTCGAGGCGCATTGACGAGCCGCTTCGACCATCCGCGCCGTAGCATCGGCGAGCTTTTTTGCCGCTGCCAACAGACGTCTTTGCTGTTCCGTGTCCGTTTGTCTCTCGGCCTCGCCCTTTATGCTCTGTATCAATTGGGCCGTTGCTTGTCCGACGATTCTCGCTTGACGGACCATTTCACCGGCGTCTCCGGTACTCGCGAACATGCGATCGGTAGCGCTCATTATCGTCTCAACGGCGATTTCCTGAACGCTCTCGTGCGCACGTTCGCCGCTGCGTGTCGCGGTTCTGATGTGATTGAGAAGGTCATTGAGCGTACGGCTGACGTCCGACGCAGCGAGACTCAATTCCTTGAGAAGCTGAGGATCGCTGCAAGTCTCGTTGCAAACGTCGACCAAACCCTCGACGGCTTTCGTCACCTCGCGCACAGCGTTCATCAATTGTGTCTGACAAGCCGGTGACTGCAGTGTCGGAGCTACGACCTTGGCGCATGCGACCAATTGCGATGTTGCCAATGCGCATTGAGTCGCCGCGGATATAACGCGATTTTGCGTCTGCGAATCTTCGCAAGTTGCCGCTATGTTGCGCGCTTTCAGTACCAACGCCGCTGTCGTGTTCGCCACCGCTTTCGCCAGAGCCAATAACATGTCCTGGAGCTCGCGATTTGTGTCGTTCTCCTCCCCGATCGTCGTCAATACCTGATGCGATGCCTCACCCACTCGAGATGCCGCGTTCAAGAGATTCTGTCGCGGCTGAAAGAAGTGAGAAGAGTTAATTGGAATTTGGCGCGCAATCGATGCACGGCGAACGAATTATCGAGAACTCAAATGACGACTCACTATTTTTTCACTGTTTACTATTTTTTTTTTCGCTTTTCGACTTCAACACAAAGGGCTTGAATTTGAAATGAAGCCTCGAGAAAAGGGATTGTTGGAGAAGAATTGTAAGCTGTCGTTTGAAATTTTTCTTTGGATCATTTGAAGCTTTTGAACTTAATTGACAGTGATCTCTTTTTGAGAGGGGTTTTTTGGGTAGGGAATTTTTACTTCAAATGTGAGGTTTTTTTTAACAGGCATTTTTGGGCAGCAGGCAAAACCGTTTGTTTACTGGGAAAATTTTCGAGGCGAGTTGAAGTATTTTGAGATTTGGGTTTGACAGAAAGTCGGATTCAGCTTTTTGATGCAAATCAATTGTTTATTCGAAAAATGTGGAATTTTAGCCGATTTTCACCATTCCAATGCCATTTTTTTGAGTTCTCAATAACCAATCGCGGTTATAAATTATTTTTTCTGCTAGACTATAAATGCTAATTTCAAGCTCAATTTGTTTATCTACAAAGCGAGTTACCTATGACCGCTATTTGGGTGCTTACGTATTGTCCGTACAGCGTTGAAGTTATATAGAACGGCTGCAGGCAATGAAACAATTTTTACGATTTTTTGTCTAGTTTACTCAAATAAATGTTACTTGCATACAGGATTATATAAGTTATTGAAATAAATAATTAAAAAGTGAAAAAAAATTGCAAGGATAAAAAAAAACGATTTAGAAAACTAGATAACGTCTTGAAAAAGCGGATAGTAATTAAGGGGGTGTCCTGAATTAAAATTTCAAAAAAATCCTTTTTGTAATTGTTTAAATCGATAGATAAGCTATGTAAGAATATGTTTACAAAGTAACAGAGGCCAGTAAGTAACTAAAAATTCATATTTTTTCCTATTGAAAACTTTGAAACGCTTTTTCTCCAGTTTTTAGTTTCACGATTTTTTTAAATTGGCGAGCTCGATAGCTGAAAAACTAAACGACCTATTTAATTGAACCAAAGTTTTTTTTATTCAGTAACAAATTCTCTTCCAAGTGAACTATGGAAGTTCGTCAAAAAGTTTATTTAAAAAATTGTTATAGCACCTTGAAGTTGAATTTTTTTTAAACACATTTTTTTTCGTTAACACGCGCAAATTTTTTCACATTTTTGTCAGCTTTTTTTTAGTTCACCCAGAAGAAAGATTTGTAATAAATTTAATTCTTTTTTGGTTTTTTGTTTCAGTAAAAAATTACGGGGTGGATTTTTCCTGTCGTAACAATAGTTCAAAATTCAATACCTTCGTTTCTTTTTTTCCCTTCTAAAAAAACCTCCCAAAAAAACGGGATTTTAGAACATTCTAATTCAGGACACCCCCTTAAGAATAATGAAATTATAATTCCACAAGTTGAGTACTCGTTTCAAAATCGAAAAAGCCAAGGGGTGATTGAAAAAAATTTACTCAATTATAAATATTTACTACATTTTTCTGTCAAGTTATTATTTAAAAAATCAAATGAAAAAAAACAAAGTTATAGAAAAAAAAATCGAAGTTATCTAGAAAAGGGGGCGTCCATTAATCACGTGAGACTCACGATGGGCGGGGGGAAGGGGGGGGGGGGAGGGGGGGGGGGGTCTCAGGCAAAATCACGTGTATTTTTTTGGTGCTTTTTTCATAAAACTTAGCATATTTGGGATTTTTTTTAAACTTACCGACAAGCGATAAATTTATTTATGTTAATGGAATTAACGATTTTTCACGGTGAAAATTGTTAGGAAGTATGAATTAGATTGAAAAATTAATTATTTTTGTTGCATTTAAGCGACGCGAATTTCAGCATCATATTTATTCTTACTAATTGTTGATAAAATAGAATATATTATATGGGGCATTCCATGACAAATCGACCACTTTTAAACCCGACCCCTTTCGATTTGGCTGAAATTTTGTTTTCCTTTTCTACCCAATGAAAAACATTTTTCAGGAAATTTTCAAATTTTTTTATGCAACCCAAAAGAAAAAGCTTTTTTTTTTTTAATGACCATAACGTCTTCAAAAATTGACTAATTGGGACGTTCTTTTCATTGAAAATTTTCGTTTTTAAATATACTTTCCAAAAAAAATACAAAAAAAATGTTAAAATAATTAAATCTAAGAAATTTTTCACTTTTTTTAAAGAAAAATCATCGTTTTATCGGAGTTCGTCTTTTCTTTCATTCAAAAAATACTTTGATCAATTCCGGAAAAAATGCCACTCAACCTGGAGTAGGTCGACATTTCCTTTTATTTTTTTTCTAACGATGATTGAAAAAAGAAAAAATTTCTCAATTGGGCATATTTCACAAAGTACCACTCTGAAATTTTTTGAGGATTCATGAAGGACCTCGGAATTTAAAAAATTGAGAAGAAATAGAAAATTGAAAGTGGTAATCGTCGATTTTTTTTTATTTAGGTGAAAAAAATAGAAGAAAAAGTCGAGCTACTCCAGGTTGGGCGGCATTTTTTCCGGAATTGATCGAAGTATTTTTTGAGTGAAAAAAAAAAAAATTAAAAATGTCGAACTTCGATAAAAAGATGATTTTTCATTCAAAATTTCATAGATTTTAATATCTTAACATTTTTTTGATTTTTTTTTCGGAAAGTACATTCAAAAATGAAACAATTGAAGAAAAAAAACGTCCCAATTTGTCAATTTTCAAAGAAGTTATAGTCATTTAAAAACAAAAGCTTTTTCTTTTGGGTTGGATGAAAAAAATTTGCAAATTTCCTGAAAAATGTTTTTAATTGGGTAGAAAAGGAAAACAAAATTTCAGCCAAATCGAAAGGGGTCGGATTCAAAAGTGGTCGATTTGAAATACCCCATATAGATTCTATAAAAGTTATTTCGTTCTTAAAATAAAATTGTTTGTATCCAGATCACGTTACTAATTGCAATATCCATAATTATCGAATTTTAATTTTTTGAAAATATATTTAAAACTATTGCCATTGGTAAAAAAAATTACGTGACAACGGCAGGGGGGGGGTCAACAAAACCTCATGGATGATCACGGAGGGGGAGGGGGGGAGGTCTAAAATGGATTAAAAATGCATCACGTGATTAATGGACGCCCCCAAAGGGAATAAAAACTCCAAAAAATGGTGGAAAGTTGTTTTTTTTTGCCAGAAAAATTGCAGCTTACTTCTTTGGTTTCGGGCTCGGTGGCTTTGAGGAGATCGGAGAAAGCTGAGCACAATTTTCTGGCTGCGTCGAGTAGTCTCAGACCAGACGTATCGTCTTCCATAAGGGCCGCGATCATTCTGACGCCTTTCGTCATTTCCGGTAAATTCGTAGCGATCGTCGTTATGGCAGCGCCGACAGCCGTGTGATCGACGTCATCAGCTGGACCGGAAGTCAAGGTCACGACCTGTGCCGTTGCCGCGTTCATCTCGGCTATTTGCGATCCGACATTTTGCTTGTGGGTGTGAATTGTCTGTTCGATCCACTTCAAAGATGCAGGATCGTTGCCCAATTCCGGGAGTTGAGCCTTCGTCGTCAATTCCATTTCGGACATGTGAATTATCTCGTGACCGGAAGTTATGGTCGACAGAAGAGCTCTTTGTGGTTCCGTCAGCACCGAAGTCACCTTGGTCTGCTGTACCTTTGTTTTTAAATTTTTCATTCGATTACAAATTCGACAATTGAAATGCGGAAATTTAATTTCTACAAAAATGTTCGTCAGCAGAGATCGACAAAATGTTATTGTTTTTGAAAAATTGAACAAAGGAATAAAAAGGATTGAATGAATGACTCGAGGAAAAATTGGATAAAAACTGTAGCGCAGTTCAGAAAAATCAATTTTTTGCATCTTCTGCAAGTTTTTGGTGTGGAAAATATGTTTGCCAAAAGATTTAACTTGGGTACCAAAGTTAACAGAATTGTAATTTTGTTCGTTTATTTTCAAACTTTAAATGCGGTTTTTTTTTTCAAATAATTTTTTCTAAAGGGTCTCATCGATATCAGGAAAAATCAGGTGGATTTTAAATTCAGGTGCATTTTTCCACGACCGAGACTAAATATTTCTTTTCAAATTTTTTCCCCTTCTTCAATCGCAAAAATTGAAATCAAATTTAGTAAATGGCGTTTTTTTTATTTTCATAATTGTTTTCTAAATTTTTCTTCCAATAGCTGAAAACTATATTTCAAACTTTAGATTGTGACTCGATGAGGGATGGAATTTTAACTCTTTTGACCCATTGAAAAAAACAATATTTAGCCGATTTCCGTCTCGTCTGCAAGTTTTTGGTATGGAAAATATGTTTGCCAAAAGATTTAGCTTGAATCCGAAAGTTAACAGAATTGTAATTTTGTTAATTTAGTTTCTAACTTTAAATGCGTTTTTTTCAAATGATTTTTTCTAAAGGGTCTCATCGATATCAGGAAAAATCAGGTGGATTTTAAATTCAGGTGCATTTTTCCACGACCGAGACTAAATATTTCTTGTCAAATTTTTTACCCTTCTTCAATCGCAAAAATTGAAACCAAATTTAGTAAATGGCATTTTTGTTTCATTTTCAATGTTTTTTTTCCAGAATTTTTTTCCAACAGCTGGAAACGATATTTCAAACTTTAGATTGTAACTCGATGACGGATGGAATTTTAACGCAATTTTGACCCATTGAAAAAAAAAATATTTTGCCGATTTCCGTTGACGAAACAAATAATAATTCGATAATTTTCCTTTCAATCGTCTTTCGATAATAAAAAAAGCAGTGCATTCCCCAAGGATGAAATCTCGTATTGCAAATTTTCCCTTCATTGTTTTTCTCGAATTTCAAAATATCAACGGATTGAAAAAAAAGAGTAAATAAACGAAATGAGGAAAAAAGCACAATTTTTATCGATCATGATTACTCTGAATTTTGTACCTACTCTGTGTCCGCAATAGAAGGCGCCTTAGCATGAAAACAAAATCGAATATTTGTCAATTATATGGTAAATTTTTGGTTTTTGGTTCTGTCTAATTTTGTGCTTTACACCGAGACACTCTGTGAATACGACATATACATTTACAATTGAGTGAAAGTGGAGGTCGGGAATACTTGACGATTTTTTCTTCACGATTTTCCGTTAAGGTGAAAAAAAATCTTCATCGATTTTTTTTTTCTTTTTAATTCTTACCATTGGAGGCGCGTGAGCGATGTTGACCTGTCCACTGACCGTCGTGTATTGAGCTCCACCCATGTGTCCGGTTCCATAAGGTCTCGCTCCTACAAATCGGTATCATGCAGTCTAGCCTAATTGCCATTTTGTTTTTTTTTACACACAATTTACAATTTTATGTACAATTTTTTTTTCTCAATTGCCGCCTAAATCCGCCAGGCACTATCAGCCAATTAAACTCGATCATATTCCGGTTCAGCTGGAAATTCTTTTTCGTACATCAAAAGCCAATTTTCATTACTTTTTAACTTCAAATATACAAAATAATAATAATGGAAAATTAAGAAATTTAAAAAACTGCCATTATTCTATGCCAGAGTTGTGAAAATAGTAATGTACGAGTAATGCATTACTCATTACTTTTTTCCATTACAAATTACAAAAGTAAGTGTAATGGATGGGTGTTCCATTACAAATCAAAAAAATAATATGTAATGTATGCATGTTCCATTACAAATGAAAATAGTAATGTGTAATGGATGCACGTCCCATTACGAATAAAAAAGTAATGTGTAATGGATGCATGTGCCATTACAAATAAAAAAAGTAATGTGTAATGTAATGCGTAATGTATGCACGTCCCATTACAAATAAAAAGAGTAATGTGTAATGGATGCATGTCCCATTACAAATAAAAAAAGTAATGTGTAATGGATGCATGTGCCATTACAAATAAAAAAGTAATGTGTAATGGATGCGTGTTCCATTACAAATAAAAAAGTAATGTGTAATGAATGCGTGTTCCATTACAAATAAAAAAGTAATGCGTAATGGATGCATGTTCCATTACAAATAAAAAAAAGTAATGTGTAATGGATGCGTGTTCCATTACAAATAAAAAAGTAATGTGTAATAAATGCATATTCCATTACAAATAAGAAAAATTGCCGTGCTCGTATTAGAAACTTGCACATTGCTGTCTCATTATTTTATTTCGCTCACTAAAAGCTCATCCCCAATTATCACAAATGATCCATAAAGTTTAAAAAAAAAAACATGCACGATATTTAGGGATTCAATAAAACGACCAATTTTGTATCAGTAACTTGTAATTTTTATTAGATTGCTTATAATTATAGGTAACAGCGTGTAAAAGCAAGTTCAATGTAAAGTTGGATTATTTTTGGGGTTGAGTACATTTTCATACTTCATATTTAACGATGAACTATCTGTTTTTTTGTTTCTATTTTTTTAATTTATAGATCATTTGTGATAATTGTCGATGGACTTTTAGTGAGCGAAATAAAATAATGAGACAGCAATGTGCAAGTTTCTAATACGAACACGGTAATTTTTCTATTTGTAATGGAATATTCTTCACTGCAAATTACTTTTTTTATTGTAATGGCACATGCATCCATTACACATTACTTTTTTCATTCGTAATGTGACATGCATCCATTACACATTACTTTTTTTTTATTTGTAATGGGACAAGCATCCATTACACATTACCTTTTTATTTGTAATGGTAAATGCATACATTATACATTACTTTTTGTATTTGTAATGGCACATGCATCCATTACTCATTACTTTTTTATTCGTGATGTGACATGCATCCATTACACATTACTTTTTTTATTTGTAATGGGACACGCATCCATTACACATTACTTTTTTTTATTTGTAATGGTACACTTATCCATTTCACATTATGCAGTGTAATGTGTAATAAATACAATAATGCATTATCAAAGTAATGTATTATTTACAACTCTGTTCTATGCCACGTATGTACATTCAGCCTGAGATGACGAGAAATTTTTTTGATTCTAGAAAGCTTCATTTTTTAATTTCAATTTTTGCTTCTTTGGAGAAAAATGAATTTTGAAAAATTCTTACCATCACCACCGGCTCTCATTACAGCTGGAATAGCGACGGAAACAGCCTCGACATTTCCCTTGCCAACGTTGCTCCTTTCGTGCTGCATTATCGTCGCTCTGGAAAAAAAATCAATTTTTAGAAAGTCGAAAAAAAATTTTTTTTTTAGGATTTTTTGTTATCAATAATACTTGTGACGCTGCATTCGCAAGAATTCCTCCATGTTTGTCGTGGAGTTGGAGAGACGCGACTGAGACACGTTTTTCTATGTGTCTCCGTCTTTCTCTCTCTTGTTATTGATATCGAAAGTCGAAGGCTTTTTTAATCGGTCTAACTACGGGCGTTAATTTTCCACGAGTCGAACAGAGACGTGATTAAATGAGCTCAGGGATGAGCGCAATCAATTTTTTACATTGTTATTTTCTTTTTTATTATACTACATTTTCACACCAGAGATTTTTTTTTCAATCCACGAACCTTATTTTTTTCATTCCAACATAATGACTGAAGGAAATTGTAGAAACGTTTATTTGAAAAATCGACAATTTGTCATCGATTAACTAAATATTCCAATTGATATTGGAATCCAATCCAATTGATAACTGACGATTGTGAATGGAATTTTTCAAAATAACTTGAGAGCAACATTTATTGTAAGGTTTTTCATAAATTTACGATCAGCAGAAATGTTCGAATTCGTAAAATGTAATTTCTATGACAATTTTCCAGATTTTATATAAAAATTTTTACTGCATACTTGAAAAACCTTTTTAAAACCAAAAGTCAAAATTTTCACTATTTCACTCAATTTTTCTATTGCAAAATGATGATTGCAGAAAATTGCAAAATCACACAATGATTTTTGCAATGGACGATTTTCGACTGATCAATAAATAATTCAAAATGTTTAAAGGAATTTTTCGAAGGCGAATGTGATTTTGCAACATAATTGGACAGCAAAATATGTGGAAGAATTTAGGAATTGATTATGAATTTTCATTCTGGAAAAATGAATGAATTCATAAAATGTAATTGCCATTACCAATATTTAAGATTTATTTTAAAAATTTTCACTTAAAAGAAATGTACTTGAAGTTTCGAATGTTGAGTAAAATGAAAAATGGAGAAATTTATTATGTTCAACCAAACATTTGAAGATCTAGGCAAATTCTGGGTAAATAATAATTTTTTAAATTGAAAGAAGTTTCAAAAATTATTTCCGGTGGCCGTTAAGGGGCCGCAAAAGTGTTCTTCAAAAGAATAAATTATCGATTTTTCCGTTAATCTGAACGTTCAGAATTTCAAGTCCATAAAAAAAAAACCGCCTTAATTTAATTTGCAAAATTTTGCGAACTGCAACACACGGTTTTTAGGAAGCTGAATTTGTATTAAATATCACATGAGTTTTCGAATATCAATATATTTTCACAAGCCGAAAAAAAACGCAACGCAAAAACATTTTTCTCAATTAGAAAAAAATTAAGCAGCTTCTGAAACCGTAAGTTTATTTGGCTACTTTATTACAACCATCAAAATTCCCTGATTTTTTCAGATTCTCCAGGAAAATGCCAATCTATTTTCCAAGTCAATCATGAAAATTCTCTGACTTTTCCAGATTCTCCAGGAAAATAACAACCTATTTTCCAAGTCAACCATGAAAATTCTCTGACTTTTCCAGATTCTCCAGGAAAATAACAATCCATTTTCCAAGTCAAACATGAAAATTCCCTGACTTTTTCAGATTCTCCAGGAAAATGCCAATCTATTTTCCAAGTCAATCATGAAAATTCTCTGACTTTTCCAGATTCTCCAGGAAAATAACAACCTATTTTCCAAGTCAACCATGAAAATTCTCTGACTTTTCCAGATTCTCCAGGAAAATAACAATCTATTTCCCAAGTCAATCATGAAAATTCTCTGACTTTTCCAGATTCTCCAGGAAAATAACAACCTATTTTCCAAGTCAACCATGAAAATTCTCTGACTTTTCCAGATTCTCCAGGAAAATAACAATCCATTTTCCAAGTCAATCATGAAAATTCCCTGACTTTTTCAGATTCTCCAGGAAAATAGCAAACTATTTTTCAAGTTAACCATGAAAATTCCCTGACTTTTCCAGATTCTCCAGGAAAATAACAATCCATTTTCCAAGTCAATCATGAAAATTCTCTGACCTTTTCAGATTCTCCAGGAAAATAACAATCTATTTTCCAAGTCAATCATGAAAATTCCCTGACTTTTCCAGATTCTCCAGGAAAATAACAATCCATTTTCCAAGTCAATCATGAAAATTCCCTGACTTTTTCATATTCTCCAGGAAAATAACAAACTATTTTCCAAGTCAACCATGCAAATTGCCTGACTTTTCCAGATTCTCCAGAAAAATAACAATCCATTTTCCAAGTCAATCATGAAAATTCTCTGACTTTTCCAGATTCTCAAGGAAAATAACAATCCATTTTCCGAGTCAATCATGAAAATTACCTGATTTTTTCAGATTCTCCAGGAAAATAACAATCCATTTTCCAAGTCAATCATGAAAATTCTCTGACCTTTTCAGATTCTCCAGGAAAATAATCCATTTTCCAAGTCAATCATGAAAATCCTCTGACTTTTCCAGATTCTCCAGGAAAATAACAATCTATTTTCCAAGTCAATCATGAAAAATCCCTGACTTTTCCAGATTATCCAGGAAAATAACGTTATATTTCCCATACACGGATATCGACGTCAATGAGTGGAAAATCCGTGATTCGAAAATCAATCGAACGACAAATTCTCAAAAAATCCTAAAATATCTTGCATTTTTCACAGACTGCAAAGTCCTCAATGCAATTTTTCTCCTGTTTTCCATGAACACAAGACACCACTAAAAACGTTTGGAAAAACGTTAGGAAGAAAGTAGTGAAGGGAGGAATCGATTCGACCATCGGTTCTAAATAAAATGGACAATTTTTTGTATAACGTTTCGATTCTTATTCGGATCCTCCTCAGATTTATTATAAAGAAAGAATAGATTAAGAAAGAAGATTTAGATTAAGAAAGAAGAAGAAAGTTAGGAAAAAAGAAGAAAAACTCACTTTAGTGGCGAAACGCTGTCCTCGACCATGGTCGAGCCTTCGTCACCTTCGATGCCAAAGTGATCCTTGGCTTTTTGTTTTTTAAGTATAATGTCGATGTAACCGGATATCAATTGCAATATCTGTTCGGCCTCGGTCGTCTGTACGCTGTAGTACTGATCGGAATAATCACCAAAATCGAGAGTGAACGTATTCGGCGATGCGCCCCATCTTCTGACGGTCGTCAAGGGCCAAGTTTTCAATATTTCTTTGGTTCTCTCGTCAAGTCGAAGTACCGAGTCTTTCGTGACGCCGAGTAAACGGGGCACGAGCTTATTCTTGCCGATCATTTTTTCCTTGACGAGGAAAAATGTCACGCCGTAAGTGCTCAAAGAACGGGCAGTTTTGGTGTAGAGAACTTTTGCATCGAGCTCCGAGAGGCCAACGTGCTTTTTGTGCTCGGCGAACACCTTCTTCTCGATCGCTTTGACTTTGAAGTACGACTGTGGCAAAAATTCCTTCAAGCTGTTGAGACAGAAAAAAAAAATCGTGAGGATAAATCGTTTAATTTTTGTACTTTTCCTATATTTAATTTCGAAATATATCGTGTAATGCGTCACGCAATTTGGAATGATAATTGATATAATATATAATATATGAATATATCATATTGTATATCATATATTCTATATTATTGGTTGAGAATAAACTTTATTGGTGATATCATAATAAAAAACGTTGAAAATTATAAATTTGCACATTGCTTTGATTTGACCACAAAAATTTGACCACCAGTGTGACCATTGTGTAATTTTCTGCGGGAATTTTTTTTTTCTATGTTGAACATCAGCATACGAGGTAAGTATCATCGTGAAAGTCGAGTTTTATTTTTATAAATTATTAAAATTTATTTTCAAACTTCAGAAATGAAAATTGCGGAATTTTTATGGCTTTTGGAGTCTTCAAATATTTCTCAAATGACATTTCTTTTTTCCAAGGACGCCCAATTTTTCCATTTTTACATACGAAAATTGTGTAATAAATTGAGTGTTTTTGGAATTTATTGTGTTTTTTTTTTACTCCGAAATAGAGTTTCCTAAGCCCCTCTTCAAATGTCCAAATAAATAACTTTTTTGAAACGCCCACTATGGATCTATTATTTTCTTAAAAGTGCCATATCTCGAGAGTGCTATCCTAAAATATTATGAAAAAAATTAATAAAAATTGCAGAAGTTATGATTTTTTTGGTAAAAAATGATTTTTTTTTGCGTATCCACTCGTTCGTGATTTTTTTCATCATCTTAAGAATTTACAAAAAAACATTCAGGGTGTATTACCAGTTGAGGATGATTAAAAGTATGACCCTGAATTTTTTTAAGTCATTTTGAATAACACTCTGGACATGGCAAGCGCTAAAAAATGACTGTCATTTGTTTTGTCTTCTTCAGCTGACTGCTTAAATCCCGTGAGAATATGTTATTTTTTTTCAACAATAAAAATTTCTAATTTTCCCTCTCTAATCAAAAAATGCCTTAACGTATCCTTAATATTCCTGACAAAATTTAAATTCCCTAAAATTTCCAGGTTTTCCCTGACCTTGGCAACCTGGTAGAAACAAAAAAGAAAGTCCCTTTATGAGGAAGCAACAAGACGAAAAATCTAGATCGCAAAAATTTCAATATTGATGATCCGCAAAAAAAGTCTCCAAGACTTTTGGATTGGGATATTAAATTTGTTTCAAATGTGTTGGCTTTAAAATATCGATTGATACAAAATTTTCATAACAAGCGAGCATATTTTGTTTTCTTTTTTCTTTTCATGTTGAAGTTTGCATCGTTGCAATGCAACAAAAATAGATTTTTTGAATTCATTTTTAGTGAGATTTAAGTTTTGCTGGTGAATTTAAAATCATAAATCGTTAATAGAGGTACAAAAATAAATTTTAATTATGTTGAATTTAAAAATTTCTTAGAAAGATTGGAATTTTATTGATAAATTGACAATTGATTAATTGCCATTGCATTACAACGATACAAACTTCAGAATCATTTTCTTTGAACTTACTCGAGAAATCCTGGTTTGTGTTTGTCCTCCTTGTAATCGCCGAATTGTATCTGGCATTGTATACCAGCGAATGTACAAGCCTTTTCCTGAGTAACCGGATGTGTGCCGTCTAATATAGCGTCACGGGCTTGAACGTACAGCAACGACAATTGTACGGGATCGCGACTGTCGATATTTTGATCGGAGAAAAAATATTTTCGCCTCAGTAATACCGTTTCGGACTCGTCTATTCCCTGTTCCCGTAGAGTCTTTGCGGGATCTATCCAATTTACTGAAATAACGAGAATCATGAAAAATTACACCATTTTATAATAAACGCCTGAAAAAAATTGAAAAAATAGGGAACTTGCATGTTCTTTTTTAAATTTTTTCATTCCAAAGAAGGGTAAAGAATAAAGAATATTTCAGGACAGTTTTTTAAAAGCAATATCAATGCTGCAAAAATTGTTTCTTTTACACTAATTTTCTTCGGTAAATTTGAATTGGCAACCGTATTGTTGTACTCAACTATCAGCGCCGCCAGTGTCGCTTCCGGGAACTACGTCCCATTATAAACACTGGCTGCATTCGCTTGGACGCTTTGAGCGCCACATCCTGTAGCATTTTTTTAAAAGTCATACGTGCTGAAAGCGCATAAGCGTCCAAGGGACGAATGTAGCTATAATACATATTATAGGCAGAGTTTTGAAAATAGTAATGTAAAAGTAATGCTTTACCCATTACTTTAAAGAATGTGTATTGGACAAGTTTTCCATTACAAATTACAAAAGTAATGTGTAATGTATGGATGCTCCATTACAAGTAAAAAAAGTAATTCGTAATGTATGCATGTCCCATTACAAATAAAAAAAGTAATGTGTAATGGATGCATGTGCCATTACAAATAAAAAAAGTAATGTGTAATGGATGCGTGTTCCATTACAAAAAAAAAGTAATGTGTACCATTACACCGTTGTGTGTGTACCGTGTACCGTTCCATTACAAATTACAATTATTTAAAAAAGTAATTTGCAGTGGAGAATATTCTATTATAAATAGAAAAATTGTCGTGCTCGTATTAGAAACTTGCACATTGCTGTCTCATTATTTATTTTCGCTCACTAAAAGTTCATCTACAATTATCACAAATGATCTACAAAGTTTAAAAAAAGAACATGCACATTATTTAGGGATTCAATAAAGCAACAAATTTTGTATCTAATTTTTATTAGATTGCTTAGAATTATGGCTAACAGCGTGTAAAAGCAACTTCAATATAAAGTTGGATAGTTTTTGGGGTTGAGTACATTTTCGTACTTCATATTTAACGATGAACTGTCTGTTTCTTTGTTTTTATTTTTCAACTTTATGGATCATTTGTGATAATTGTGAATAAACTTTTATCGAGCGAAATAAAATAATGAGACAGCAATGTGCAAGTTTCTAATACAAGCACGGCAATTTTTCTATTTGTAATGCAATATTCTCGACTGCAATTCACTTTTTGTAAAATTGTAATTTGTAATGGAACGTGCATACATTACACATTACTTTTTTTTATTTGTAATGGCACATACATCCATTACACATTACTTTTTTTATTTGTAATGGGACATGCATACATTACGCATTACTTTTTTTATTTGTAAAGGAACACGCATCCATTACACTTACTTTTGTAATTTGTAATGGAAAAAAGTAATGGGTAATGCATTACTCGTACATTACTATTTTCACAACTCTGGCATAGAATAATGGCAGTTTTTTAAATTTCTTAATTTTCCATTATTATTATTTTGTATATTTGAAGTTAAAGAGTAATGAAAATTGGCTTTTGATGTACCAAAAAGAATTTCCAGCTGAACCGGAATATGATCGAATTTAAAATAATGAGAGCGAAATAAAATAATGAAGCAGCAATGTGCAAATTTCTATTACGAGCACGACAATTTTTCTATTTGTAATGGAATATTCTCTACTGCAAATTACTTTTTTTTTTAAATTGCAATTTGTAATGGAACGTGCATACATTACACATTACTTTTTTATTTGTAATGGCACATGCATCCATTACACATTACTTTTGTTATTTGTAATGGCAGATGCATCCATTACACATTACTTTTTTATCTGTAATGGCACAAGCATAAATTTCGCATGACTTTTTTTTATTTGTAATGGTACACTTATCCATCTCACATTATGCAATGTAATGGGTCATAAACTCATAAATACAGTAATGCATTATTTACAACTTTGATTATAGGTTAGATTTGTCTACAATGGGACTTAGTTCCCAGACGCGGCACTGGCGGCGCTGATAGTAGTGGACAACAATATGGTTGCCAATTCAAATTTATCGGGAAAAATTAGTGTAAAAGAAAACATTTTTGAAGCGTTAATATTCCTTTAAAAAAACTGTCTTGGGAAATTAATTATTTTTTATTCTACTTTCGAGTCCAATAGACTGAAATATTTTATTTGACATATAATAAATGGGAAAAATTAGAAAAGGGAAATACTATGTTCTTTTCTCACCTTCGTCGTCCGTCTTCAATTTCTTCCTCAATTGATCCATTTTCGCGTCTCTCTCGCCCTTCTCCTCCTTCCGTCGTTTCAACGTCAGAGTACCGAAATTTCCGGGCTTCTGATTTTCCGTTTCCTCGTCGATGAAATCCCGAACGAGCGAGTACTCGTCGTGATTGGTAATACCGATTTTCGTGCATATCACTACCATGAGATTTGCGACCGGTTGACTGTCGTCGACGAGAAGAGTCTTGAGGGTACCGTCGAGCATTCGGACTCTGAGCGTTCTCAGTTTTCGACGGTATTCGAGCAGATCGCCGTTTCTCAGGATGTAATAGTCGAGATTGCGACCGGGCTCGAGCCAAACGCCCTTTTTAATGTCCTCGTCAGCCAAAAAGAGACCGTAATCTTTCGCTGTAATCAAACGGGGAAGAATTAATAATATGCATTTTGAGTCTCATCATCAAAGTTTTTTTGAACCCTCGCTGGTCACACCTCAAAATAATTCCAAGTTGGTCACACTGGGTCAATCTGACCCGACCGACTTTTTGGAGGGTTGTCAAAAAAAAAGTACTTATACGATTCATATAAAAAAAATATATGAATTAACTTGAATATTTCACTGTTTCAGTATATGAAACAATTGTTGTTGTTTTTTTTTTTTTTTTCATTTTTACATGGAAAAAAATCATGAGAAAAAAGACTTTAAAAAATCCGGTTTTTTTAACTTAAAGACTGTTGTAACTCTTTCAGTTTTAAGGACTTTTTTGAAAAATTTGATATTTGAGCTCAAAGTGAGAGCTCGGGTCAATTTGACCCGCGGTGACCAGCGCGGGTTAATTAGAAAATAATGCTCTGCAAAAATCTAGATAGACAAAAAAAATGTTGGAGTTTGTTTCAAGCGTTTGAAGATCGAAATTTTTTCCAAAAATCGATTTTTTGAATTTATCTATTTCCCTTGGTAAATTGAAATATATGGTGCATGAAAAACTTCATCACTACTTCGAAAATACTTAGATCTTATCTGTGCATTCGTTTGAACAATATTGCAATATTGAATATATTAAATATATTTAATATATTAAAAAATATTGAACAAAAATATTTTTGTCTATTGCAATATTTTTTTGTAACCAACTTTAAAAATCAAATTGCTAAAATAAAATAAAAATTCCCGGCTCATTACGTTATGAATTTAATAAAATATATATTTTATTAAATTAATAAAATATTAATACATATATATTTTATTAATTTTACTTTTGAAAGAGTCACAATTAAAAAACATGTACAAGAGAAGAAAACTATTGAAGCCTATTTTTTGTGAAATACATCGAGTATTGAAAAAAATATTGAATATTGCTCAAACGTATCTTAGGCGTTTTGATATAATATCATTATAAGTAAATCAATAGAAAAATAAATGTTTTTAATAACAGGGGAGGAGTTGTATATTTACCTCCATTATTCCCAAGAGATTTTATTTTATCGGGTGCATTATAATGTCTGGTATATAAAAAATTTTTTTACTACGATGAAAATTTTAATGGAGCTTTTAAGATATTTTTCCGATTTTTCATTCGGTAAATCTATTGCAAGGATTCTCCTCTCTTAAAAAAATTATTTTTGGAACGAAGCATCGAAATGAAAAAATAATCTTCAAAATATCAGTACCACCATGATTTTGGTATACCAAAATTATATATCAATATATTTGTACTGAATTTTTTGTTATATCAAAACATTGTGGGATATATTTTCATATATTAATATATTAATGAATAAACATAAATATGCTTGTGGTATAGTTACGATAAATATTATCCATTCATTTTCAACTATACTGATATATCGCATGATAATTAATATATTGATATATTTGAAAAATAAAATGTTATTTAAAAAATTATGAATTAACAAAAAAATATTTTAAAAAATCATGAAAAAAGTGTTGACGATTTTTCAAATGAATACATAGATAAATAAGATCTAAGAAGTTTTAATAGAGTTTTTAAGATATTTTTCCGATTTTTTTATTCGACTAGATCCATTGCAAGGATTTTTTTTCTCTCAAAAAAATGGTTTTTAGAACGGAGCATCGAAATAAAAAAATAATCTTGAAAATATTAGTAACACCATGATGTTAGTACACTAAAATGATATATCAATATATTTGTATCGAATTTTCTTTTATATTAAAACATTGTGGGATATATGTGGATATATTAATATATTAATGAATAATCATAAATATGTTTGTGGTATATTTACGATAAATGTTATCGATTAATTTTCAACTATACTGATATATCGCACGATGATTAATATATTGATATATTTGAATACATAAAAAAAATTGTTATTTAAAAAATTATGAATCAACAAAAATACATTTTAAAAAATCATGAAAAAAGTGTTGACTATCGTTCAAATGAATACATAGATAAATAAGATCTAAGAAGTTTTAATGGAGTTTTAGAGACATTTTTCCGATTTTTTTATTCAACTAGATCCATTGCAAGGATTTTTTATTTTTTTTTCTCTTAAAAAATGGTTTCTGGAACGGAGCATCGAAATAAAAAAATAATCTTCAAAATATCAGTATCACCTGATGTTGGTACACTAAAATGATATATCAATATATTTGTATCGAATTTTTTTATCATATCCAAACATTGTGGGATATATTTTAATATCTCAATATACTTATGATATATCGCACGATACTTAATATATTGATATATTTGGATATATGAAAAAAAATTTGTTATTTTTTTTAAATGTGCAAAATATGAATATACTTACGTTGTCCCATGTTCGTCGCTTCGGCGAGTTTTTCTCTGATGATCCGACATGCATCGTAAACCGATGTGCTTGGATCGAACTGCATCATCTTGGTCGCATTTTTCTCCGGTATGGAGATACGAAGGGACAAAGTAGCCATCGCGATTGCCGAGGGTGATCTTCTGCGTGAGCGAAAACCTCCAGAATCACTGGACTGTAAAATAAATAAATAAAAAAAATCATGAAAATTATTTCATTTCAATTTCCAAATTTGAGTTTCAAATTTCGCGCTTTTCGATATATTGAACGAAAAAAAATTGTTAAAAATATTTTTTTTTCGAGTAATTGATATGCGCGAGTTAAGATGGCGTTGCACTCGTAGGATCGGACGCAACAGGTGGTCGAAGAGAAAATTTACGAATGGCTCTGGAAAATTCCGTTTCGACGTGACTTCACAATTTCATTAAAAATCATCTCGGTTTCTCGAAAAAAGGTTCTCAAACCTCTATTTTTTATCTGTCATCCTCATCGTTTTAGTGAAAAATGACGCAAATTAACTTTGCGAGAATATAATTGTGAATAATTATCGGAGAGAGGAAAAAAAAGAGAACGTTAATTATATTTGTGTCGAGAACGAAGAATCAAGTCGCGTGAATGTGACGCGAGGTTAAACGCGCGCGACGAAATGTGCGGGAAGCCCTTTCGTGACTTTTGCGTCCAGACGATATATTGATCTATATTTCAGTCCCCCGCACCAAAGATTCTCATCGTGTGGCTTTGCAATGATAATTATTATTTTATATTAAAAATGAATCCAGCGAGTCAAATATTGATATATTTTATGGTTATATCGATATAGAAAAATTGATATATTATCGATTACATAAAAATGTTTATGCAATATTATTATTTCACATACAAAACAATTAAACAAGTCATATATTAATATATTTTATGGTTATATCGATATACAAAAGTCGATATATCATCGATTATATTGAAATTTGTATGCTATATTATTGGTGTTTGATTCAAAAAAATCGAACGAGTCAAATATGAATATATTTTATGGTTATATTGATATAGAAAAATTGATATATCAACGATTATATTCAAATTTGGATGCTATATTTTTTTCAGGATTAAAAAAAAATATCAGATGCTGATTAAAATCGTATACCTCGAGTCTATTGTGATATATGATGATATATTCGTAGAGAGGCAACTTTATAAAAGAAAATCAGAAATTCTAACAAATGGTCGTCAAACGATGGAAATTTTTCGAAGCGTTTGACTTCCTCTTGGCGTTTGTTTGCTCATTTTTTTTCTGCCTTTTACTCGATTTCTCTTTTTGTCCATTGAATTTGAGTGTATAACATTGTGGATGGTATAGAAAGAAAAGAGAAAGAGGGTGGGAGAGGCCCTTATGGGCATAAATTCGGTGCAAGTATCCACGTCAATAGGAGGGGATGGGGGTGAAGGAAGGAAGATTTTCTCTTTCACCCTTAAAGCAGGTTGCCAGGCAACCCCTGCCTCTGACTGTGTCAAACCAAACTACGAGTACCAAATCCCCCCCTTTTCCTCCATCCCTTCGTCGTCTCTCGCCGATATATCACAGCCCATCATCTCCCACTTTTTTTTTCGACGAGCAGATTCTCACGCAATTCTCACAAAAGCGAAAATCACCCATCCAAGAACCCGAAAAACAAAGATATATCTTTGCTGTAATCTACATCTTAATTTCAAGTTAATTTTTTCTGACCAGCTGATATATCAGTATGTATTCTGTGATATATCATATAAATGAAATCGTGAATGATATATTATCGAAACTTGAGGTGCTTTGAGTGAGTAAAAAATAAGTATATCATTCATCATATATCGGAATGAACACATCTACATCTTAATATCAAGTTAATTTTTTTCTGCCCAGCTGATATATCAGTATGTATTCTTTGATATATCATATAAATGAAATCGCAAATAATATATTATTGACACTTGATGTGCTTTGAGTGAGTAAAAAGTAAATATATCATTCATCATATATCGGAATGAATACATCTACATCTTAATATCAAGTTAATTTTTTTCTGCCCAGCTGATATATCAGTATGTATTCTTTGATATATCATATAAATGAAATCGCAAATAATATATTATTGACACTTGATGTGCTTTGAGTGAGTAAAAAGTAAATATATCATTCATCATATATCGGAATGAATACATCTACACCTTAATATCAAACTAATTTTTTTCTGCCCAGCTGATATATCAGTATGTATTCTTTGATATATCATATAAATGAAATCGCAAATAATATATTATTGACACTTGATGTGATTTGAGTGAGTAAAAAGTAAATATATCATTCATCATATATCGGAATGAACACATCTACATCTTAATATCAAGTTAATTTTTTTTTCTGCCCAGCTGATATATTATTATAGATTCCGTGATATATCATATAAATGAAATCGCAAATCATATATTATTGACACTTGAAGTGCTTTGAGTGAGTAAAAAGTAAATATATCAATCATCATATATCGGAATGAACACATCTACATCTTAATATCAAGTTAATTTTTTTTCTGCCCAGCTGATATATTATTATAGATTCCGTGATATATCATATAAATGAAATCGCAAATCATATATTATTGACACTTGATGTGCTTTGAGTGAGTAAAAAGTAAATATATCATTCATCATATATCGGAATGAACACATCTGCATCTTAATATCAAGTTAATTTTTTTTCTGCCCAGCTGATATATTATTATAGATTCCGTGATATATCATTTAAATGAAATCGCAAATCATATATTATTGACACTTGATGTGCTTTGAGTGAGTAAAAAGTAAATATATCATTCATCATATATCGGAATGAACACATCTACATCTTAATATCAAGTTAATTTTTTTCTGGCCAGCTGATATATTAGTATGTATTCTTTGATATATCATATAAATGAAATCGCAAATCATATAATATTGACACTTGATGTGCTTTGAGCGAGTAAAAAGTAAATATATCATTTATCATATATCGGAATGAATTAATTTTTTTTGTTATTTAAATTTTTTATTTTAGCCATCCCCAAACGGCAAAAAAATCATGATATATTTTTGTTATATTCTATACGTTTGAGTCTGAATATGCCATTTCTTCTGCTAATGCGCGAAATATATTACGATGCATGCTTCAATATATCATGTAATTTAAATTATAAATTGGATGTTATTCGTATTTCATGTTGTTTAAGTTAATAAATGTAAATATATCATCCATCATATATAATGATGTGATCAATTTTATTATTCGTCCACGGAGCAGATGCAATTTTTACCTACAAATTACTTATTGTGTTGATTCTTCGGGTGACGAGTTGATATATTACGAGATATTCCTTAATATATTACGTACCTTCAACGGTAAATCGTATATTCTCAATATTCAATATAATTAGAGGTATTATGCAGTAAATGTTATATAAAATATATTCGAAATATATTTGCCAAGCACAAAGTTAACTTACATGCGAACGAGCTGATATGTAACCCGTTAATCTTTAATATATCATTCATTTTTACCAATCAATAATATATAGTAACTATCGCACGGGCTTCAGGCTAATTCAAAGTAAATATATCGTTGAATATATTCAAAATATATTCACTGGAATTACTGGAACATTTAAATTCCCTATAATTTATCATGAATCATGAGTCTCGTATCACATATCTTACACGTGATTTCATGACATGTATTTTACACATTGATATATCATAAAATATATCATATATCAGAAATTAAAAAAAAATTATTTGCGGAGAAGTACATTTTTTTCACCTATGAATGTGTAAACTCAATGGGCTCGTTGCAATTTTACATAATGCCCTAATTGACTAGTGTAAGTGACAAGAGAATTTACGACTAAAAAAAGAGATAAAGAGAAAGATGAGGTGCAAAAGTCCCGTGGGACTTCCTTCGTTTGACAAACGACAGAAGGGATGAAAAAGTGCTTTATAGATGGCGAACATAAAAGGGAAAGAGGAGCCAGAGACAAAAAAAAGTCGCTAAAGTGACGGAAAAAAATGACAGAAATTTGGAGTAAGGAGATGAAAAAAAAACACGATTAATCCGTTTGAAATTTCGGCGGGAAAAATTCAAACTTCATCTGTCCTTACTTATTCTTCAAGTCCTTATTCGACTGCCTCTATGATATTTAATTTTATTTATTTCCATTCTTTCCAACCTCGCTCACACCCTTAATACAAAAAAGGCACATTCTTCAAATTTCCAAATAGCGAAGGAGATATCGACCTCCAATTAAGGATGTTTTGCCTGTACAGTCTCAGCCAAAAATTGTATCCAACTAAAATTTCCGTACTTCGTGATACAATAAAAGTCTGAAAAAATTCAGCAACATTTGGCATGCCATAAACAACAATTATCAATAGTAATATTGCCCAAAAGTTATTAATAAATTGTTTAAACAAATAATTATTCAACAATTTTTCGGTAAGTTCGGTAAGTAACTTTTTCAGAATTTTCTCTCTATTTTGAAATTTCCGTTTTGAATTTTTTAGAATGGCTGTATTTATGTATTTTTTGGCTAGTCTCTTTGAAACTTTTCAAAGTTGATGATAAACCTGTGTGCAAAAATATGTAAAAAATTGGCAGTTTTTCGTTTGTATTTCAGAATATTTTTTATAATATTTCAATGTAGAGAGAAAATTGTGAAAAAAATCATATGCGTTCAGAAAAATTAACACATTCGATTTGTTTACGAAAAAAATAATTTATGTAAAATAATTATTTGTTCAAAGAATGTATTAATAATTTTTGGGCAATATTATTATTGGTAATTGTTGTTTATGACATGCCAAATTATGCTGAATTTTTTCAAATTTTTATTGTATCAGGAAGTACGGAAATTTCAATCAGATAAAATTTTTGGCTGGGACTGTACAGGCGAAACATCCTTAAGGGAGTATTCTGGTCTAGAATTTTGAAAAAATCATTTTTTTTTTTCATATTTTTCAAGTTCAGACCTTTGAGAATATATCCTCGGAAGGAAACTTTTCAATTCCAATAATTTAGGGAGTTATAGCTATTTTAGTGACGTAGCAACTCGGGCTATAGACGTTTTTCTCAAAAACTATTTTTGTCAACACGTTCGTCATGATATCTCAAGTTCTTCTCAACCGATTTACTTCAAATTTTTTACCAAACTTCAATATATGACTCTTTATCACCCCTTCCACTTTTATGTCAAAATTATTTTTTTTACCATTGTAAAAAAAATAAAAACTATGAAAAGAGTCGAAAAACGCCTTTTTTGTTCAAATCGCCGCCATTTTGCGATTTTTTTTTTTCGTTTTCTGAGGTAGGAACTATAATGACATTCTTACTATTCAAGAATCTGTTCTTTAAATTTTGTATCTGTTGACTAGAAAGTTTGCAATGTTCCAGCACCCTTTTTTTTGGCCCCAACTTTACCAGCTTTTAACTTATTTAAAGATGTTGAGTCCCTATGAAATCTTTTAATGTTAATTGTTCAATAAATGGCTTCTTAATCGTCGTGAAATTTTTACACGACCTCCCGAATACTTCATGTAAAAACATATTAAATTTTCAGAATTCTATCATCGTTACTTAAACCTCCTTAAGGGTTAAAATGAAAAATGCTGAGAAAATTCTGAAAATTTGGTATGTTTTTGTATGAAGTATTTGAGAGGTCGTGTAAAAATTTCACGGCGATTAGGAAGCCCGTTATTGAAATATTAACATTTTGTTAAGAACAATTTTTTAAACAACTAAAAAAAATATCTATCAATAAACTTCGTTTTGTTTTCGTTGCTTTCAATAAAGTGCAGATATTAAAAAATTGAGAGGTCAAAAAAAAAACTTCTCGCAAAGTTATATCAGTTTCCATAAGACTAAATTTAATTTAATTTAATTTGTTAATGTTAATTGTTCGATAACGAGTTTCCTAATCGTCGTGAAATGTTTACACGACCTCTTAAATAATTCATCCAAAAACATACCAAATTTTCAGAATTTTCTCATCATTTTCGATTTGGGACACAACACCCTTAATTTTCATTTTTTTTTCTCGGATTTTTTTTTGTTTATTGTCAAAATATTAGTAAATATGTTGTAAAAAAAAAGAATGGTAAAAATATATATATTTTTTTAATCGAGCTTGACAAAACCCTCAAATTTGCCTCTAGACCAGAATACCGCCTTAAAAGATAATATTGCACAAATTTGAATACTATCGTTTCTGAGTATTATTATTATTATTTTTTCGACATTATTTTTTAATTTCAATTTTTAATATCTTAAGCGATTTCGAGAGTGTAGTGGAATGGAAAATTTTTCGATTTCGTTCCGATAAGTGGAGCAAGGGTTCGGTGTAATTTTAGACTGGGACGTGTTCTCTCATGTGTGCTTGTATGTGTGTTTTTTTTCGATCGTGGGCGATGCCTCGGTACCCTTAGACGCTCGATTAATCGAGGGCATTGATTGCTCTCACGCGCTCGCTGCTCTCTCTCTCTCTCTCTCTCTCTCTCTCTCTCTCTCTCTCTCTCTCGCTCTCACGCGCTCGCTGCTCTCTCTCTCTCTCTCTCTCTCTCTCGCTCTCACGCGCTCGCTGCTCTCTCTCTCTCTCTCTCGCTCTTTCTCTCTCTACTACCCTTACTCCTTCCCCCACCCCCTAGCATAGACTCTCCGTTCCATCAACCCTCACCTCCGCCTCACTCGGAAGATACGATTATGCACGCTCGACGGGACATCAGCCCGTCTGAGGGTTGATGCCACGGTTTGCCGTCGTCATCCTCATCGCCGATCGTTTCGTGCTTTGGCCTGCTCGAGAGGGTTGTTCACGATCAAAATCAACCCTTGAAATACACACAGACCCATACAGAGAAAATCGTCTCACACGAGAAACGTCGTGTGCTCGGAGGGACACCCAACCCCAAATTTTTTGTATTATATTTTTGAATTTGATTTATTTATTTATTTTTGAATTTGATTTATTTTATTTATTTTTGAATTTGATTTATTTTATTTATTTTTGAATTTTATTTATTTTATTTATTTTTGAATTTGATTTATTTCATTTATTTTTCAATTTTATTTATTTTTGAATTTGACACATTTTATTTATTTTTCAATTTGATTTATTTTATTTTGATTCTATTTTATTCGAATGTATTCAATTTATGGTTTTTTAAAACCTTGAATGAAAATATTTGCTGGAAATTCATTGACGACATGTACTTTATAATATATGGCGAAAATATATCACAAAATTCGAGAAATTCCTCACAAGATGGAGGCCATTTTTTTTTAGGGGGATGTTTATTTCTATGCTGCTCCACTCGACTAATATATATTTGTGATATATTAGTTATGAAAATATTGAATATATTTTGTGATATATTGTATAATGTGCATATTTTTAAATCTCTCCAATCAGACTTCTGTATAAACTTTTATATGGAAACATGTATGGAGGTAACCTGCCATGAGGCCATTGGGGGTTGAAATCAAACCAACTGAAAGTTCTGCGACAAACTTAATGCTCGATTTCACCGATCATTTCTCTCTCTCTCGCCGTTTATTCGTTTCATTCTCCTTTGAATATATCGTATATGAAATAGAAATATATCGTATGCATTACTTCCTAATATATTGCATACATTATCGCAATATATTAATATAATAAATTGATATAATATATTATATTTTCTAATATATTATCTAAATATATGATATATTATATTTGATATATTATATATTAAATAAAATATATGATATATTACATTTAATATATTATATATTAAATATATTGCACACATTGTATTATAATTTTAGATATAGCCAATACATAATATTCCAATTAAATCATCGGGCCTATAAAATGATTGATATACTCTTCTCTTGATTATGTTAATGCCGCCATTTTGGATTAAAATGTTTTTGGATTTGCATTCGAAATTTCAATTGATCACAAAAATCATGGGACAAACTTTCATGGTTAGTTTTTTTTCTCAACGAGCATATTAATTCCAATAATTTAAATTTGATGCAAGTGCAAATCTTATCACTAATGAAGTAAGTTATTTCATGTCAAAACACAGAATTAATTTTTTCAGAGTTGACCTCAAAAAACAAAATTCATAAACAAATTTCAACTATGATAATCAGGCGTTTTAGATCCGATCGATTGTAACTTTAAAAAGTATGATCTACTCAATCACACGCAATAATTTTTCTCTTAAACAAATTTTCAGATAATAAAAAATGCTTCGACGATCGCCCAAAAAACATTTTCAGATTTATCACGAACCTCTATTATCACAAGTCTGCTCTATACATATGGATTAGGTTTTTCCGGATCAAATCCTCTTCGGTCCTTTTTATTTATACAGTCCCAACCAAAAATTGTATCTGATTGAAATTTCCGTACTTCGTGATGAAAGAAAAATTTGAAAGAATTCAGCAACATTTGGCATGCCATAAGCAACAATTATCAATAATAATATTGTCCAAAAGTCATTAATAAACTGTTTAAACAAACAATTATTTAACAATTTTTTCATAAATTCTTTTTCCCATTAAACAAATCGATTGCGTTAATTTTTCTGAACGCATATGATTTTTTTCAGAATTTTCTCTCTATTTTGAAATATTATAAAAAACATTCTGAAATACAAACAAAAAATTGTCAATTTTTTATATGTTTTTGCACACGGGTTTATCGTCAGCTTTGAAAAGTTTCAAAGACACTAGGTCAAAAAATACATAAATACAGCCATTCTAAGAACTTCAAAATAGAGAAAATTTTGAAAAAAATTCGTATGCGTTCAGAAAAATTAACGCATTCGATTTGTTCAGGAATAAAAAAGAACTTACCGAAAAATTCTTGAATAATTATTTGTTTAAACAATTTGTCAATAACTTTTGGGCAATATTATTATTGATAATTGTTGTTTATGGAAAGCCAAACGTTGCTGAATTTTTTCAGATTTTTATTGTATCACGAAGTACGGAAATTTCAATCAAATACAATTTTTGGCTGGGACTGTACAGGCAATAAAAAATACAGAAACACAGCCATTCTAAAAATTTCAAAATAGAGAAAATTTTGAAAAAATTTATATGCGTTCAGAAAAATTAACGCATTCGATTTGTTCAAGAATAAAAAAGAACTTACCGAAAAATTGTTGAATAATTATTTGTTTAAAGAATTTTTCAATAACTTTTGGGCAATATTATTATTGATAATTGTTGTTTATGGAAAGCCAAACGTTGCTGAATTTTTTCAGATTTTTATTGTACCACGAAGTACGGAAATTTCAATCAAATACAATTTTTGGCTGGGACTGTACAGGCAATAAAAAATACATAAATACAGCCATTCTAAAAATTTCAAAATAGAGAAAATTTTGAAAAAATTTATATGCGTTCAGAAAAATTAACGCATTCGATTTGTTCAAGAATAAAAAAGAACTTACCGAAAAATTGTTGAATAATTATTTGTTTAAACAATTTGTCAATAACTTTTGGGCAATATTATTATTGATAAATGTTGTTTATGGGAAGCCAAACGTTGCTGAATTTTTTCAGGTTTTTATTGTATCACGAAGTACGTAAATTTCAATCAAATATAATTTGTGGCTGGGACTGTACAGGCAATAAAAAATACAGAAATACAGCCATTCTAAAAATTTCAAAATAGAGAAAATTTTGAAAAAATTTATATGCGTTCAGAAAAATTAACGCATTCGATTTGTTCAAGAATAAAAAAGAACTTACCGAAAAATTGTTGAATAATTATTTGTTTAAACAATTTGTCAATAACTTTTGGGCAATATTATTATTGATAAATGTTGTTTATGGGAAGCCAAACGTTGCTGAATTTTTTCAGATTTTTATTGTATCACGAAGTACGGAAATTTCAATCAAATACAATTTTTGGCTGGGACTGTACAGGTAATAAAAAATACATAAATACAGCCATTCTAAAAATTTCAAAATAGAGAAAATTTTGAAAAAAATTCATATGCGTTCAGAAAAATTAACGCATTCGATTTGTTCAAGAATTAATAAGAACTTACCGAAAAATTGTTGAATAATTATTTGTTACAACAATTTGTCAATAACTTTTGGGCATTATTATTATTGATAATTGTTGTTTATGGGAAACCAAACGTTGCTGAATTTTTTCAGATTTTTATTGTATCACGAAGTACGGAAATTTCAATCAAATACAATTTTTGGCTGGGACTGTACAGGTAATAAAAAATACATAAATAAAGCCATTCTAAAAATTTCAAAAGAGAGAACATTTTGAAAAAAATTCATATGCGTTCAGAAAAATTAAGGCATTCGATTTGTTCAAGAATAAGAAAGAACTTACCGAAAAATTGTCGAATAATTATTTGTTTAAGCAATTTGTCAATAACTTTTGGGCAATATTATTATTGATAAATGTTGTTTATGGGAAGCCAAACGTTGCTGAATTTTTTCAGGTTTTTATTGCATCACGAAGTACGTAAATTTCAATCAAATATAATCTGTGGCTGGGACTGTACAGGCAATAAAAAATACAGAAATACAGCCATTCTAAAAATTTCAAAATAGAGAAAATTTTGAAAAAATTTATATGCGTTCAGAAAAATTAACGCATTCGATTTGTTCAAGAATAAAAAAGAACTTACCGAAAAATTGTTGAATAATTATTTGTTTAAACAATTTGTCAATAACTTTTGGGCAATATTATTATTGATAAATGTTGTTTATGGGAAGCCAAACGTTGCTGAATTTTTTCAGATTTTTATTGTATCACGAAGTACGGAAATTTCAATCAAATACAATTTTTGGCTGGGACTGTACAGGCAATACATTCTTAACTCCCGGCAACCATCAAACTTTTTCTATTTCCCCGGTTTTTTTATCTTGCCCCTTAAACTCGAAAAATAAATATAAATACACACTTCTCATGAATTATTCAATAGATTTACCCAGGATCTTGTTATACTGGCTTGGTCTTCCGTTTCTCGACGTCTCTTCCGATGAAGGCTTTTCGTGTACAAATAATTGACTATACTCGCGAAGCTGAAGCACGGACTAACATTCATTTTTTTTCGTTTAATTAATTTTTTCCAAAATACCAATTAAAATTTGTTGAAATTTTAAATCGAAACCTCTAATACTTTAGGATTTAAAGACACTTTGGCGTAGTTCAAATTTTAAGCAAGTTGGCACGTTATTATTATTATTATTATTATTATTATTATTATTGTCGTAAAAGGCTTTTTTTTTATCAACAAATTATCAACATGATTAAAGGAACAACGAGTGTATCGTATAATTTTTCATAATTAATATTATTATTAGAACTGTAAATATATTATTCTTTCAATATATTTTAATGTTAAGAACAATAACAATTCAACAATAAATGGATGTAAGACCCCACTCGATAACGACTGGAGTCAAGAGACTCGATAAATATATTTTTCAATGTCCACAGACATTTGTCAAATTTTGAAGGTAAATTTGGTCAATTAAAATCGAAGTTACTTAAGGGTTGGTTCGAGGGCACTAAACACAGGGTGGGAAAAAAAAATTTACTGCACTTTGTGTTGAAGCAACGACGACCAAATTGCGTTTGGTCCGGATCCTCGTCGAACGAGGACCGAAACGTTACTGGATGAAAGGTTGCCGAAACCTCGGGGAACCACCCCATATTTTCGTGGGTTGCGCGCGGTCTTCGAGGGGCTGGGGGTGTGGAGGGGGATCGACAAACTCAACCAGGGCCAGATAAAAATAAGAGTGTGAAAGGGGGTGGGGTGGGGGGGGGGGAGAGAAGTGAATTCGCGTCGAGTAGCTCCTGCGCATTAGTGCCCCAGTAACACACCCCCGAGAAATATCTAGGGGTGGCTTCGAACAGCTTTCGGATTTGCGCGACAGTGAAACAAGCAAAAATTACAATAATAATTGCAAATTTTTTCCTCTTGTAATAATTTTTCCTACAAACCCTGATTCCATATTACTTTGGTTAAATTTCACCCCTATCGAATTCAAATGAAATTGATTTTCTTAAATTCGTGAGAATCGTTTTTATATTTCGACAAGAGTAGCAAAATTTTCGAGAAAACTTTTTTTTAAATTACGTTATCACATTTTGTGAGAATTTTACAAAAATGAACCAAGTATTTTTATGCTGCAAATATGTTCTATAGTTTTTGTTGTAAAGTGAAAAATTAGGGTAGTCAAAGAGAAATCTTAATTGGGTCTGAGAGACACTAACAATACTAATTTTTGATTGAAAAAGGTTGGAGGCTGGAGAGAATTTTGTGCCGAATTGAACGAGTACCGTGAAGGTATCGAAGCTTTCGCTAGCCAGATTCATCCCTTAGAAACCACCCCTACATGGGTCTGGAGACCCTAATGATAATCATTTTTTATCGAAAAGGGTTGGAGGTTGGAGAGAGTTTTGTTTCGATTTGAACGAGTACCATGAAGGCATCAAAGCTTTCGCTAACCAGAATCATCCCTTAAAATCCACCCCCGGCCTGGGTCAGGAAATCTTACAGTAATAATTTTTTCTCGACAAGGGTTGAAGGTTCGAGGGAATTTTGTTCTGATTTGAATGAATACCATGAGGGCATCGAAGCTTTCGCTAGCCAGAATCATCCCTTATAAACCACCCCCGACATGGGTCTGGAGACTCTAATGAGAATAATTTTTTATCGCAAAGGATTGGGGGTTGGAGATAATTTTGTTCTGTTTTGAACGAGTACCATGAAGGCATCGAAGCTTTCGCTAGCCAGAATCATCCCTTATAAACCACCCCCGACAGCCGAAAATCCGTTTCCTACGGTATTTTCGCGGTTTTTTCTCCCCTTTTCGTCCGTTCTCGATTGCAATCGAATGGGACAATACATTTCATATATCCCACGGTCAGGTCATAGATTGATGGCTCGATTCAATAAAATTGTGTGTGTTTATAATGTCGCGTTTTCCTACCGCGCGCGTTAGCAGAATTGAGAAAAACAAGAGAGGGATGAAATTTCATGGGGGATAAAAGATCGTCCCAGGAGGGTGATGCCAACGTGAATTTATACCTTCGTATTATGATATTCGATTGCAAAAAAAAAAGTCGCGACGAAAATTACACACTCACCCTCTGTATAATTTCACCCCCAAACCACCCCAACTCCGTTGACGAATTTAATTGTCGTTTCCGGTGGGAAAAAACAACCAATAAATTTTTTAAAAAATACGACAACGGCACTTCCACGATTTATCACCCCCTGACATAAAAAAAAAATGTCGAGTTAACAATAACAACGATAACGTGCACCAACAAAAAAAGTTTAAAAATTACGTTTTTTCTTTCAACTCGCTACTCACCGAATTACTGTCATGATGTCGTCTCGGCTGCCACGAAGTTTCTCAAAGTCTTAAGTATTTCTTACGAAACTTAACAATACCGAGAGGGAAGGGGTTGTTTTTGGGGGTGAAGGACGGAATCGCGATTTTATCACAAAAAGGCAAATCACGAAATGGGGGTACAAGAAAAAAGTCGATCAAAAAACTTCTATGATTTTACAGAGAGAAACGTTGAAAAAAAAAGAAAAAATAAGATCACTTTGTTTTTCGAAGGCACGAGGTGACGGACGGTGGATTTTCTCGACTCGGGGTTGCACACGAGTGGAGATTTTTTTTTTCAAGGCTACAGCGTGATTAGAGTATCAAAAAAAAAATAGAAAAAAAATTACGAAATTTCGTTGAAATGATAAATCACGTGAAAAAAAAAAATGAAAATTCAGCACGAAGGGTGAAAGTGGACGGCAATATTAAGGCACTTCTAAACATTGGAGCTGCAGCGACAACCGAAAATGAAACGATTATAATGATTTTTTTAATAAAATTTCGATCGGGGTTGAAAATCGAGATAAGTTCGAAGATTGCAAAAAAAAAAAGAGAATATTGTTTTTTTGTTTTGTGGAAATAAACGTTGGGGAAATTCACTCGAAAGTTGTGGGGAGTCGAATGACGATGAGAGTTTGTGGTTTTTGGAATTTTCGGTAAACGGTGAAAAGGGGTATGGTCGCGAAGGGTAGAGGAGAACGAGGATGTTACCCCGACGGCTGTCGCCAAAGAAGTGATGCGTCTGTGGCTTAGCGCCCGCCACCGAGACGATTCGGACCAAATTCTGTTGAGGGCGCATTGCGCACGCACTTCAACCCTCATTGGTGGCATACCCAAGTACCCTCGATCGTAAGAATAGTAATTGCAACTTTCCCCCGCTCTTCCCACCCCTCCCAATCTCGTATCGTCTATACACTTTTTCGTCCTGACCCCCCCCCCCCCCCCCCGCTTGTCCATCTTTTCTGCTGATTTTATCCCTACCACGCGAGCTCTATCCGAGCGTTGTCTCCCACTGTCGTCCCGTTTTACGACAAACTCGGTGGAAAATCATCCCCGAGGAAAGGGGGATGCTGCGTTACACGCGACGACGAAATTGAGAAGACCGTTCTAATGCAGCGGTCATCCAATAGAATTATTTGTAACTTTTATAACTCTCATATGTATATTCGAGTAATCAACAATTTTGATATATCGATATAATCGATGACCTTCACGTATTCGATCGATCGATATTTTTGATATTATATCGAATACATAAGAGTGTATTAAATATACATAAAATATATAAAGATATAAAGATATATCGAATATGTAAAAAAATTTCATATATAATATTTTCGAAATGTTCTTGGTCAATTTGATGAAATATAAATCCAAAATGTTTGATATATTTGCGACATGGTCGATATATTTTCATCGATCGATAACTCTGATATACGATTGGTTGCTAACTTAAATACATACCCGATATATTCAATGAATCGGTAACTTTGATATAATTGATATATAATATATCCGATAGATGTTATATATTCAATCCACCCATAACTTTAATCTATGCGATTAGTCGATAACTCGATGCATAAATATCGAATATATCAAAATATATCGAATATAAATTTGATATATTTGACATTTGTATATCGAATATTGCAAAATTTTAATACATTCAATATTTTCGATATGTTCTTGGCCAATTTAGGTATATATAAAACAAAATAATTGATATATTGCGAAGTGGTTGGTATATGTTCATTCTTCATTGATGTATCTTCCTTCGTCGATTTTTTTTCAAAAACTTCACGTGTTAAAATTTGATATATTGCATCGATCGATAACTCAAATATACATACCATTGGTCGATAACTTAAAAACAAATACGATAACTTTTATTTATTCGAATCAATAATCTCAAACCAATAACCGATAACTTTGACTCGTTAGATATAATAGATATATTCTGATAATTAATGACTGATAACTTTGATATAGTCGATATATAAAAAATAAATATATCAGAGTGATCAAATATATCGAATATCACTTTGATATATTTGATATTTATAAATCGAATATATCAAAATTTTCATATATTTAACATATTCGATGTTTTTGGCCAATTTGAGTAAATATCAAAACAAAATATTCGATATATTTGCGAAGTAGGTTGATATTTCCATTCTTCGTTGATATATCTTCCCTCGTCGTTTTTTTCCAAAAACTTCACGTGTAAAATTTTGATATATTGCATCGATCGATAACTCTGATATATATATGCGATTGGTCGATAACTTACAAAAAAATGTTATAAATTCAATTAATCGGTGGCTTTGATATACTCGATAACTTTTATATATTCAAATGAATAACCTCAGACGGATAACCTATAACTTTGACACGTTAGATATAATCGATATATTCTGATAATTAATGACTGATAACTTTGATATAGTCGATATATAAAAAACAAATATATCAGAGCAATCAAATATATCGAATATCACTTTCATATAATGATGTAATTTCATCATCACTTTGATATATTTGATATTTATGTATCAAATATATCAAAATTTTCATATATTCAACATTTTTGATGTTCTTGGCCAATTTGAGTAAATAATAAATATTAAACAAAATATTTCATATATTTGCGAAGTAGTTGATATATTTCCATTCTTCGTTGATATATCTTCCCTCGTCGTTTGTTTTTCAATAACTTCACATGTAAAATTTTGATATATTGCACCGATCGATAACTCTGATATACATACGATTGGTCGATAACTTACCAAAAAAATCGATAAATTCAATTAATCGGTGGCTTTGATATATTCGATAACTTTTATATATTCAAATCAATAACCTCAGACCCATAACCGATAACTTTGACACGTTGGATATAATCGATATATTCTGATAATTAATGACCGATAACTTTGATATATTCGATATCTACACTGAAAGAAAATATTGTTGCCCATACCATACAATTGGATGGTATGGGCAATTACGGATGTATTACGAATAACAATATAGTAGGCGTTACTAAACAATTTCTTACTATACAAATCTTATATTATACATATCCTATGGACTTTTTTCTGTGTATACATACATCGATATATCAATCATATAGAATATATCGATATATCGAATAGATGGAATATGTAACTCTGATATATTCAATTCTTATATATCGATATATCTAAATATATCGAATATATCAAAATTTTCATATATTCAATGTTTCGAAATATCTTTTTCGAAATGTTCTTGATCAACTTGATCAAATATACATCCAAACTATTTGATATATTTGCGACATGGTTGATATATTTTCATTCTTACAGGTTGATATATTTTTATTTGTCGTTTTTTTCACAAACTTCAAGTGAAAAATGTCAATTTACAAAAGAACATTCTCATCTCACGGATAAAGTGGTGGAAACAGGGAGGTAGATTGTTTTGTTTCTGGCTAAAACAAAAAGCCGCATCGCATTATCCGGAGGTGATATTCGTGTTTTCGTGAAAGACTGATGATTAGGTGAGAGTAAGAGATTTTCCCGGTGCGGGGAAGCAAGAAAAAAAAAAGCCTCCCGCTCTCTATCGTGACAATGATATAGGTGCGGAGGGTGCGCTTCGTCCCGCATCGAAGGGGGATGATAATGCGAGTACGCAGCGAGGGGCGTCGGTGATCACAGGACGGCAAGGGATGAGGGGGTTAGGTCGAGGACACTATACGTGCATGTCACTCAGAGGGCACATCGTGTAGGAAAATGGTCACAACCAACGGGGGGTGAATTGAGATGTACAGGCAATTTATGCAACGGCACTTTCGACCGGAAGTTAAGGGGTGGTCGTAAGGGGGTGGAATTCGTCTTCTTTTCGTGCGCACACACGCGGTCGCAGCCTTGGAAATTTCTTCTGAGTTTGACAAGAGCCAAAGCAGAGGGGTGGTTCGATGAACTACAGCCCTCAATTTTTTTTCCCACCCTCTTCTAAATTCAACCCTCCGCAATGACATTGTCGGCTGTATTATCCTGATTTTTGGTACTTCGGTGCACAGAAGTAGCGGATTTTTTTGACTTGAGACACGAGAAAAGGAGTTTCTGATTTTCAGCAATCGATACATTATTATTCGGTATGATTTTTCCCTCTTCTTTTCGCTGATTCGTCCCGTCAACCCTTATCGTACGGCGCGTCAATCAAAGTTCTTCTCTCTCTCTCTCTCTCTCTCTCTCCCTCTCTCTCTCTCGAGGTCCTGCAGCAAGCTTTCCCATCAGTGACTTATCGGCGGATTGATCGGACTGACAATGCCTGTCGATTCTATAGCGCCGGGTTTTACCAATCGTCGAACGAACGGCCACGAACACCCCCTCTCGGTTCAATTTTCATTTTATTTTTTTTGCCAAGCATCCCGAATTTGCTTGTGGCTCGATGTAAACCGGACGAACCGTTCGACAAAATAACATCGATCGATTGATGGGCCTGATAAGTTATTTTTATTGCAATAGGGGATGCAAAATTGATCGTAGGAAAACCAAGATCATAAGGGGTGTAACACTGTAAGGTGTAACACTGGAAGGGTCTAAAAAAGCGTTTTGATAATTTTTTTTGGGCGAAAGAAAAGGTGATGGGAAAATAAATCATGGGATAATCATTGAGCATATATTTTGATATATTACATAAAATTTTCATAGGAAAATATTACAAAATGGCGATACTACAGCAATTTTCCCGAGACACGTCGAATCAAACGACACACGGCATAACTTCGACAATTTTCAATTTTTCTATTTGACCATTTAACCACAACTTTGAAATAACATTTCGAAGTGAACCGCATAGGGGATGTTAAAAATATTTATTTTTGTGTAATTTGCAAGTATTTGATTGCAAGTTTTTCAGATCTGGGCAAAGTTCAGGAAAGTACTTCAAGTTCAAAGTACCGTAAGTACTTGAAGTACTCAAGATTTAAAGTACTTGAAGTACGAGTACTTGAAAAATCAAGTACCAAGTATCAAGTACTTTTCAAGTTTTCAGGTATATCTCGTAAGTTCTGGTACTTACATTTGATTTCTTATTTTCATTTCATTTTTCTTCGAGTACTTTTTTTATCAAGACGTATTTTTTACCTTGTGCAATACAATTAGGCTATTAGACAGATTGGAACACAAGTATTTAAGCAAAGAATTAAAAATAATTAAAAAAAAATAGTGTTGACGATTATACTTAAGATTTATTTTGATACAGGTTTGAAAGAGAAGCGAAAAAGAATATAATACATGAATTGTTAAAACTACTCCAACTTCGTGTTCGTCTTCAAAAAACCGCCCATACGTCACGAAATATTATTTTCAATTACATATTCGAAGGTTTTGTACATGCAACCGTCAGCAAGACACATTCAAAATTACTTGATACTTGTACTTGAAAAAGTACTTGAAATACAGAAAAGTATTTGAAATTTTAAGTACACTACTTGAAGTACAGGCCGAGTACTTGAAAATTTAAGTACAATACTTGAAGTAATTTTCAAGTACTTGAAAATTTAAGCATAATACTTGAAGTAATTTTTAAGTACTTAAAAATTTAAGTACAATACTTGAAGTCTTCTTCAAGTACTTCAAGTACTTCAAGTACTTTTCAAGTACTTCAAGTACTTGAAGTACTTACTTGAAGCACTTAAAAAATTACTTTAAGAAAATGAATAAGTACTTGAAGTACCGATGACTTCAAATACTGCCCAGCTCTGAAGTTGTTCAATTTTCACCAAAAAAGGACAATTATTTGTTAATAAATATTGTTTAAATTAACTTATCGAAAATCCCTTACGTGATTCACTTCGAATTAAATGGTATTTCAAAGCTGTAGTTAAATTAAAAAAAAAAAAAAAGATTAAATATTTTTGGAGTTATGCCGTTTGATTCGACATGCCTCAGGAGAATTGGTGCAGTGTCGCCATTTTGTAATATTTTCCTGTGAAAATTTTATGTAACATATTTAAATATATGCTCAATAATTATCCTAAGTTTTAGTTTAATATCGATCACCTTTTCTTCGGCCAAAAAAAAAAAATCAAAGAAACTATTTTTTTTAGACTCTTACAGTGGTGTTACCCCTTAATAGCATTGTTTTTGTAATCTTTTAGATACAGTCGAGATCGGAATAAAATGGAAGTAACGTCGAATGGAAGAAATTGGTTCAAGAGTGCCTCAAAATTAACCTAAAAGGTCAGAAGGTTAGTTTTTAATGAGCCTTTTTTATTAGGGGTGGAAAAACTAATCTTAAGGCGAGGCTAAATACCGACATTACTGAAGCCCTACATTATCGACTCAAAATCGCTGTCCAAACTTTTTCCAATACCGGTGGATGAATATCAATTAAATTTATGAATTAATGATGAATGAATTGCAAAATGCAAATGCGAGACATAAATCAACGTTTTCGTTAATTGCCACTGACTTGTCAGACAGTTTGGATACAAGTCTGATGAAAGTAATGTTCATTTCATAGGAATTCAACATGGGGCTGCCCTCTTTCGGATTTTTGTGAACTTAATTTCGCCATTTTTTTTCGATAAAACACGAAATTTATCAACATTTATCTCGTGATTTGGATTCCAAACTTACGTCGCGGTTTTTTCATAAAATAATGTCAAAGACGTATCGATATTCGTACTTTGGTGTTGGTTATGGAGCCCCACTCTTAGTTTTAGCCGAAATGCCGTAAAAACATTATAATTTAATATTTTCAATTACAGAGTTTTGATGATAACCGGATCTGTAATTTTTTCTTTCGTTTTCCGAAAAAAATTTCGTGGGGCTCCATTTGTGCCATAATTCTGATGATACTGTCAAAATTTTATTGACTTTCATCCATTCGTGCCAGAGCAAGTTTGGAATCCATTTTCGAGGTGCTAATGTCGGTATTTAGGCTCCCCTTAACGGAATGGCATCGATGTCATTGTTTTTGTGAACTTTTCGAGGATCCAAAGAGGTATTAAAAAAAAATTAAAGATGAAAAATAGAAGTTGATCCGAAAGTTGCATAAAATCATCTTGGACTTTCGAAGACTGAAACACTCGATATAATGACCTGCTTTATCAAGGGTGGAAAATTGATCGTGGAAGAAGATAAAATCGTTAACCATATTTCTGGGGTTTTTTGGGTCGAAAAGAGATCGAAGAAAATATTGAAGGAAGGTTAAACGAGAGAAGTTTGGTTCGAAGGTTGCGTAAAATAATTCCAGAAGTCCAGAAGCTCTGCAGGTTATATATGGGGCTGTCCACGTCAATTCACCTAGCCTCCGGACCACAAAATTTTTGATTTGCTTCGTAATTTTTTATGTTGTTATCCTTGCTCTGAAACATTTTTCTGAATTTTTGCAGATTTTTTGGAACAATCGTTTCTGAGTTATGATTTTTTTTTTAACCGAAAAAAAGGACCATTTTTAAAAATCTGAAAAAATTCACAAAAATTGTATGATCAATGTGGAACAGTCTCCTGCTCGCGAAAATGTGGTGCAAATTTTTGTTACATTTTTTTCATTCAATCAAAACCTTTTTGTGCATAATAATTTATTTAAAAAATCCACTGCGAACAGAGACGTCGTTTGGGAGACAGAAAATAATGTGGAACATAATCTTCAGATAAACCTTCATAATTTTATTTTGTTTATGGCTTACGCACATTTTTTTCTTAAAAAAGTTGTGTGTCGTGTGCTCTATTGCACACGAGTATTCTTTTGTAAAAATGACTCCATCGCGTTGAGGAATAAAACAATGTAGTTGTTGGGTTTGCGGAATCCTTTTGACTAATTCAAATCGTTAACGCAGCTGACAAGCTGCGTGAAAGGTGAAAAAAATATAAAAAAAATTTGCGTGATAGGGTGAAAAAAATATAAAAAAAATTTGCACCACATTTTCGCGAGCAGGAGACTGTTCTACGTTGATCATACAATTTTTGTGAATTTTTTCAGATTTTTAAAAATGGTCCTTCTTTTCGGTTAAAAAAAAATCATAACCCAGAAACGGTTGTTCCAAAAAATCTACAAAAATTCAGAAAAATGTTTCAGAGCAAGGATAACAACATAAAAAATTACGAAGCAAATAAAAAATTTTGTGGTCTGGAGGCTAGGTGAATTGACGTGAACAGCCCCATATATATATATAGATTAAGCTTCACGAGATTGTAGGGAAAGCAATTGAGAAGCTGATGAAGCGTTTTGTTCGTTATTCATTGAGCAGAGGGTAGAGCATTTATATGTATAACTGCAAACGGTAGCTAGAAATGGCGCCAAACTGTCTGGAGCATTATGTTTGGTTGGAGTCCAATTTGTTCTATCTTACTATTTGACATTGCTTGGTCACGTGCGCGTTTTTCGCGCGAAAACGTATTATAGCTTACTTGAGATGAAAATTTAGCATCACTCAAAAGGATCCTAGAAGAATTTTCCTGAACTCTCATGAAACTTGCATTTTATAACAAACAATCGATTGATTGATCTATTGATAATTCTCGATAAAAAAAAATCAAAAAAGATTGTTCTCTTTTTTTACACCATATTTATTATGATGCCGAAGTTTGCATCGTTTTAATGCAAGATTGATTATTTATTCAGTAATAAAATTCATTTTGGGATTGAGAATGCACAAACAAAACGTAAATCTCACTAAAAGTAAATTCCAAACACTTACTTTCGTTGCATTCCAACGATGCAAACTTCAAGATAATTATTTATTAATATTTTGACAAAAAAAAAATTTGTGCATTTTTTTTTTTAAGTTACAAGCTGGTAAAGTTGGGGCTAAAAATAGGGGTGTGCTGGCTAACACGATTGCAACCTTTCTAGTAATGCGATACAGAATTCAAAAAAAGATTCTTAATTAATAAGAATGTCGTTATAGCTCCTACCTCAGAGAAAAAGGAAACAAAATCGCAAAATGGCGGCTGTCTGAATAAAAAAAGGCGTTTTTTGACGCTTTTTTTTATAGTTTTCAATTTTTTTACAATAGTAAAAAAAAGTAATTTTGACACAAAAATGGTAGGGGCGGTAGAAAGTTATACATTGAAGATTGGTAAAAAACTTGAAGTAAATCGGTACGCGACGAGCGTAGTTGCTATGCGTCACTAAAATAGCTATAACTCCGTAAATTATTGGAATTAAAAAATTTCCTTCCGAGGATATATTGTTAATGGTCTAAACTTTGAGAATATGCAAACAAAAAATAATTTTTTCAAATTTTAGATCAGAATACCCCCTTAAAGTTACGCTCGGGCGTGACGGATATAGTTGCTGCGTCACTAAAATAGCTATAACTCCGTAAATTATTGGAATTAAAAAATTTCCTTCCGAGTATATATTGTTAATAGTCTAAACTTTGAGAATATGCAAACAAAAAATAATTTTTTCAAATTTTAGACCAGAATACCCCCTTAAAGTTACGCTCGGACGTGACGGATATAGTTGCTGCGTCACTAAAATAGCTATAACTCCGTAAATTATTGGAATTAAAAAATGTCCTTCCGAGGATATATTGTTAATGGTCTAAACTTTGAGAATATGCAAACAAAAAATAATTTTTTCAAATTTTAGACCAGAATACCCCCTTAAAGTTACGCTCGGACGTGACGGATATAGTTGCTGCGTCACTAAAATAGCTATAACTCCGTAAATTATTGGAATTAAAAAATTTCCTTCCGAGGATATATTGTTAATGGTCTAAACTTTGAGAATATGCAAACAAAAAATAATTTTTTCAAATTTTAGACCAGAATACCCCCTTAAAGTTACGCTCGGACGTGACGGATATAGTTGCTGCGTCACTAAAATAGCTATAACTCCGTAAATTATTGGAATTAAAAAATTTCCTTCCGAGTATATATTGTTAATAGTCTAAACTTTGAGAATATGCAAACAAAAAATGATTTTTTTAAATTTTAGACCAGAATACCCCCTTAAATTTACGCTCTGACGTGACGGGTATAGTTGCTGCGTCACTAAAATAGCTGTAACTCCGTAAATTATTGGAATTAAAAAATGTCCTACCGAGGATATATTGTTAATGGTCGAAACTTTGAGAATATGCAAACAAAAAATGATTTTTTTCAAATTTTAGACCAGAGTACCCCCTCAAAGTTACGCTCGAACGTGACGGGCATAGTTGCTGCGTCACTAAAATAGCTATAACTCCGTAAATTATTGGAATTAAAAAATTTCCTTTCGGTGATATATTCGTAAGGTCTAAGCTTTGAGAATATGCAAACAAAAAATGATTTTTTCAATTTTAGACCAGAATACCCCCTTAAAGTTACGCTCGGACGTGACGGATATAGTTGCTGCGTCACTAAAATAGCTATAATTCCGTAAATTATTGGAATTAAAAAATTTCCTTCCGAGGATATATTGTTAATGGTCTAAACTTTGAGAATATGCAACCAAAAAATGATTTTTTTCAAATTTTAGACCAGAGTACCCCCTCAAAGTTACGCTCGAACGTGACGGGCATAGTTGCTGCGTCACTAAAATAGCTATAACTCCGTAAATTATTGGAATTAAAAAATTTCCTTTCGGTGATATATTCGTAAGGTCTAAGATTTGAGAATATGCAAACAAAAAATGATTTTTTCAATTTTAGACCAGAATACCCCCTTAAAGTTACGCTCGGACGTGACGGGCATAGTTGCTGCGTCACTAAAATTGCTATAACTCCGTAAATTATTGGAATTAAAAAATTTCCTTCCGAGGATATATTGTTAATGGTCTAAACTTTGAGAATATGCAGACAAAAAATGATTTTTTTCAAATTTTAGACCAGAGTACCCCCTCAAAGTTACGCTCGAACGTGACGGGCATAGTTGCTGCGTCACTGAAATAGCTATAACTCCGTAAATTATTGGAATTGAAAAATTTCCTTTCGGTGATATATTCTTAAAGGTCTAAACTTTGAGAATATGCAAACAAAAAATGATTTTTTCAATTTTAGACCAGAATACCCCCTTAAAGTTACGCTCGGACGTGACGGGCATAGTTGCTGCGTCACTAAAATTGCTATAACTCCGTAAATTATGGGAATTAAAAAATTCCCTTTCGATGATATATTCTTATAGGTCTAAACTTTGAGAATATGCAAAAAAATTATTGTTTCAAAATTCTAGACCAGAATACCGCCTTAAGAATGACAAAACAAAATTTTACAAAAACGCAATTCCCATTTGCATTTTCGTCAATAAAATTGCCATCTAAAAGCAATCCAATGGTTTTCTACGATTTGGCATCAAGTTTTTTCGACACTTATTTCGAAATTCAACGATATAATGTCCGTTATTTTCAGCGCGTTCTTTCGAACTATGAAATGCCCGATTGCACGTGAGAAGACGGTGGTAAAAGTTTGAATTATAATATAGGGTGTGATGCGGTCAAGGGGGATGCTGACGGGAGTCTTGCGAGAGAGTTTAAACGACGACAGATGCGAGCTAAACGACACGCAAACCCGAGATTGTGTTGGTCATTCAGATTAAAGATAATACATCGACGTCGTGGAGGGAAAACTATCCCACAACGACAATTTTCGACTCTCCTGACTTCAATGAGATCGTACGCGGATGACTCTACGAAGCGACCATTTGTTAAATTGCCTCAATATACAATATATATGGGTCATTCCATGCTAAATCGACCGATAGTTGAAATCGACCCCTCTCAATTTCGATGAAATTTGGTCCGAAGTTTTGTTTTTCTTATAAAACGGAGTTTTGACAAACGAAAAAAATTAATTTTTTTTTTGTTTATTCAAAGTTTTACAATTTTGTCAATTTCTTAAGTTTATTTTTAAAATATCTCGAAAACTATTATAGTTACGAAAAAATCGTTCTGGGTTCATCTTAAACGGTATACTTAGGGCTACGAAAAAAAAATATTCCAAAAAGAAATTTTGAAAAATGATGATTTTCGAAAATTTTGAATTTTTTAAAATCCTGAAAATCTACGATCACCATTTAATTTTTGGTTCAATTTTTTAAATATAATATCTTGTACTGATATTAAAAGATCCTGAAATTTTTAGAAAGGTGTTTTTTTTCCTTAAAAAATATGAATTTTTGAATTTTGCAAATTTTTTTTTGTTTACTTCTAAATTGAGTAAAGTTAAGCAATCATGTAATTTTATAATTTTAACCAGTAAAAATTACATAATTGCTCAACTTTACTTAACTTAGAGGTGAAAAAAAAAATTGTTTACCAAAATTCAAATTTTTGAAAAAAAAAACACTTTTCTGAAAATTTCAGGATCGTATAAAATCAGTACAAGGTACAAGGTACAAGGTTATATAAGAAAAATGGAACAAAAAATTTAATGTTGATCATGGATTTACACGATTTAAAAAAATTTAAAATTCTCCAAATTCATTATTTTTCAAAATTTTGTTCGGAACATTTTTTTTCGTAATGCCACTCTTTAAGACCAACCCAGAACGATTTTTTCGTAACTATAATAGTTTTCGAGATATTTAAAAAATAAACGTGAAAAATGGAAAAAATGGTGAAATTTTGAATTTTGCATAACTTTCGAAAACAAATTTTTAATTTTTTCCTTTGGTCGAACTTCGTTTCATAATAAAAGAAAACTTCTGGCCAAATTTCATTGAAATTGAAAGGGGTCGATTCCAAGTATTGCTCGATTTGACATGGAATGACCCATATACATATAGACATGTATACACACATATGTATTTTATCGAATTTATCTAGAATTTTATGAGAAACTTTACGTCCCACCTGCCCATCGTAAATAAGATAATCTGATCTAATCTAACCTAACCTTCACGATAGAAATCGCACGCGGGTGAAGAAAAAAAATCGCGTATAACAAAATAATAAATATAGCTGATAGCCATTTCTTTAATGCGTTAAATTTGTGTTTAATTTGTTTAATCTGCTCAACGATAAATGTTCATTACAAAATGACCGCAAATATCGATATCAGGATAGACGATATAATGGCGCTTCGGTCGGCCATTTTGGAAACGATCGCAGCGCCTCTGTAGTCGCGAAAAGAGAGTTTTTTGATTAATCTTCGTTTCGTGGATTAAATTCCTGGCACAAAATTTGTGAAATGGTGGTCAGTGGGGTTAATATAAGATAATAAATATAGACATTTATATACATGCACAGTAAAATATATAGACATAGAAATGTACGGCGGAAGATGCTTTCAGACGCCCTTGTCACGGATCCCTCATCATCGCGTGCCTATTCAAATTTTACGGGCCATATTTGTCGCAATTAAGTATTATATATGTATATATATTTGAGGGTGGACAGTGGGGCCATCACCTTCGACGGTGTACGGAAGTATTTTCATATTGAGTCGTGAGGAATTGCTCTCTCCTATATATGTATATAGTCGAGGACATCTGGTAAAATATATGTACAGGGTGTCCTAGGAATGAAGGGCAATACCGTGAGGGTAGATTCGTGACGTAATATCGAGTAGAAAAGTCCTTTGCCATTTTTGGATATTTTGAGTCCCTGAATTGTTATTAATTTTTTTAATCAGCCAATAAGATGCGCCGATTAAAATGAGCCTACCCTCGCGCTCGTTGGTGCGAGCACGGCAAATAGGCGCATCTCATTGGCTGATTTAAAAAAACTTAATAACAATTCAGGGGTTCAAAATATCAAAAAATCGCAAAGGACTTTTCTACTCGAAATTGCGTCACGAATCTATCCTCACGGTCTTGCTCTTAATTCCTGGGGCACCCTGTGTATGGCACTTGAGAAGGACGAACGCGGATTTTACGACACGATTGAGTCTCTCCCCTTTATATATATAGTATATATGAGCACGTGAGGGTTGATCACCTCTTGTTAAAGTGACTCATCCTCCGAATTGTGTACGTACCCTTTTTGAAAAAAATGCACTCGTGCACTTGAATTTTTTTCAAAACGGTGGGACACAACGCCGCCCCTAAAAAAATCGGTTGAAAAAAAAAAATTCGTTTCTTCTCAAATTATCATGAATTTGATGTATTGATTCATCATTAGGCCGATTCACGATACCTGGGGCATAATGGACCACCCTAAAAAATTAGGTCAGAAAATCCTTGTTTTTCTTCAAATTATGATGAATTTGATTTATTCATCAATTTTAAGGCCGACGCACTACATCTGGGGTAAAATGGATCATTAAAATGGAAAACATTTTTAACGGTGAAAACAATTTTTTAAGAAAACAAATTTTTAAATTATTTTTAGAGGGGGGCCGACGTGCCCCATAATTTTTTATTTTTTATTTTGGTTGATCCAATCCAGAGATATTGTGCTCACCGCAAGACGCCTCTTTTTAAAGGACTTCTCGCAGATTGGCTACAGCGATTTTGAGAATCATTTTTTTTTTTTAAATAAAAATTTAAAAATAAAGTTAAAAGTTACAAAAATATATATATAAATTTTTACGTTAATAAATTAAAATGTCTTTGCAGAAAAAATTCTGCTTATAATTCCTTAATAAAAGTTTCTTTTTACGTCGATGACATTTTCAAATTATTAAATAATCAGAAAAAAATGATGATAATGAGTTTTTGAATTTGTAAATTCGATGAGAACTTTTGCTCATAATTTCTTACATTACATTTGTTTTAAATTCTTTTAAAAAAAAATTTGAAAAACTTCTTGTACCAATTATAGCGCCACATAGTAATTTTTCAATTGAGTTTACAATCAATTGATCATGTTTCAGTTAACAATGTAAAAAAATTCTTACAAAAAACACCCTCTATCAAATTTAGTGGTATCAAGTTTTTCGTTCAGGAAAATGTATTAAAATTGATTAAAATCTTGATCAACTTTATTCTTAATTGATCATGACAATTGGCTCATGATTGGTATCGAAGGCATCTGATAGCAAAAAAAAAACAATCTTCAACTTTTTTTTCGGTCAATCTCTGCGTTTGACCATAATAAAAATAATGATTTCCGGAATGGAGGAAAAGTTGAATTAAAAAAATTCTGCGCGCTATTTCGGGACACGCCTATTTTTCGTTCCGGAAGTGAGAGGGGAGGGGATGAATGTCGGTAAAAGTGTACAGTGCGGGAGTAAAGGGGAGAGGGATGATGCACGGAAGGGTGAGTTTGGCGTCGCTTTGGCGGACGCCCGGGGTGGCGCCGCGACGCTTTGGCGCCTCGCAGCATCCCACACGTCTTTTCTCTCTCACTTTTACATCCTATGTTTTTGCTACACCCCATATACATATATATTAGACTGATTCAAAAAAGCGACTATTTTTTGTTTTTCGAAATAACATATTAAATACTTCTGGGGAGTCGAAAAAAGATGCCTGTTGAAAGCAGAGCTCTTAATATAAATATTTAGGCATGTCTCATTGCAAATTTCTATTTCCCATTTAAATAACACAGGGAAAAAAAATTTCAAACTATGAAATTTTATATCTCTGCTTCAAGTCAATGTACCAAAATGAACGACACGTATTCTTGTACAGGATTGAACGCTCTACAAAAAAGATCTCTTATGAATTTTCGAAAAACTCACGCCTTCAAAAATTATTCAAGGTTAAAGTTAAATTTAGAGTAGATTTCACTTTTTTTTTTAGTTTCCGGCAAAATGTTGAAACTTATTACTAAATATCGTAAAATCTTTCTTGAAACAAAAGTTTAAATTGCGTTAACATGAATAACCTAATTTTTGAAGAAATGACGAACCGTTCATCCATATTCACAGTCTAATATACATATATGAGGCATTCCACGTCAAGTCAGCCACCCCATTTTTTGAAAACGCCAAAAATCGCGTACAAATTTTTAGAAAGTAGTTCCAACTATCAGGAAAATTTGTGATTTGTTTCAGATTTTAAAATTACATTTTTTAGCCGGAAAAAAATACAAAAAAATTGTTTGTCCCATTTTTGAACTCGAAAATTATTCATCGTACGAAAAAAAAGTAGAACATAAAATTTAGGATTTTCAACGTGCTTTTCACTGAAATTTTTTACAAACTCCCCCTAAAGCTCTATATTCCATTTTCGGAGCAAATAATGTTTTGATATTTTTTTCTCAGAATTGACATCTTCGATTCGTCTGTAGTTTTAACAGTTTTTTACTTGATATATTTACAGACTTTAAAAAAATTGGCGTAGTCAAGAATCCATTATTTGAAATACATTTTTATTGATACAATCTATAATTATAGAGTGATTTAACGAAATAACGTAGATATTGATATTTTATCATTATTAATCGTAGACAGGGAAAAATAATAAAATAATCTCGTTTTGATACTGCGAAGACGATTCCAGGAACAAAGCAGTATCATTGCTTAATTCCCAAAAATCATGCCCAAATCGAACTAAAAAAGTACTCATTGGCCATAGAAAGGTCGGTGTATCCAAAGAGGGTGAATTAATTTTTTTTTGCAATCAAGAGACGTGAGTAGCCTTTAACTCTAATTTGAATGGAATTTATCGGTATCCATGGGTCCATTGATAAAGTTTATTAAAATGTACAAAAAGATATTTAAAAAAATAAAAATAAAAAAAGTAAAAAAAATGGAAAAAGTACAATAAATAAACAAAAATGCGGGCTTAAGAAAATATCTATAGATAGTCTCAACCCTGTTAATGCACAGAGAAATTTGTGTATTCATTTGGGATGAAAAACGCATGGGAAGGAATGGATTCTCCACTAAGCCAATTTTTTTATAGTCTGTAAATATATCAAGTAAAAAACTGTTACAACTACAGACAAATCGAAGATGTCACTTCTGAGAAAAAAAATATCAAAACATTATTTGCTCTGAAAATGGCGTATAGAGCTTTTGGAAAAGTTCGTAAAAAATTTCAGTGAAGACTACGTTGAAAATCCTAAATTTCATGTTGTACTGTTTTTTTTCGTACGATGAATAATTTTCGAGTTACGAAATGGAACGAGAATTTTTTTTAAATTTTTTTCCGGCTAAAATATGTAATGTAAAAATCTGAAAAAAATCACGAATTTTTTTGACAGTTAGAACTACTTCATAAAAATTTGTATGCGATTTTCGGTGATTTCAAAAAATGGGGTGGCCGACTTGACGTGGAATGCCTCATATATTAAACCGTGAATAACTTTTGAAGGAGTGAGTTTATCGAAAAATCATAAGAGATCTTTTCTGTAGAGTGTTCAATTCCCTACAAGAATACGTATCGTTCGATTCGGTACATTGACTTGATGAGATAATAAAATTTCTAAGTTTGAATATTTTTTCCTGTGTTATTTAAATGGGAATTAGGAATTTGCGATGAGACATATCTAAATATTTATATTAAGAGCTCTTCTCTTAACAGGCATCTTTTTTCACCTCCCCGAAAGTATTCAATATGTTATTTCGAAAAACAAAAAATAGTCCCTTTTTTTGAATCAGTCTAATATATATATATATATATACGTATATATATATGTGGAACATCAATGTACATTAGGCACCTGAAAATTCTCATTGCTTTTTTCAAAAAAATGTATATACACAAAAATAAAAGCGGAATAAATAGAAATAAGTGAATGACAGCTGTCAAATTAGCTGAAGTCAAGGAAGTTACATTCAAGTTTACATCATATCGACGCGAAAAATATTTTCCCAACTTACATCTCAATTGAAATGGCGGAATGTTAATTAAATGTTAATTAATTTCGAAGTATTAATTTTTTTTTTTATTATGCAATGCCATATAAAGGACATTTGTGACGTTTGACGACAAATAAATTTCTCTTGGATCCCATAAAAAATATAATCTTGTAATGATCTCGTACGACACGTACGCTCACTCGGAATTCTTTGGTATGAAATATTTTACGATCCCTCATAAATCTCGTTCAATCAATTTGCCTCTTAGCCCCCCCTTCCCTCTTATTACTGCTCTATGGTAATAAAATAAATACAAAACACCCCATTTTGATGGCCCACGATTGAGGGAAAAATATTTAAGGTACTAGTCTACTTTAGAAGGCCAAAAAATGGGGCGGGGTCGAAGAGTCGACTAACCAATATTTCGAACGGCCGAAAACCCGAATTTCACGATTACGAGCGTTCGAATAACGAAGCGCCGAAATCCCGAACGCTAGAAAAGCGACAGCGGAGAGAGCCGCCCCATGCGTAAGAGAGAGAGAGATGCGCCTCCTCTCTCTCTTACGCATGGGGCGGCTCTCTCGACTTTCTCTTTTCTGGCGATCGGGATTTCGGCGCTTCGTTATTCTAACGCTCGTAATCGTAAAATTCGGGACTTCGGCCATTCGAAATATTGGTTAGTCGACTCTTCGACCCCGCCCCCAAAAAATAGCAAATTTTTGATATTTTCTTCCTCACCCTTTTTATCAGTTATGGCTATAAAACCAATATTTTTACAATATTGTTTCATACTTCAAAAGTACGAAAAAAAAATTTCTATTTTGATTCTTTGAATAATTACACTTAATCTCAGGATTGGCAAGTCTGAAAAAATAAAAATAAAAATAAAAAAACATTTTAAAGAGGAAGGTTTCTTACATAATAATTTACCACCGTTAATGAAAAATTGACAAAAAATGCGGATGTTTGAAATGAATTGTGAAAAATTCAATTTTTCATTTTCATTTCAAACATCCGCCATTTTTTTTTATCGATTTTTCATTGACGGTGGTAAATTGTTATGTAAAAAATCTTCCTTTTTAAGATGCTTTTTTATGGATGAAACAATGTTGTAAGAACAGTCTTATAACCATATCTGACAAAGGAGTTGAGAAAAAAAAATCTTAAAAATTGGCTTTTTTGAAATGGTCGAAAACGACGAAAAATTTCGGGATTTTTTTCCAACGTAACAGCTCAACCAATCGTTTTGAAATTTTTAGGGTATTTTATTGAACATTAGAAGGAATGTAAACCATTTTTTAAAAATCGATAATAAGTCACATGATTGTAAAACCTCGTCGACAAACTTCCATATTCAATGAAAAATGAATTTAACAATCATTTTTTGCATACAAATTTTCGGTGAAAATTCAATATTTTTTCTCCGAGTGCCGACATTATTCCAATATTCAATTTTAAAAACTTTTTCTTGGTTTATCGACAGCGTACTTTCATAAATGTAATGGTTTTTGAATTTTTGTTCCGAATTTTAAAAAAACCACAGCTGCCGCAGTTCGACATCGCGGGGAAAATTCGTTCAGCTACAATTTTGGTTGCAGTCTGCTAATGAACACTTATTAAGGGCGGGGTAAAGTATTTAAATTTTTTTTCATTTTTTTTACTTTTTTAAATGAATGCATAGTATCTCAAGAATATTGTGTCAAAATTTCAAGTCGAGCGGAGTAAAATTGACGAAGTTATGAGTATTTGAGCGTCTATTGCTCCATGCCGGGTTTTATACCTGGGCGGCAGCTGCGCGGCGCGCTATTGTTTTTTCATCATTTTGTTAATAACATTTTGGAATTATTATTATGCAAAATTAATCTTTTGAGTACCTTTAATATGCATGAATTTTCTCAGATTTTTATGCAATCGAGAAGTGTTCTCAAACTTATGTGCAATGAGCGCTGAGCGACCAAACTCTTCTGCGTTTTTCAAACCGTTTTTCTGAGACTTGTCATATTTGAAGTCCGTGTACACGATAACTCAAAATCTACTGGACCAATCGCTTTGAAATTTTGCACAGTACTTCTTCACATAATTCACCAGGTATTGTCGAGAGCTTTTTTGTTTTTTTTTTAATAATTACTAATTTTTCAACGACAAATTAGCCGATTTTTTTTTAGCGAAAATCGGGTTTTTGGCTCCCAAGTGCTACGAAAAATCGAAAAATCGAAAAAAAAAATCCTCCCGTCATTACCTCGAGAAACATCTCCTTTAACAAATGCATTTTGATTTTTTTGTTTCAGATGATTCTGTTGCGAGTTATGGTGTACACCGCAAACCAACTTTTTTCCGAGGCGCCTCCGGGGTTTAATTTTCACTCGCTCAATTTTGAATATTTTGCAATGCAAATTTAGGAGAATGTTGTTCAAATGTTACTTTATTGTATGTAAATTTTTCAATAAACGAACACTATCCGTTACACCAAAAAAAAATCTTAAAAACATGCCTTTTTTTCGCCGAATTAACTTTACCCCGCCCTTAACGATTGAAAAAAATGTTTTTCATGCCTCCTAATGTACGATAAAATACCCTAAAAATTTCAAAACAATTGGTCGAGTAGTGGAGTTGGAAAAAAAATCCCGAAATTTTTCGTCGTTTTCGATCATTTCTACGTATTTCCTCCCTTAAGGTTGTTTAGAAGCAAATCATTGAGAAAATTCTGAAAATTTGGTATGTTTTTCAATGAAGTATTTAAGAGGTCGTGTAAAAATGTCACGACGACTTTGAAGCTCGTTATCGAACAATTAAGATTAACAAATTAAATAAAATTAAATGTAGTCTTATGGAAACAGATATAACTTTACGATAAGTTTTTTTTTTGACCTTTCAATTTTTTAATATCCATACTATATTGAAAGCAACGGAAACAAAACGAAGTTTATTGATAAATATCTTTTTTATTTGTTTAAAAAAATGTTCTCAACAAAATGTCAATATTTTAATAACGAGCTTCCTAATCGTCGTGAAATTTTTACACGACCTCTTAAATACTTCATACAAAAACATACCAAATTTTCAGAATTTTCTCATCATTTTTCATTTTAATCCTTAAGGAGATTGAAGTAATGATGATAGAATTCTGAAAATTTAATATGTTTTTACATGAAGTATTCGAGAGGTCGTGTAAAAATTTCACGACGATAAAGAAGCTATTGATTGAACAATTATCATTAAAAGATTTCATAGGGACTCAACATCCTTAAGGAGATTTATCTGGTACACGATTCACAATACAGATGTTGATAAAAAAATCAGAATATAGTTATTAATATCTAAAAAGTCATCTGTAAAAATTTCAAGACCCGAGGGTACGTTGTTCGTGAGAAATAAATAAAAATGTAAATCCTAAATAACATGGGCTCTTATGGGATACCGTCTATAAATATTAAATGCACAACCATGAAAATGAAGATTTTGACGAAAATTTAAGAATTAATGAAAAAGTATCTAAGAAACATTTTAAGAGCTTCATAAAATCGATTAGGCACTTGTGAGATTCATAATAAATTAATTAGTCTCGAAAATGCTGATTATTTTGAGGTTAAGCATTGTCAATGACTACGCTAGACACCGCTTATTTTGAGGTTAAGCATTGACATTTTTTTTTCGACTCACTCGGTACCAGATGAACCACCTTAAGGATGTTGAGTCCCAAATTGAAAATGATGATAAAATATTGAAAATTTGATATGTCATTCTGTACAACATTTGAAAGGTTGTGTAAAAATTTTACGACGATTAGGAAGCTGATTACTGAGAAATTTGAATTAAACAATTACACGTAGCCTTATGGAAACTGAAGTAAATTTGCAATTATTATTTTTTTTTGTTATGAAAAATGATGCCAAAAATACAAAAAAAATTGCCCTCGAGGAAAAACATATAAGAAGCATTGTGTAATTTTTTCAAGACAGTTAGGAAGCTCTTGTTCCAGTAAATAAATAATAAAAACACAGTACGTGGTTTTCACAGCAAGGAACAAGAAAATAGCGGCACCGTTGCATAGACTGAAAGTGGCGGGAAATTCAAATACTCATTTTCGTTCATGGACGACGTCGTTTCATGCACGATAAAGAGGTTTCGAGGTTATGTTTGCTGTCAGTTTCACATTCAATCGCGACCGTCGCGACTGCTCTCGATCGTTCAGTTCTCAGTCGTGCCAACTTACCAATACACGCAACGTTGCCAAATGTAAAGCTAATACAGCGACTACTTTAAAAATCAATATTGTTAAAAAATATTGTTTTTTTTTGCAGTTCAAAGTAATTTCATGTTATATTTCTACAGTTGCGATATAAAATAATCAACGTTTTTTTGAGAATGAACGGTTTCCACTATCGAGATTTTAGCGTTGTCAAGTTTGGACAAAACATCCAAAAGTTAATCCTCGCTTGTAAAAACATTGTGAAAACTTGATATAATACGTAAATAAGAATTTGCGATCATTAATATGCACAATTGCGATACTTCTTTTCACAGCAACGGTGTTACGATACGAATTGAAGTATTAATCAATCCCAATAAAATTCAGTAAAATGAAAAACTTTTGGACGGAACGGTACGGACTCAACATCCTTAAGAAGAAACTGGAGAGATTTTTTCAAACGCAAAGTCAAACCGCAGAAATGAATGTGAAAGGCGTCTTTGCTCTTGGAAAATGTGGATTAGAATCGTTGGGCAAAAAAGGACAATTTTCTTTTTTCCTCGTCCGCTAATAATTCGAGCAAATATCGGGAATCATTGTTATTTTTATGTGTTACGCACCCCCGTGTGTGTGTGTGTGTGTGTGTGTGTGTGGTTCCATTGACGAAAGACATTGGAAAAATGTATTGGACGAGAGAAAAAATAAATCTGGAAATATATGTGTTTTTGTGTATTTATGGGGGACGATGGATCGACGAGAGGGAGAGAATATGAAGATAATCCATTAGACGAGTTGTAACCCAAAACTAGACAAACAAGGGTGATCTTGGATTAAATATAACGTTCGGATGAAGCATGCGGTGTTGATTTCCCTGTGTCCCAGAAACATTATCGTCAAAAGCTTATAAGGAATTCTTCGTACCTAACGCGGATAAACGATGAATTAGAAAAGCAGGTGAAAAAGGAGAAAAGTTTCTCTTGTTACAACGAAATTTTATCGCATGAAAAGTAATGGCATCTTTGGCATAATAATTGGCCATGAAGATCCGAAGGAAAATGGCGACCCCCAGAGAATGTCTAATGTCAACCAGGACACAAAATTAGTTGATTTTGCTTCCTCATAATGGAAGCTTTGTTTTCGCGAGAAAAAAAAATTTCGCAATTTTCATGTCAGTATGTTCAAAATGTCCCAAAACGTCGAGTGATCACATTTTGAAAAAATTCCCGGACGTGTGTGTGTGTGTGTGTGTGTGTGTGTACGCTTTGTGCTTTTCTTGAAATGAATATATCTGGAGAACGTTTTGGGTGATCGACTTGAAATTCGGTATACAAGTAGACTACGCGTATTCGACGGTAGTATGGAAGAACGTGCTATCTCAAATTGTGCTAGAAGAACGTGCTATCTCAAATTGTGCTAGAAAAACGTGCTATCTCAAATTGTGCTAGAAAAACGTGCTATCTCAAATTGTGCTATAAGAACGTGCTATCTCAAATTGTGGTAGAAGAACGTGCTATCTCAAATTATGAGAGAAGAAGGTGGTATCTCCAATTGATCACATTTGGAGATACCACCTTCTTCTCTCATAATTTGAGATAGCACGTTCTTCTAGCACAATTTGAGATAGCACGTTTTTCTACCACAATTTGAGATAGCACGTTCTTCTAGCACAATATGAGATAGCACGTTTTTCTAGCACAATTTGAGATAGCACGTTCTTCTAGCACAATTTGAGATAGCACGTTCTTCCATACTGCCGTCGGTATGTCCCTGTTTTCAGTGCAAATTGTTTTGAAATTGCAAAATAATTGTCTATTCGGCTGGATTTTGTATTTTCTGAAAATTGTTTGTTAGTCGTCTAACTTTAGTAATTTTGCAGTTACTACCCTAAAATTTTACGTGCAGATACACTTCGTAATAAGGACGGTTGGGATTGAATTTGGGAAAAATCACTCAAGAGGTTCGGTTTAAAAAAAAAAAAAAATTCGCGAAAAATTTGTAAGTTCTCTAATTTTTGTAATTTTGCATCTATCGAGCTGAATTTTTTTGTGACGATACATTCAACGACAATGAAAAATAATAATGAATTTCATAAAAATCGCGTGAGAGGTTCGGTTAAAAAAAAATTTTGAAAATTTCAGAAAAATTTTGTTAACGCTCCAACATTCGCATTTTTAGAAGTATCGAGCTAAAATTTTTTGCACAAATACACTATATGATAAGAATGGTTAGGGTTGAACTTTGTGAAAAACGCTCGAGATATTCGTTCGCAAAAAATTTTTAAAATTTTCGAAAAATAATTGTTAACCTTGAGTTTCCTAATCTAGCAGCAATCGAGTTCGCTTCTTTAGCACCAATACACTGAACGACAAAAACAATTAATAATGTAATTGAACGGAATTTCTAAAAAATTATGCAAATTTGAAATTTGCACATAGCTTCTTCATTTGTTTCCGTCGTTCGTGAAGCTTCCTTTATGAGGAAGCCATGATAATAAACATTCATGTCATCAAGATGGTCAAAGAGATCCTCATAAAGGAAGGTTGAGGAACGAAGGAAGAAAATGAGGAAGCTATGTGCAAATTTTAAATTTCCATGATTTTTAAGAATTGCCTGTACAGTCCCAGCCAAAAATTGTATTTGATTGAAATTTCCGAACTTCGTGATACAATAAAAATCTGAAAAAATTTAGCAACATTTGGCTTGCCCCAAACAACAATTATTAATAATAATATTCCCCAAAAGTTATTGATAAATTGTTTAAGCAAATAATTATTCAACAAATTTTCGGTAAGTTATTTTTTTCTTAAACAAATCGAATGCCTTAATTTTTCTGACGGCATATTAATTTTTTCAGAATTTTCTCTCTATTTTGATATTTTTAGAATGGCTGTATTTATGTATTTTTTGGCCTAGTGCCTTTGAATATTTTCAAAGCTGACGATAGACCCGTGTGCAAAAAAATATACAAAATTTGCAAATTTTTTCGTATTTTGTATTTCAGAATGTTTTTGATAATATTTCAAAATAGAGACACATTTTTGAAAAAATTCATAAGCGTTCAATAAAATTAACGCATTCGATTTATTTGAGAAAAAAAACAACTTACCGAAAAATGGTTGAATAATTATTTGTTTAGAAATAACAATGAAATTGAACAATGAAAATAACACTGAAATACTCTTCCTCAAAACTCAAAAGACACAGTTTATAATTGTCATTTAATCCAGAACTATTTGTAAAAATCAAATTTTGGCACTAATCTGATTGGTGAGGATCTTTAAAATCCCCTCAATCCCTATTTAACTACTTTCCAAAAACCAACAGAAAGAAATGTTATAATGTTGTCATTAAAAAATTCATAATTTTTGAAATCTTCGAAAAATCTTAAATAATTATGATACATACAAATAGCGTATGAATTAGGGTTCTTGGCACTAAAATAATAAATAATGGTTTCTGTGCCAATTTTTTATGACATTTCATGAGTTTTTAATGTTGTATAAAAATTTCATGACATTTAAAAATTTGTATGATTTTTCAGGTCACAAGATGACCCTGGACAATACACCCGGAAAATATCTAGTTTATTGAACAAAAACCTAATGAATATAAATAATTTTTTTTTTCGTATACGAGTCCAGTACGACTCTATTTAATTTGCCAAAAACAGGATTTTAAGGAATTTTAAAATTACAAAAGCTTTCAATCATATGTTGTTTGAGAGAGAAAAGTTTTTGTTAGTCCTGAACAATTTGTGACTTTCTTTAATCGGGTTATCAAAGTCGAAATTTATGAAATCTTGATTTTCAAACTGCAATAATATATTCTTTCTATTTTCCTTCTCCTATTTGTATCATCTTAAATAATCAATAACATGCAAATGAGATAGAACATTTGTCTTAATATTTAATTATTTTATTTTAAAGGCCAAAGTGCAAATGTTTTTTCACAATGAACTTTTACCAAATACCGTTGCAAAAAGTACAAAATTTGTCGCTTGTGCGAGTGTTATTTTTCAGGGAAAAGATGCAAGAATCTTAATTACGAGCACAATCGGAAAATCACTTATATTTTCAATCACCCTAATATAATATTCATCTAGGGTTTTTTTTGCATGGGGCGTTTGAGGATTTTCCTTCGTAATAGAATGAGGAAAAATTTGCAGAAGGTCATGGAAAAATCTTTTTCGAACTCTAGAATTATCCGTCGTAATAAGCTAAAGAGTCTTTAGATCACTGGTTATGTTTGTATAGGAAATTACATATTCTGAAAGTGCTTCAGGGCATTGTATTTTTTTCGAGGCAATGTAGAATAAGTGAAAAAGTGTCAAGAGTTTACGATTTTTGGTAGCTTATTTTTTCATCGGAAAAATATTTAAAAAATCCCTGAACCGAAATGCTTATCCATCTAGGGAATTTTTTCCCGTAGTCATTACATGATTTTGATAATTGCTCAAATTACCATAACTTCCTGAATAAGTCCATTATTGTACGAGGGTTATTTTTCAGGGAAAAGATGCAAGAATCTTAATGAGGAGCACAATCGGAAAATCACACTTATATTTTCAACCACCCTAATATAGTATTCATCTAGGGTTTTTTTTGCATGGGGAGTTTGAGGATTTTCTTTCATAACAAAATGAGGGAAAATGTGTAGAAGGTCGGGGGAAAAGCTTTTTCGAACTCTGTAATTATCCGTCGTAATAAGCTACAGGGTCTTTCGATCACTAGTTATGTTTGTATAGGGAATTATCCCAAAAGCGCTTCAGGCAATTGTATTTTTTGAGGCGGTAGAATAAGGGAAAAAGTGTCAAGAGATATACGATTTTTAAAAGCCTATTTTTTCGTCGCAAAAGTATTCAAAAAAATCCCTAAAACGAAATGCTTATCCATCTAGGGAATTTCTTCAGTGTTCCCGTAGTAATTGCATGATTTTGATAATGGCTCAAATCACCAGACGTTTCTGAGTAAATCCATTATTCCTTGACAGAATAAAGAATGCAAAAAAGTTGTGGGAAGACCTTAAAAGTTCGACGTCAGTCATCGACAAATATGTAAAAAGTCCCTAGATAAGAATTTTGATTCACCCAGGCATTTTAGTCCCAATAAACGCCAGTGGGAAGGCTGAAGTTATCCATCATCGGGCGATCGTTTTCCGTGGAAATAACTTCAAGGGCGGGAGATGAATCTGTTGAGGATTCAATTGCCAATTAAAGGGAGGTCTAAAATTGCCAAGAATCCGGATTCTACGTTCTCGTTGTTTTTTCCTCTTAGCGACTCCGATTTCTCGCTTGCTTTTGCCGTTAGTTTTGACGCATCTCGCTACGGATAAAGTTACTGTTTGCCTTCTTATCTCTTGTTCGATGCCGGATTGCGTGACGATAGACTGGTGATGAGGCTAAGTATTATCATTAGACTGGAATTGATATACGAAACGGCGTATTGTTTTGACGATACAGGATTTTACTCAAAGATTCAGCAGACTTCGGGACAGCCAAAACATTTTTTCACCCTATTTACTTTTTTACAAAAAATGGTAGCATTCGAAATTTCTTTTTTATGCCAAAAAAAGTTCAGAAAATCCAGAAAAGTCAGTGCAAATTTTGTGGAAATTGAGAAACAATCGTCAATTTGGCGGAATTTTGATAAGCTTATAATAGTACATTACGATACGAGTGCGATAAAACTTTTTCTCGACGAGTGTGAGTTTGCAGCATGAGCCGAAGGCGAATGCTGCTATCACACGAGTCGAGAAAAAGTTTCTCGCACGAGTATCGTACAAAATTTTATCGCACGAGTGCGTAAAGTGCCCGCTTCTCGCACGCGCAGCGAAGCGAACCGTGCGAGAAGTGGTCACTTTACGCACGGAGTACAATAAAATATATTTTCATTCTTTGAGATCAAGAAAACCTTAGGAAAAATATTTCAGGAATTTGAAAATGCCCGATTCTTTCATTCGATGATATGAAGCGGGTTTTTTGTTCAGTAGCAAAAAATATCCCTAGGATAAATACTTTTTTTCGTTTAAGCAACAATGAGAATATTTGAGTACTTAAAGAGTTACAACTATCAGTCAGAGCTTAGAACATGGGATGAACAGTAATTTTGAATTTGGGTGCCGTTTTCGTATTTCGATTTGGAAAAATATCCCTAGGAACGGTTACTACCGTTTCTAGGAATGTTTTATTTCCTAGTAACCCAAAGTTGTATTTTTCTGATTATAAACAACGATTTTAGAATATAATGCGTGGGAAAGCTTCCATCTTACGTTTAGGAAGTAAAAAGTATTTCTCGAATTCCTAGTTGCAAAATAATATTCCTAAAAGCAACGATTCCCCAGAATTAGTCCGCCTAGTTGTGAATTAATTATAAAAAATGATATTCGAGTATTCGAATGCTGGATAAGTTCTCATATTGCGTTTTGTAGCGAGAAAGGTTTTTAAATCCTTGTTGTCAAAAAATATCCTTAGAAGCTGTAATAACCTAGAAATTTTAGTTCCCGACTGAAAATAACAAAACTCAAACACTTCAAGAATCGGTTAATTTTCGACCCTAAAATGTAGAATAAAAGAGTTTCAGTATTCCTACTTAAGTAAATATCCCTAGGAACGGTTTTACCCCAGATATATATATCCTTCCTGCAACAACTAACGATAATCGAGTACACAGAAATCAGGGAAACATTTCATTTTGGAATTTTGAAACTGGGAGCTTTTTTAAATTTCTACTTGCAAAAAAATATCCCTAGGAGTCTTTACCTAGTGACATTTTCTTCCCACTACCTCTAACCAGAGAAGTCAAATAGTTAAATCAGTCTTTAACCTAAGAATATTAAAGTTTTTGCTTTCCTAGTTGCGAAAAAAAATCCCTAGAAATGCATAAACTAGTAAATCACCTCCTTTCCCTCATTGTTAATCCAAAAATCGGGTGCAGATTTTATAACAAACCACGACTTTGTCTCTTTATTCATTTATGATACTAAATCTGTCACTATATTGTCACTAGACTTGCCCGCAGTCATATAGGGCGTTTTCGAGTACGACTCAGATTGCGTGATCTAATAACTGGGTTTAAACTAATAATACTCGATGACCAGTGACGTCGGACAGGTCATTCGTCATACGGAATGAAGCAGAAATTCATCAATAGCCGATCGCATCGTTAGAGTTGCAAGTAATGAAATCCCTAGGGATAAGGTACGAATTTAACCCTAGGATCATTTTCGGCTTAACTGGAATCAAGCCATCGGGCATTCAAGCCAGATTAGAAGGAATAATTGTTTCGTATCACGCGGTGAGATCATTTGAGGCATAATGATACGCGTGATCCTTATACTCGCTGTAACGAGGCCATTTGTCTGCTCAGAAACAAGACGCGATTCCCCGTACGAGAGAATTGGATGATTGTACGAAATTGCTTTGATTTTCATTCTCATCCCCTTTCAGAGAGGGGGCACACGTGTTGGGTTCCCCTTTTTTTTGTGAGACGTTTCGCTTCAGCCCCACAATTCGTTCAAACAAATATCAACTCTCGCATCATTGAGACATTGAGACTAACTTTAAAACATCATTATATTTAGATATACAGTACCCCCTCGATATAAGAGCGCTCTAGGTTGGGGGAAGTAAATTCCGAGAAATTCGTCGCCGGAGCGTTCCCCCACTACTAACCGCAGAGTTCGAGAATCGCTTCATCACTAGAACTCGATATAAGAGCTCACACGGCGGAACGGAGGGGAAACGCTCTTATATCGAGGCTTTTTATATCGAGAAGGTAAAAAAAAATTAAAAAATAATGTATCGAACATGTATATGAATATATCATTTAATTTATATTCAACATACAGTACCCCCTCGATATACGAGCGCTCTAGGTTAGGGGAAGTAAATTCCGAGAAATTCGTCGCCGGAACTTTCCCTCACTACTAACCGCAGAGTTTGAGAATCGCTTCATCACTAGAACTCGATATAAGAGCTCGCACGGCGGAACGGAGGGGAAACGCTCTTATATCGAGGATTTTGATATCGAGAAGGTAAAAAAAAATTAAAAAATAATTTATCGAGCATGTATATGAATATATCATTTAATTAATAAATGATAATTTAATAATTTAATAAATAATTTAATTAAGTAAATGATTTAGATTCTTCTTGGCGTTATTTTTACTCCAAAATGTCATTGAATAATTGGTCTTTCCTAATAGCTCTTACGCGTAGAAACCTATTATTTTTCTTATTGCGAAAAATGGCGGAAAAAGATAAATATATTGTGTTTATTTCCGCTTTGATTTGGCCAGAAAATCTAGATGATGAAGGATCAGCAGAAGTAATGTAAATAATGATTTGAAATAAATGTAAATCATTAAATGATTTGCAAAAATTCAGATGATTAAATGATTTGCAATAAATGCAAATTATTAAATAATTTGAAATAGATTCAAATCATTAATGTGGGTCATTCTAGGTCAAGTCGACCAATATTTGGAATCGACCCCTTTCAATGAAAATTGGTCAGAAGTTTTCTTTTATCATAAAACGAAGTTCTAGCAAAGGAAAAAAATTAAATTTTTTTTTTGAAAATTTAAAATTTTACCATTTTTTCAAGTTTATTTTTTAAGTATTTCAAAAACTATTATAGTTACGAAAAAATCGTTCTGGGTTCGTCTTAAAAAGTATACTCAGGGCTACGAAAAAAAAATATTCCGAAAAAAATTTTTGAAAAATGATGAATTTTTAGAATTTTGAATCTTTAAAAATCATGAAAATTCACGTTCAACATTAAATTTTTGGTTTTATTTTTTTTTATATAATACCTTGTACTGATATTAAAAGATCCTGAAATTTTCAGAAATGTGTTTTTTTTTGTTCAAAAATATGAATTTTTGAATTTTGGTAAAACTTTTTTTTTACCTCTAAGTTTAGGGAAGTTGATCAATCATGTAATTTTGAGTTTTTGACTGCTCAAAATTACAAAATTACATGATTGCTCAACTTAAAAAAAATCATATTTTTGAAACAAAAAAACACCTTTCTGAAAATTTCAGGATCTTTTAAAATCAGTACAAGGTATTATATTAAACAAATTGAACAACAAATTTGATGTTAATTGTGGATTTTCACGATTTAAAAAAATTCAAAATTCTCCAAATTCATCATTTTTCAAAAAATTTTGTCGGAATATTTTTCTTTTCGTAGCCCCAAGTATACTCTTCAAGACGAAACAAACGATTTTTCATAACTATCACAGTTTTCAAGATAGTTAGAAAAAAAAATTGAAAAATGGTTAAATTTTGAATTTTGCATAACGTTTGAAAAAAAAAATTTAATTTTTTTTCCTCGGTAGAACTTGGTTTTATGATAAAACAAAACTTCTGACTAAATTTCATCGAAATTGAAAGTGGTCGATTCCAACTCTTGGTCGATTTGACATGGAATGACCCAAGTACCCGAAAACTTGAAAAGTACTTGATACTTGGTACTTGATTTTTTCAAGTATTTGTACTTCAAGTACCACCGGTACTTGATACTTCAAGTACCTACGGTACTTTGTACTTGATACTTGAAGTACTTTCAAGTACTTTGCCCAACTCTCATACGTAAAAACAAATGGATAAATTATTTCTCCTGATTCCTCCTCATCTGCATCTTTTGATTGAATCAAAGCCAACAATTACACAATATTGAAACATCACGGCCACAAAAATGAGCAACATTTGGAAAAAGATAAACATCTTAGTAAATTTGTGAAGAGAAAACAATAATTGTTTCATTCGCATAACCTCAATGTCTCCATAAAAGGGCTTAACCCTGGATAGAGAGGACGATAAATATTGTGCATAAACGGACATGAGGATTTTTTTTTTCATGACGTAAGCGAACAATTAATGCACACATGCCATGTGACCATGGCAGAGATCGTGCTCTATCACATGATATATGAGGTATTCCCGCTCAACGGGACCCCCTTTTAGGCCGACCTCTTTCGATTTTCTTGAAAGTCGAGTATGTTTTAGTATTGCCTGAAAGTATATTGTACACTAATTTTCAGATCTCTAACTATAATACTCTTTGGAATACACCAAAAGTTATATTTCAAACTTTTTGCGTATTCAGCGCTTCGGAGCTTTGGCACGGCGCGAAATAAAATCGAAAAAATTCTTTGACAATAGCTTTCGATCGGAAATTTCCTGCGCTTTTCGAAAAAAATATCAGCGATTCCGAAAAACGAATTCATCTAAATTTCGGCCAAAAACCGAAAAAATTGATTTACAAAACAAGAGCATAATTTAATTCGGTGGAACAATTTTTTTCATGTTTCGTATATATCTGAGAAGTCACGATATAAATTTCAAGTTGGAACTTACATCCGTTTACTAATGCCAAGTCTTTTAGGAGGATACAAATTCTTAAACATCGTGTTTTTCGTATTTAACAGTTCCCTGATGTAGTATATAGCGTTTTTTTTAAACGAATTTTGAATTAGGTAAATTTATTAAATTAAATTAATTAAATAATAAAATTTATTTAATTTATTAAATTAAATTAAATTTATTAAATCAAATTTATTCAATTTGAATTTAATAAATTTATAAAATTCGAAATTCGTTAAAAAAAACTATACAGTGTGTTAAATAACTAGATAACCTGGCTAGGTTCACCGTGTAGAGCGCGCCAAGAAGAAAAATTAGCTTTTTTCAAAATTGTTATACGACAAACATTGGCTAAGTTATTAATGTTTTAAGCTGAATCTAGCTAGAATCTAGGAGCAATGCTACTGGTGAGCCGCGTGGTGGGGGTAACGGTGGGCGTGGCATAAAACCCCCCACCAGCGGCATTTCTCTTAGATTCCAGCCGTCATTGGCCAACTTTCTGTTCAAAACATTGATAACTCAGTCAATTTTTATCGTACAAAATTTTTTTAAAAAGCAAATTTTTTGTCTTGATGCGCTCTACACGGCGAACCAGGTCAGGTTATCTAATTGCATTACATCCTGTATAATATATCAGAGAACTGTTGAATACGAAAAACACAATATTTAAAAAATTTTATCTAAAAGGCTTGGCATAAGTAAACGGATGCGAGTTCCAACTTGAAATTTACATCGTGACTTTTCAAATATATACAAAACATGAAAAAAATTGTCCCGCTGAATTAAATTATGCTCTTTTTTTGTAAATCAATTTTTTCGGTTTTTGGCCGAAATTCAAATGAATTAGTTTTTTTCGAAATTGCTGATATTTTTTTCGAAAAGCGCAGGAAATTTGCGATCGAAAGCTATTGTCAAAGAATTTTTTCGATTTTATTTCGCGCCGTGCCAAAGCTCCGAAGCGCTGAATACGCAAAAAGTTCGAAATATAACTTTTGGTGTATTCCAAAGAGTATTATAGTTAGAGATCTGAAAATTGGTGTACAATATACTTTCAGGCAACACTAAAACATACTCGAGTTACAAGAAAATCGAAAGAGGTCGACCTAAAAACTGGTCCCGTTGAGCGGGAATACCTCATATACATATTTAAGTATATGGGGTATTCCATTTCCATCTGATCCATTTCCGACTTTCACCAACTCGAATTTGGTTCACGATTTTTCCTGTGATTTCAATAAGACACTCGAGCACTCCAAAAATTTTCCAGACTTTTTGAGATCAGTCTTCGTTTAAAAAAAAAAATTCAATACCAAAGGTGCACTGAGAAAACAATATATTTCCACCAGGATTTGTTAACTGTAAAGAAATGTAAAGATGGATATGGCGAAATAAATATTTTTTAACAGTTAATAAATTATTTTGACATAAATAAAACATTTCTTAATGACTAACAAATTTTATAACATTTAAGGAATATTTAAATAAAAGTGCCAACTAAATATATTCTTTTACTATAAATAAACTGTTTTCTCAGTATATCTTGAATTTCAGGGTTGAATTACAGCATCAGTATTTGAATCTTAAAACCGGATAACAGTGTATAAAAAATGCACACACTTTTCCAAGGAAATTTGAAAAATCGAATTTTACCCAGGGAATTTTTCCATAGAGACTTTTAATACTAAAAGCCTTTTGAATTCAAATTGGCATTGTTTACAACAATGTTTTAACCAATAGTGATATTGCAGATGTTGGAATAAATTAAATTAAATTTCACATTCAAATTAAATGTTTGTGGAGATTTTTCAGGTTCTGTAGAAATTTTTCATAGGGAAAGCCACAAATTGGAATTGAGATTCATTGCAGTAATTATTAATGCAAAAGTAATCAAATTGCAGTAATAAAACACCTTTTTTATGAAGTTTTAAACTGTTTGGTGATGGACAATTCATATTGCAATTTCTAAACAATCTTAGCATGGTTTTGTTAATTTAAAATAATAATAATAATAATTTGTACATTTTAAGCTCTTAAAAAAAATTCTTGTTTCGTTACCAAGAATAAAAAACGTAGTGATCAATGCTCGTTGTATTTTCCAAGAGTTTAGAGATCTTGCAATTTTTCACAATTTGCATTTTGCTCCAAATTTTTAACTATTTTTTAAACGACGATCGTACGACAAAAGCGGGCAATCTGCAGGAAAATTAAAATTCGTCTCCTGAGATCCACTTATTATAAATTCGGGCATTGTGGATTTTTCATCATTTTCGAGATTATCACGATAGGGTTTTTTTTTGTTTTTTGCTAATTTTTTTGTATGGAAGGTGATGAGAAAAATTCTCAACAAAATTTAGAAAGCATAAAAAACCAAATACTTGGATGGACGGTGTTCATGTTTACATGGAATGCCCCATATACACGCGTTGAATTGGTCAGCGGGGATGACTAAATTGATGACCAGATTTTTTTTTTCGTCGTCTTCGTAATCTTGGCGAAACTCATGACTAACTTATTATGCATCATAGTTTCTCAAGAAAAAAAATGTATTCATAGATATACTATATATATAAAATAGCATCACCGTACGTGCATCTTTGTTTCCAAGAAACGGCATATTACTATGGATACAATATCGTACGTTGGGTCACACGAGTGGGAGTGAAAAAAAAAACGATTACAGATGGCGCTTGAAGTTGTCTCAAGCGTTGTATATATAGTTGATGCTGCGCGCGTGGTTTGTGTATATGAGGCATTCCACGTCAAGTCAGCCACCCCATTTTTTGAAATCGCCAAAAATCGCATACAAATTTTTAGAAAGCAGTTCCAACTATCGAGAAAATTTGTGATTTTTTTTAGATTTTTCCATTACATTTTTTAGCTGGAAAAAAATACAAAAAATTTGTTTGTTTCATTTTGTAACTCGAAAATTATTTATCGCACGAAAAAAAAAGTAAAACATAAAATTTAGGATTTTCAAGGTGCTTTTCACTGAATTTTTTTACAAACTCCTCCGAAAGCTCTATATGCCATTTTCGGAGCAAATAATGTTTTGATATTTTTTTTCTCAGAATTGACATCTTCGATTCGTCTGTAGTTTTAACAGTTTTTTCCTTGATATATTTACAGACTATAAAAAAATTGGCGTAGTTGAGAAACCGTTATTTCAAATGCATTTTTATTGATACAATCTATCATTGTAGAGTGATTTAACGAAATAGTGTAGATATTGATATTTCATCATTATTAATCGCAGACAGGGAAAAATGATAAAATAATTCGGTGTATCCAAAAAGGGTAAATTTTTTTTTTTGCAATCGAGAGATGCGAGTAGCCTTTGACTTTAATTTGAATGGATTTTATCGGTATTCATGGGTCCATTGATAAAGTTTATTAAAATGTACAAAAAGATATTTAAAAAAATAAAAATGAAAAAAGTTTTAAAAAATTGAAAAAGTACAAAAAATAAATAAAAATGCGGGCTTTAGAAAATATCTATGGATAGTCTCAACCCTGTTAATGCACAGAGAAATTTGTGTATTCATTTGGGATGAAAAACGCATGGGAAGGAATGGATTCTCCACAGAGCCAATTTTTTTGTAGTCTGTAAATATATCAAGTAAAAAACTGTTAGAACTACAGACAAGTCGAAGATGTCAATTCTGAGAAAAAAATATCAAAACATTATTCGCTCCGAAAATGGTATGTAGAGCTTTTGGAGGAGTTAGTAAAAAAAATTCAGTGAAAAGTACGTTGAAAATCCTAAATTTCATGTTGTACTTTTTTTTCGTACGATGAATAATTTTCGTGTTACGAAATGGAACAAGAAAATTTTTTGTATTTTTTTCCGGCCAAAATATGTAATATAAAAATCTTTAAAAAATCACGAATTTTCTTGACAGTTAGAACTACTTCATAAAAAATTTTATGCGATTTTTGGTGATTTCAAAAAATGGGGTGGCCGACTTGACAAGGTATGCCTCATATCCTAACGAATATGAGGCATGAGGCCAAACCAATCAAGAAAAACGAAATAAAGAATATGCACGATTGTTTTTTTCAGTGTAAAGTAAAGATTTACCTCTCATTTAAATATAATTGAAGCAAAAAAATTAAAACTATGTAGTATTGGTTCAAAAAAATGCTTACAGAAATGGCTTTTCAAGATTCGCGCCAAAACGCCAAGTCACGTGACGTGACGTCACTGCGTCGGTCTTTTATAACCTCTAATAGGCGGTATTCTGGTCTAGAGACATACATTTTCTTACATATTTATTTAGTTATGTTTATTATATACTTATTAATATTTTGACATTGAACAAAAAAAAATTCGAAAAAAAAGAAAATTAAATAAATTATAAGGTGGTAAAGTTGGGATTAAAAAACCTTACCTCAGAGAAAACGGAAAAAAATGGCCGCTGTCTGAACAAACATGCGTTTTTCGACTCTTTTCTTATAGTTTTAATTTTTTTACAATAGTACAGAAAATCATTTGGATACTAAAGTTGTAGGAACGATAGAGAGTTATACATTGAAGATTGGTAAAAAATTTGAAGTAAATCAGTTGAGTAAAACTTGAGATATCATGTCAACATTGTTGAGAAAAGTAGTTTTTAGAAAAACGTTTATAGTCCGATTTGCTGAAACGAGTTGCTGCGTCACTAAAATAGTTCTAACTTCGTAAATTATTGGAATTTAAGAATTTCCTTTTGAGGATATATTCGTAAAGGTCTAAACTTTAAGAATATGCAACAAAAAAGATCTTTTCAAAATTTTAGACCAGGATACCCCTTTAAACACTGTAGAGCAACATAACCTCACTTTGACTGACCAGGTAAGTTTCTGCCGTTTCATCCTCACATGGAAAAATTTCGATTTTTCAAAAAAAGACCTTCACAGCATTGTTAACGTTTGAGAGGTTTAGGGAATCTGTTGTATCATACCTTCTTCCATTTTTAGCTGAGCTCAAACACCAAAGCAAAACTTAAATAGACATTTTTTCAATTAACATCGATGCGTTCTTCAACTCATTTTTTTTGTGAAATATTAACATAATATTAAATTTTACATCTTATTTAACAATTTATTTAAGTTTTCTATTAATAATTTATTATCAATCCTATTTTATTATTATTATTAAAATCACAAGAATAATCTTGGCTCACTATTTAAATATAAACGTGAATTCTGATCCGAATGCAGATTTTGTGGTAATTTTTTAGATTCTTAAATTGGAATAAGCATTTCTCGAAGAAATAATTTTTTCATTTTTGAAGGAATGAAATGTTTGAAAAGTTTCGCTCATGAAAGAAAAATTAAAAACAATTGAAAGAGCTTTCAAAGGATAGTAAAAACATCCAAAAAGTTAGCGATAACACAAGAAGTGTTTGGGGCTGAAAATTGATCGGTTTGGTTAGGATTGTCTCGTATAATATGGATAACTATACTTATAACTGTGCATAAGGTTCTTGCTACAAGCTCTCTTTCTCTCTCTTTCTCTTGTGGCGCTTTCCAACACTATTTTGGTGCTCACGCATATTACGCACGCAGTTATTTATAATTCTTTCGTACACCGGAACTCAACTTTCCGTTTCGTCGAGAATACGAGATCGACGAGATGTAGTTATATATGGGGCGTTCAATCCCAAATCGGACAGTTTGGAAAACTTTTTTTTTTATTTCCTTAATTTTTTTATATTTTTTAGTACCCATCAAAAGACCCTTCCTGTTCAATTTTGAGATTTTTCTGATTACCCGTTCAAAAGATATTAAATTAATAAAAAAACCGCTGTTTTTTTTTTGTATTTTGGTCATAACTTCTTTGATAATGATCCGAATGAAATGTTTTTTTTTCTCAAAATTTTTGTTTTTTTATGACCTCAGAAAAAATACAACAAAAATATTCGACGAGTTTTTGAATGAGTTTTTTGAGCTTTAAACTTTAAATCGCGTTTTAAAAATTCATTTTTGATTTTTTTAAATTTTTTTGCTCTAAACATCTATCTATTCAACAATTTTCAAGACTAGTCCGATCGTGGGATTTTCATAACTAGTATTTTTTTTTCGATTTTTGGAAATAAATTTTTTTTTTTAAGTTTTATAAATTATTATGAATACCAATTTTTGTTACTCCATAGTATTTTTTTCAATATTTAGAATTTATTTTCACACTTTTTTATTGTTAACAGGTTCTTAAAATTAATAATTAATCGTTAAGTCTGTTTACGAACAATAATAAAAACAGTTTAAGAAAAAAAAAGGACACTCACTTTTAAAAACTCGATTTTAAGTTTAAAACTCAAAAAACTCATTCAAAAACGCGTCGAATATTTTTGTTGTATTTTTTTCTGAAAAGGCCATAAAAAACCAAAAATTATGAAAAAAATAACTTTTAATTTAAACCATTATTAAAGAAGTTATGACCAAATGCCAAAAAAAAGAGCGGGTTTTTTGTTAATTTAATATCTTTTGAACGGGTGATCAAAAAAATCTCAAAATTTAACAGGAAGGGTCTTTTGATGGGTACTAAAAACTATAAAAAAATTACGGAAATAAAATAAAAAGTTTTTCAAACTGATTTGGGATGGAACGCCCCATATATATGTATTTCTATCCCCTCCTCTCAAGTATAAACGCATAAACACGTGTATATATTTATAAAGTCAGTATGTCGAACGACTCATATTCATTAATGTCCATTTTTGCAATAACAATAGGAACTACCCTCAAGGTCTACTTTGGAAGACCAAAAAATGCAAATTTTGAAGATTTTTTTCTCAGCTCCTTTGTCTGCAGATATGGCTATAAAAGTGTTTTTGCGACATTGGAATTGAATTAGAAAACAATCATCAAAGATGTTGTTTACTTGAAAAAAATTTGTAAACGAATTAAATTTTTCTAACCGGTCTTGTTTAAAAATTTTTACATTTTTCGACTTGAGGATATTTGCCTGTCTAGATTCCAAAAAAGATACTGAATTTTCAAAAAGTTGCTTACGGTTGAAAAATAAATTCCTTATATTAAAAAAAAATCCTACGCTCTCAGATTTGTCATTTCGCAGCAATCAATTTTTAATTTTTTTACACAAATGTGCTGGTTGATTTGATAAATTCTTTTATATCACTCAGTACAATAATGGACGCTTTTACGTCCGCAAGCGGACGCGAAAATGTCCATTATTGTACTGAGTGATATAAAATATCGCACATCACTCGGCGTAAAAACATTTATTGCACTCCGTGCGATAACATTTTGTACGATACTCGTGCGAGAAACTTTTTCTCAACTCGTGTGATTGCAACATTCGCCTTCGGCTCATGCTGCAAACTCACACTCGTCGAGAAAAAGTTTCATCGCACTCGTATCGTAATGTACTATTTTACGTCCTCGTGATGTAATGTACTATTTTTTTTCTGAAAACTTGGCAAAAGTGTGTGAAATGTAATGGATACAATTTTATAGTTCCTTTCAACATTGACCATGAAAAATAGAAAACAACCGAATTTCTATAAGGAAACTTGCGATTCTGTGGCGTATATTGACTCTGTATCGTCCATATTCGTTCGACCTACCGAAGTGTATTTATTCCGGCTGGAGAATGAAACAAAAAATTATCCGTACATATCAGATTCTACGACCGTTACACGTCGTCGGCGAAGATCTCGTGGGTAGTACACGACACCCACTGAAAGGGAAAGAGAGAGAAAGAGAACAAAAAACGGGAAACAAACACGAAAAAAATCGAGGCCAAGAAAAATAAAAACCTCAAGAAACTTTTGAACCGTCGACAGAAAAATCGAGGATGTTTGGAAATGAATCGATAAGGGCCAAAAATTGCAACTAATCAGAATTCCATACAAACCACCCTTGTTATGTAGTGCATTTGTGCAAAAAATTTGAGCCCGATCACTGCAAAATTACAAAAGTTAGAGCGTCCAAAAACATTTTTGAAAAATATCAACATTTTTCCAAAACTAGGACCCTTAAATGATTGTTTTCAAATTCAATACTTATTCTTCTTTTCGCATAGTCATTTGTACAAAAAAATTAAGATAGATAAAATGAAGAGAACAATAAGCGAGAAATAAACATGAAAAAAAGTGAGGCCAAGAAAAATAAAAATCTCAAGAAACTTTTGAATCGTTGACAGAAACATCAAGGATGTTTTTTTATGTTATGTCTTGTTATTTAGTGCATTTGAGGAAAAAAATTGAGCTCGATAACTGCAAAATTAAAAAAGTTAGAGCGTCCAAAAACATTTTTCGAAAATATGAAAATTTTTCAAAAACCCTCAAGTGATTGTTTTTAAATGCAATACTTATCGTTCTTGTCGCATAGTCATTTGTACTAAAAAAATGAAGATAGACAAAATTAAGAGAACAAAAAGCGAGAAATAATCATGAAAAACATTGAGGCCAAGAAAAATAAAAGTCTCAAGAAACAGTTGAATCATCGACAGAAACATCAAGGATGTTATGTTATGTTATGTCTTGTTATTTAGTGTATTTATGCAAAAAATTTGAGCTTGATAACTGCAAAATTGCAAAAGTTAGAGCATCCAAAAAATTTTTTCAAAAATATCAAAAATTTTCAAAAACTAAACCCCTTAACTGATTGTTTTTAAATTCAATACTTATCCTTCTTGTCGCATAGTCATTTGTACAAAAAAATAAAAAATTAAATTGTACAAATAAATAAGATTAACAATAAGAGAATCAAAAGTGAGAAATAAACATGAACAAAATTGAGGCCAAGAAAAATAAAAACCTCAAGAAACTTTTGAATCGTCGACAGAAACTAAGGATGTTTCGTTATGTTATGTCTTGTAATGTAGGGCATTTAAGAAAAAAATTTGAGCTCGATAACTGCAAAATTGCAAAAGTAAGACCATCTAAAAACATTTTTTTTTTTTTCAAAATTTTTCAACAACCTTTAAGTTGTTTTCAAATTCAATACTAATCCCTCTTGTCTCATAGTGCATTTGTTAAAAAAAACTAAGATCGATAGCTGCAAAATTCAGAAAGTTAGAGCATTCGCAAGAATTTTTTGAAAAATTTCAAAATTTGGTTAAACCGAGTTTGCAAAATTCCAAAAGTTGATGCACCGACAGAACAACGTTGGTCTACAGCTTTTAACAAAATTTGCACTAAATGGGAGGAGATAAATTGTCTTTGTGTACCAAATTTCGACTCGCTCAAAACGTTTTTCAAAAATGTGTATACATTTTTCGAGGATTACAAATACAAACACACACATGCGGATACACTTTCTAAATGTAATTTCTCGACGATTTTGGAACACTCAAAAAATACTGGCCTAAAAATCTTGAAAAAAAATGTTTCCCGGGAACAAAGCTTCCTCGATGAAGAAGCAGAATAAAAAAAAAAGTGAAGCTCCTGAAAACTGCAGCGATAGGATTCGGTGAAGTTTAACCTCTCAATCTCTCATACACTAAACCCTGGCCTATTGATTTTCCCCGGGTTCTCTCTATTGTTTTGGACCGCCTCTTAAGCACGACGGGAAAATCCGAAAGCTGTTTCCGCATCGCGTAGGCGTCTCTTTTATTGCGAAACTTCACAAAGAAAAAGAAAAAAAAACAGACCGGAAGTGAAGGATCTTCGCTCGAAACCCGCCCTTGTGTCCAGAAGCGCGGAACATAAAGTTTCGCAGGCCTTAATGTGGGGAAAAAAAAAACAAAAAAAAATCCGCTCGACCGAGTCAATTATTGCGTCCCGTGTTGTGAATCATTTCTATTTCCGTAGACACCCGTTGGATACGATCCGGCTAAAGAAAGAGCGAGATAAATGCTGCGGATTCGAAACTTGGAGGTTAGGCCTCATTATAGCGATATTCCGGCGTGAAAAACGACGAATCAATTGTCATTTCTCATCTGTCAGAATCAGCTGAAATATTTCACTTTGAAACAGTGATGAAAGTTCGACGATCGAACGATTTATATGGGAACAAAACGTGTTTATGAGGAAAAAAAATGGTACAGCGGCGCGTCGCTCTTCGTGGAAAGAGAGAAAAAGAGAGAGAGAGAGAGAGCGATCGGCGCGCCCATCTGTCGTGCGAATTTCACGCGACGAATCAATAAGACGGGAGAATTTTTCGAAGCGAAGTTTAATGTTTTATTCTTTTCAATCTCAAATTTGTTCTCACCCCCACCATAATCGTGAAATGGTCTACTCGGACTATTCCTAAGCGTATACACTTACCGTTGTATATATCCATATATGTGATCAACAAGATCCTTCGTTTTTGGTCACTGGATCTTCCTCTCTGCCGATTGTTTATATCGCTTTTTTTCCCTACTTTCTCGTTCTTTACGACGGTTTATGATCAATTTGTCACTTTGCCGAGAGTCTCACACGTCCGAAACACACACAACACTCCTGTCGACTGCGACGGTTCGTTTTCCGTAATGTTCCGAGTGTTTAAAATCGTTCCCACTGTCCGATTGTGTGTGTGAGAGAGAGAGAGAGAAGCTTGTTTCGCCGAACGAGCGGAATTTTTCGATATAACTTTTTTCCCGTCTCTTCTGTTCCTAATACACGAGACGAATTCCCTCTCGTTATTCTAAATTTTTAGACTTTCTGGCATTCGTCCAATTAATAAGACGTGTGAAAAGAGACGAAAAAAAGGAGGTTAGTTGCCGCGTTCGCCGTTGCGATGATCGATCCCCCCTCTTCTGCCGCGCTGCCCGTAGTTCGCTCGAGCGACGCTGCGATGGCGCCACTTGCTTGCTGACCGTCCCGCGCGCTATATAACCTCGAGAGCTCCTCCGACGAATGTACACGAATACATACGATCCAAACAAACGGACTTTTGTCTAAAAATACGACGTAATGATCTTGACAAGGCGATTGCAATATTTTTTCTCATATTTAATGCGATTTGCTTTGGGATTCTCTGGAATTTCTTTTCCTCGAGAAGAAATTGTGGAATTGTATGGGCGCGAGGATCTTCGGAATGTTTTTGTAGTTTTTTTACTTTAGCTGGTCGCTTCATACTTTTTTTAAATCGATTTTTCATTATATGTTTCATTGATTGGGGATATTCGTATCGATATTGGAAAAATATTCTTCAGTTTCCGCGATATGTTTATGATCGTGGCGAGAGAACGCGCCAAATTTGGTCGTGACCAGGCACGAGAGTCCGTTCGGGCAAGAACGTTCCTCGTAGCCGGCCGATGATGCAATGAGCCCACACGGGGAGGCGCTCACTGCTCAGACAGTCAGACCTACTCTCTCTCTCTCTCTCTCTCTCTCTCTCTCTCTCTCTCTCCTTCTCTCTCTTCTTCTCTCGCTCTCTCCTTCCTTGACCGTCCCCGGACTCTGCCGCGTTATATCTTATCTTCTGTCGCACGAAGAGAAAACAAATGAAGGTAAATATGTTGATGCTGACGAAGAAAAAAGAACGATTTCGCTTACGGGGTCTGCATGAGATTGTGACCCCCAAAAAATAGCTCGATTTTCAATATTTTTTACTGATTACATTTGAGCCGACGAGGTCGGGATTTTACACACAATTCGTATATAATCTTGCCAAGTGGAATTATTTTGTTAATTATTAAAACAAAATGCAGTCATCGCTGGATGATAATAATAATAATTATCTGAAATGAAAAATAAACAAAATTACTATATAATATGGTCATTATTGGGAAGTGCGACTCATCGGAAAGGCGCACCCCAATTTTTTTTTTTGATCATTAGATAATGATTTAAAAAAATATTAGCTCGGAGGAGGCCAACTTTATATTTTCTTTTACTTTTTTTTAAAAAGTAAAATAATGGCATATAGCTACTAGAATAGATATCCCCGGTGCAGAGTTTCTGTTGTTTTTTTGGGTTTGATGAAAAACGCTCTTCCCAATAATTACCTATAATATATAATATAATATAATAGTACAATAATTGAGTAGCACTTCTTTAGGAACGGATATACGGCTACTTTTTAGAAATTTTGAAAATTACCGTGGCAAACTTCAGAAATAGAGTTTCATTTCATAAAAAAACCTCAATAATTTCTTATTAAGAAGTGGATAAACATGAAAATTTTATATTTGATCCCATTAGCAGAAAAAGCTTGCTCAAAAATGTTGTTAATCAAATAAGAATTAAATAAATGAAATAATAAAATTATATGATATATTATATATTATATTTCTATTTTATATTCTGTTATCATCATAAATTATATGGTATATTTATATATATATGTATTTTAAATTATAAAATGAACAAAATTAAAAAAAAATTAGTTGGGTTCGTTTTTTTTTTAAATCTCTATTTTCTGTAACGGAGCAATTCTCCACTAAAATCATCACTCAATTGTTAGAATTTAAACAAAATGTCGGTTACAAATTGAAGTTGAAATCTTAGGCTATAAATCTGTGCAATGAAAAATTGATTTTTTAAATTTAATTTTAAGCTTTGATACTTTGCATCGTTTATTTTTCCCACTGCGCGCAGATGATAAAATGATTATCGGAATGCGAACGATTTCCAGTGCGGTAATAAACGTATTTCTTTTTTCTTTTTTCCCGGACATTGCGCGAATTATCTGCAATGAACGGAAGCAGAAAGGAGGAAGCGGTTCGCTAGCAAACGCGGCTCTGTTTCCTTTAATATATTCTTGAACAAAATTCCGTCGAATGACACGCGTCTCCTTCGTGAGATTTCCGCCACGATAAGAATGAAATTTGCGATGGAAATTTCTTTTGTTTTATTTATTTTATTTTTTTATTTGCAAAAGAGACGGTTGAAATAATTGAACAGTGACGGAAAAACATTGAGTTATCATGTGAAGGATGTTGAGCAACGTGATTTCTTAATTTGCATTTTTTTTTGTCGATCCGTGCGAATTTTTTCAAATTCTATCGAATAAAAAAGCGTCCCCTTAAGGATGTTTTGCCTGTACAGTCCCAGCCAAAAATGTTATCTGATTGAAATTTCCGCACTTCCTGATAAAATAAAAATCTGAAAAAATTCAGCAACATTTAGGACGCTATAAACAACAATTATCAATAATAATATTGCCCAAAAGTTATTGAGCCATGAATGATAAATATCGAATCTAGGAAAAAATCGAATATAAAAAAAATGAGAAAAAAATGTTTGATGAACTAAATCGGCGGTCAAATACGTCCAACAGAATATTTAGTTGGTACAATTCAGGGGGGTGACACTCGTAGATAAAAGTGGCACGCGAAATGTGCTTGGCCGCACTGTGGCGCTGGCTGTTCTGTCAGAACCGTCGGAGTATTAATAACCTCAAAAATTCTCGCGCTGACGCGGGTGGATCGGCGCGGGAGGAGAGGGGGGTTAAATCGAAGATTCTGACAGAACAGCCAGCGCTGCTGGTGGCGATTTCAAGAACTTCAAATTCTGGCGACAAAACGCGTTTCGATTTAATGTACAGGGAGCATAGGCAGTGTCATACCCCTGGTACAATTAGGGTCCATATTCGGCAAACTCAGCGTAGATGGCGCCAATGTTCTTGGATATTTTGCCCGCGCAAAATCAAATTCCATTTTTAATTTACCATTTAAAATAACTATTTTTTTGGCAATGACGTACGCAACACTTTGTCATTTTTAATTGATTTGTTTTTCCAAATAATATTTATTGAAGACGAGCACGGATAAAAGGCACATGAGAGGTTGCAATGAAGTAAGGTTATGTTGGCAGGCTATACTCATGATACTGACAGTCGGTAAATAAGGATAACTAATATATCTACGCTCATATTTGTGCAATAATAAAAATATTATTATGTTGTCCATAATTTGACAATGGGTAAATTGTCGATGAAGAAGAGAAACGAGTGAATTGATAATAAATTCATTAACGTATATGTTGTCTAATTATTAAAAGTCAATTTGAGAATTAAATCTTCCCGCTTCTGTGGAACCATTAGCAGTGCTGCCCTCAACTACGCAAGGGTCCCAGTAAAGACCCTAATTCAACATTTTTTTGCCTGAATAATATTTTGGTCAACCGAAGCGCAGAATTATTCAAGAAACTAATTATCTAGTTGGACCAAATAAATATTTATTTGAACGTATTTGATTCCCGATTTAGTTCATTCAAACATTTTTTTTTCTCAATGCATTAATATCTGGCATATTAAAAATTATAATGCACATTCCTGACAACGACATTGTCACCTTCGATAATGTGGGCGCAGCCGTGAGAGGGCCTCGTGATCGCTGCACTTGTTTCACAATGACGAACACAAGGCTGCACCAAACCTCATTCAATATTTTTCTCGTGTATTACGACATACGGAATTTTTACTCGAAGAGACCTGACACCGATCTTGTCGTAGTCTTACGACAATTCGATGAACGCGAGCAATGTCTCGAAAAGTGGGCGAGAGCTCGTATATATATATATATATATGGGGCATTCCATGTCAACTCAATTACCATTCAGCTTCCCAGAGTTGCGAAAACAGTAATGTAAAAGTAATGCATTGCCCATTACACTTTAAACAATGTGTATTGGACAAGTTTTCATTACAAATAAAAAAGTAATGTGTAATGAATGCGTCTTCCATTACAAATAAAAAAGTATGTGTAATGTATGCACATTCCATTACAAATAAAAAAGTAATGTGTAATGTATGCACGTTCCATTACAAATTACAATTTTTAAATAAAGTAACTTGCAGTGGAGAATATTCCATTACAAATATAAAAATTGTATATATATATATATATATATATATATATATATATATATATATGGGGTATTCCATGTCAACTCAACTACCATTCAGCTTCCAGAGTTGCGAAAATAGTAATGTAAAAGTAATGCATTACCCATTACTTTAAACAATGTGTATTGGACAAGTTTTCCATTACAAATTACAAAAGTAATGTGTGATGGATGCATGTCCCATTACAAATAAAAAATTAATGTGTAATGGATGCGTGTGCCATTACCAATAAGAAAAGTAATGTGTAATGTATGCATGTTCCATTACAAATAAAAAAGTAATGTGTAATGGATGCATGTGCCATTACAAATAAAAAAGTAATGTGTAATGGATGCGTCTTCCATTACAAATGAAAAAGTAATGTGTAATGTATGCACGTTCCATTACAAATTACAATTTTTAATTAAAGTAACTTGCAGTGGAGAATATTCCATTACAAATAGAAAAATTGCCGTGCTCGTATTGGAAACTTGCACATTGCTGTCTCATTATTTGATTTCGTTCACTAAAAGTTCATCCACAATTATCACAAATGATCCATATGATCCCAACCCAAAATATTCTCAATGTCGACATTAGCATGCAAAAGTTTTTTACAAAATTGCAAAAATTTTAGTTTTCAACTATCTCTTTTGAATTTACAATTCTTCACTGTCAATAATGTGAATTATGCACAATTTTTAACGTCATTGTAAATCAAAATTTTTACAAAAAATATTTATTTTCAGAATAATAAAAAAAAACATTAAATTTCAGTGATCGTTTGATATGAAACATCCTGATAATATCGTTTTTGTTTGGCAGAACGCCGCATCTGTATTGAAAGTTTACTTTGATTAATTTGAAACAAAAATTCAGAGTAATAAGAAATATCAACAAAATTTTGAGTCTTCGTCGACTTTCTTCAAATTCAATTCCAACTATATCCATATACCATTTTCTATTTTTATAAAAGAATTGCAGTTTAATATTTTTCATAATATGCTCGACTGAAAAAAGTAATAATGGAAAGGTGGGCATTTTTAAGTTTGGAAACACTCGTCTCGATTCCGAGCCGCAGGAAAAGTTGCTTTTTTAAAAATGCAGATATTTCAATTGAACAAGCGGCGTTTCAAAGGGGAAATTTCAGTTTCATTTCGCATGTTCCGAAAAAGTTTTTTGATTTTTTTTGAACCCGGTACGCTTTTTGAAACATGGTCGTTTTTTGACTTTTTTTTTAGTTGAAATTTTTTTCCAAAAAAATACCATATTTATAAAATGTAGCGTACCTCTAAAACTACTGGATTTTCGTGAAATCACTGGGAGAGTAAAAAGTTGCATATCATTATTCTGGATACAATGAAATATTTTCAGAATTTTTTTTCGAAAATTTTTTCTTTCACGGGAAATTTTTTTATCTCAAACAATCGGGTCTCTCACCTCACCTACACGGGTTTTTCGATCAAAAAGCTGTGTAGATAAGGTTTTTCGCTGAAAAAGCCGTGTACATGAGGTAAAAGACCCGATTGTTTAAAATAAAAAAATATCTTGTTGACAGAAAAAAAATTCGAAAAAAAATTTTTTGAAAAAAAAAATTTTGAAACAAAATTTTGAGAAAATTTCATTAAATTCAAAATGATTGTATGCAAGTTTTTACCGTTTTAATGATTTCGCGAAAACCCAGCAGTTTTAGAATTACATTTTATAAATATGGTCGTTTTTTTTTTTAAATTGAATATTTTTGCGAAAAAAAATCGTACGAAACTTTTTAAAAAACGAAATTGAAGCTTATCGCCCCACAAGTTTTTCACGTAAAAATCAGTTACAAAAAATTTTCAGTGCACCAAAATTTCAACGCCAAAAAAAATAAAAAAACCGACCATATTTCAAAGGACGTACCGGGTTCAAAAAAAATCGAAATTTTTTTTTGGAAAAAGCGAAATGAAGCTGAATATGTCCTCTTTGAAATGCCGCTTGTTGAATTGAAATATCTTCATTTTTAAAAGAGCCGCAGTGAAACTTTTTGTGCGGTACAGAATTGGGTTTGTGAAAAAAAAAAATTATCGATTTTTTTAATGTATTTTAAAACTTCATTACAAATAATTTTGATAGACGACGCAAAAAATTTGAAAAAATTTGTTTTTCATTTAATTATAAACAATTTAAAAGTGATAAAATTAAAAAAATAATCACGTGACTCCGAACGCGCCATGCTTGGTCGTCTTGTTTGTGACGTCATAATGTTAAGGCCCGGCTAAACTCCTACCCCCCGCCTTTCCGTTCTCGCGAGTGCGAGAGAGACAGAGCTAGAACTTTTAACTCATTTTTCTCGGAGATAGCTTGATAAAATAAAAAAAGAACAGTTGGGCCACCTGTACACATTAATTACACAGGCGCCCCTACTCTTCTTTTTTTATTCCACTAAGCCATCTTTGAGAAAAATGGGTTAAACAAATTTTGAGGTTATGTTGACCTTTACACTCCCCGTAAAATAATTCCACGATAGTACACGGTCTTTTAGTGCTAAAAATTGTTTGTGACAACTAATTTTATCAAGTAAATAGATTTGATGGCGTTTCGGGATTTATTCGGCGCACTACTTGAAACCATTGGTTTCGACGTTTCTCATTTGCTGCTCCCCCCCCCCTCCCGCCTTGCCGCTCTTGCGAGTGCGAGAGAGAGCGCCTATAGGGGTCCTGTGAGAGCGAGAGAGAGGGTCTTTAGCCTGCCCTTAAAAACATTTTTTGGGGAGTTGTTTTTGTATTATTCGTACACAATGATACGAAACAAGCACGATAACTTTTAAGATTTGACATTTCTAATAAATTTATATATATATATGGACGATAATAACAAGATTTAATTGATGAAACGTTGAAACACGCCGTATCAACTGCATGTAATGATGGAGTAGCATGAACATTATGACGTCACTCGCGCTCGGGTCAGCTCGGGAACTGTCGGTGCGTTTTCGGTACCGAGTTCAAAAATTTATTTTCAATTTGTTATAACTTTTTAATTACAACGAAAAAGAAAAATATAGTTTCATTATAAAACTTATATATGATCTTTCGATTTATGGCAAAAAAAAAATTGTTCAAAAACCCAATTGAGACCAGTGTTACCCAACTTTTGGACGGCAGTGTACGTTTTTCGACATTTTGGCACATTTTACGGAAACCAAGTGAAAAATGTCATTAAAAAAATGAACTATTTTTCTTGGATAGAAATCTGCAATGACAAAGGGACTATACCCAGTGGACACAGTAATGTTGCAGCAATGTAACGGCAATGTTACCGTTTGTAACATGTAACATTACATGGACGTTACATGTGAGTTACGTGTAAGTTACAATTTCCTACTCAGCAATGTAACATTGTTACATAACAGTTATGTAACGTTATGTAACAGTTACGTAACAGTTATGTAACAGTTACGTAACAGTTATGTAACAGTTACGTAACAGTTATGTAACAGTTATGTAACAGTTATGTAACAGTTACGTAACAGTTATGTAATTGTGTTACGTTACTGCAACTAGAATTAATTGTAGTTAAACATGTTATAAAAAATATATAGCTCTCGCAAAATAATTTAATATGCATAGTTTACCGGCCCGAAAGAGATTCATAGAAAAAAAAAATCTGCACGAATTGTCTGATCTAACTTTTCTCAGAGACTGGGAATCGAACCCTTGACCCTACCTACCATCCTACCTATCTACCTAACACGCTACCGATTACGCTACCGACTACTTATGAGTTCTCTCTACTTGTATAATATATGAATGCTGGAGTGCCGAACAAATAATAGTAGTATAATAATCGTAGTAAAATAATAATAATAATAATAATAATAATAATAATAATAATAATAATAATAATAATAATAATAGTATATGCATTTGAATGAGCAATAAACCATGAAAGTTCGTTTTTTTATTTGCGAATTCCAATCCCCTGATCCCTCATAAGTTACGTAAACTTGATTCCAGAATACCTGAACCCTCATAACTTACGTTACCCTTCATAACTTAATTTCAGAGCTTCTAACCTCTCATAAATTATGTAAGCCCTCAAAACATGTTCGAAAGAGCTGTGACCTCTCATAAGTTAAGTGACCCCTCATAACTTAATTTGGGGGCCTCCGACCCCTAGTGTCATGTGAACTCTCAAAACTTCATTCCAAAATACCTGACCCCTCATAACTTACGCCATCCCTCATAACTTGATTTCGCGACCCCCGACCCCTCGTAGTAAAAATGTTTACAGTGTGTAACTTCTATGGTATATTGCCGCAATAGAACATATGTTACATTACTGTAATGTAACAAGGTTATATAGCAGTTATGTAACCTACATGTAACAAATGTTACATAACATGTTACTTGCACGTTATATAACAGCAACGTTACATAGAAATAACATTGTAACATTACATGTAACTTCCATGTTATATTGCCGCAATATAACGTTTGCTACGTTACGGTAATGTAACAAATTTATATTGCCGCAATATAACATATGTTACATTGCTGTAATGTAACAAAGTTATATTGCAGTTATGTAACCTACATGTAACAAATGTTACATAACATTGTTACTTGCATGTTATATAACAGCAACGTTACATAGGGATAACATTGTAACATTACATGTAACTTCCATGTTACATTGCGGCAACATAACGTGTTCACTGGGTAGTGATTATAAAAATCGTGAGTTTCATAAGTTTCCGCAATACCATAAAAATTCGAATCGACTCAATCGTTAGAGGGTAAGGCATACGACCACAAACTTTTTTTTTTCCGGCAAACAGCCTCAATTACGATAACGAATTCTCGCAATGGTGTATATTTACGATAGTGTCGGGAGAGACGACGACGAGAGTCGATTCGGTTTTACGATAGTAGGCGCCAGTAGCGAATGGATCAACGGTAGCATGGAGGATCGGAGATGGACGATATGAAATCGGTTGAGCGATAAAATTTTCTCGTTGAATTAATGGGCAAAGTTTACGCGTAACGCTGAATGTGCGTGGGTGCTTGTGTGTGTGTGTGTGTGTATGTCAGAATGAGAGACCGAGAGATATGTAGGAATTAGACAGTCAATGGCAGCTTGCCGATACAATTGGCAATCGTTCTGGCGTAGAAATCTTAGTGCATGTAAAAAAACATTGCTGTCCTGAAAACATGAGGAGCAAAGTTTTTTTTTTTTGGAAAACACTCACCTGAAATTGAAAATTTGCTAGCTATCAATGATTTAGATGCACTGAGAGAAAAAATTACTAGAACCAATGAAATAAAGTTTTGAAGGCAAGAAATCTTTTTTTTTTCATTATTTGCCAAAACATATTAGAATGGTTCCCTTATATATTTACTTGGTTCATTTTTTTCAGTCAATTCCATAAATTTCTGTTTCAATAAACGAATTTACGTGAATCTAACAATATGTTATCAATTATATGTAATATGTTGTTTGAATCAAGAACACATTTTATCATTCAAAACATGCGTGTCTTTTAATACAGGAAGCACTGGGAAAAAAGATTTGTTGAATCAACAAATTAATTAGTCCAATCAACAGGAAAAATGATTGATTCAATCAAATGCGTGTTTATTAATTGTTGCTAAACATTTTATAAAAAATATATAGCCCTCGTCAAATAATTTAATATGCATGGTTTAGTGACCCCAAAAAGAGATAAATAGAAAAAAAAGACAAATCTTCGCCAATTCTCCGATCTAATTTCTTTGTCCGACCGAGATTCGAACCCTTGACCCTACCTACCATCATACCTATCCTACCTAACTACCTAACACGCTACCTTATAGTTTTCAACTTTATCATAGTGCAAATGGCCAATAAGTTTACCATTTTACTGTAGTGGAACTGACCAATAGTTTGCAATTTTATCATAGTGCAAATGGCCAATAAGTTTGCCACGTTACCATAGTGGAACTGACCAATAGTTTGCAATTTTATCATTGTGCAAATGGCCAATAACTTTGCTATTTCACTATAGTGGAACGGACTAATAGTTTGCAGTTTTATCATAATGCGAATGGCCAATAAGTTTGCCATTTTACTCTAGTGGAACTGACCAATAGTTTGCAATATTATCATAGCGCAAATGGCCAATAAGTTTGCCATTTTACTATAGTGGAACGGACTAATAGTTTGCAATTTTATCATAATGCAAAAGGCCAATACGTTTGCTATTTTACTCTAGTGGAACTGACCAACAGTGTGCAATTTTATCATAGTGCAAATGGCCAATAAGATTGCCATTTTACTATATATAGTGGAACTGACCAATAGTTTGCTACTTTATCATAGAGCAAGTGGCCAATAAGTTTGCCATTTTACTATAGTGAATAAGACCAATAGTTTTCAACTTTATCATAGTGCAAATGGCCAATAAGTTTACCATTTTTACTGTAGTGGAACTGACCAATAGTTTGCAATTTTATCATCGTGCAAATGGCCAATAATTTTACCATTTTTACTGTAGTGGAACTGACCAATAGTTTGCAATTTTATCATCGTGCAAATGGCCAATAATTTTACCATTTTTACTGTAGTGGAACTGACCAATAGTTTGCAATTTTATCATAGTGCAAATGGCCAATAATTTTACCATTTTTACTGTAGTGGAACTGACCAATAGTTTGCAATTTTATCATAGTGCAAATGGCCAATAAGTTTGCCATTTTACTATAGTGGAACTGACCAATAGTTTGCAATTTTATCAGAGTGCAAATGGCCAATAAGTTTGCCACGTTACTATAGTGGAAGGGACCAATAGTTTGCAATTTTATCATAGTGCAAATGGCCAATAAGTTTGCCATTTTACTATAGTGGAACTGACCAATAGTTTGCAATTTTATCATAGTGCAAATGGCCAATAAGTTTGCCATTTTACTATAGTGGAACTGATCAATAGTTTGCAATTTTATCATAGTGCAAATGGTCAATAACTTGCCATTTTACCGTAGTAGAAACGGTACGGTAAAAATGACTATAGTCTAAAAATGGCCATTTTATCCCTGCATCGAAAACTGATCCTTTTCTCTCACTCAGAGATAACAAAACTGCGATACAGGGCGAAAAAAGATGAAATCGCGAACAAAAGGCAAAAGGACTCGAGGGCTTCGCGAGGGAAGGGGGTGAGAAAAGAAAATCAAGGAATAGGGCGAAATGTATCCAAGAAGCGAAGAGGGGGGGGGGCATACAAGAGCGTCGCACATTGTATATTTATTGCCGCAGTCTGTATAGCAAAAGAGACAGAGAGAGAGAGAGGGGGAACTAGACCGAAAACGTGTGCATCACCCCAAAACATTTGCCCCCTGAAATGAGTTGATCTTTATCCGGTGGCAATTCGACTGACAAATGGCCGAACTTTCCCAGTTTCTGAAAATAAGATTTCGCTAATATCTTTCTTTTTTTATACAATTAAGTTTCTATGCGATAAATGAAATTTGCCAGTCAGCATCATCGTCAAGATTGACATATACATTGGAAAATGATTTTTTTCGATCGGACTTCATTCACTGAAAAAATAATATACCAGGTTTTGTTAACTGTTATAGCACATGTAAATTTGAATATGGCGAAATAAATTATTTTTTAACAGTTAATAAATTATTTTGACTTTCTTAGCGACTAACAAATTTTGTAACAGTTAAGGAATATTTAAGGTAGTAGTCCACTGTGACGACCGAAATTTCGACGTTTTTTCATTAATTTTTTTAAATAACGAAATAAAATGCGATCGTTTTTAAATTTGTACATGTTCTTATTTGTATCTTGAAGAATACAAACAAAATTTTGTTTACTTAATTTTACATGAATTTGCTTATGATTTTGTACGTCAAAGTCGAGTCCTCCAAAAAAAGTTGACTTTATTTGGGGAAGCACACAGCCTTCGTATATAGTCATCTGAAATAAAAAATCCGAAGAGATTATTGTTTTGTAGGCTTAATTCTAGGTCCATAACCTATAATATGCATATTTTAAGGGAAAAAAACAAAATGGCGGACTTGGGAAAAAAAGGTCTTCGAAATCGATTTTTTTTGATAAATTGTTTTAAAAAATTCGATTGTTACAAAAAAATTTAATGTTCCAGAAGTTAGGTACTTAGCTACGTGTCTAAAATAACGAGTGAATTTTTTAGCCAAATCGGTTGAGTAGTTTTTAGTTAGTGCTTCCCCGAAATTTCGAAAACATAGTTTCGAGAATAACGCGTTTAAAGTTTTGACAACAAATTCTGTACAACCAAATTATGCACATGAATCAACTATGCCTGGTGCATAGAGCAATCCTTCTGAAAGATATCTCAAAGCTCTCTTCATTTATTCGAGAGACTTACAGTTTCTGGTGATTGCCAAACCGCAGTAATTAGTCATTTTTAATATTAACTTATTCGTTAATTGCTCTCTTTTTCGGCTATAACTTTAAAGATATTTTAAATTTCGGTCTGAAACTTTTACAGTATATTGTTAAGATGTTTATTTTGCGAAAAATGTAAAAAAAAAATCGATTTTTTAAAAGTGCCAACTAAATACGTTTCTTTACTATCAAATAAACTGTTTTCTCAGTATTTAAGCACGTTTTCAACGGGTTTGTACACTGTTAAAAAAATTATTTGAAACAAATAAAATTTATTTGATGCAAGTAAATTAATTATTTGTATATTATCCCGTAATTCTTTATTGGGATGAAGTAAATATATTTTTGATAGAAATGTCATTCTTCAATGAGAGCAAATATGAAATCGTTTAAAACAATGCATAGTTACTATGCGGGAATGTACGGGCTACTAAAATATCAAACCCATTTACTTCAGTCAAGTAAATTAAAATTTGAATTAAGCTTCCGACTACGTGGTTCCGAAAATTGAACTGTTTCATCTACTGTTTCTGTTTGAATCTGTTTCATCTACTGTTTCTCATTTGAATGGAACGTCCCATCAGTTTCTTCCAAACCCAAATCTATTCGTCCAATTAAATATTGTTTTAGACCAACCGTGCAGAATTATTTATTTTTTCCATATATTTATCAGTTTTTACGATGAAAATCAGTTCCATATTCACAATTGATAGTTTCTAAAGGTCAAGTAACGAAAAAAAAAAATTTTATGAAAAAATTTTTTTTTCCCCAGTGGGGTTTGAACCCGCGACTGTCGTTTTTACGCATATCCTCAAATTCAACATGAATTAAATTTAAAAAAAATAGATCATTTGAAAGTTCATCGACTTTTCCGACTGATTTAGTTTTCTTGCATATTCGCGGACCCTACAATATGTACGAGACCAGACTGGGATTTGAAACCTTCCTACCTATCGAGCCTAACTAACGACCTAAGACTGGGACGCTAACCACTACACCACTGACTACTTTTGATATACCGATGTAAATATCATATTTATAGAACACAGGCCGAGAAATAAATACGTACCGAAATAGTATTAAGAATTTATTTTCATTACCCGAAGGCCATTTTTTGGTTCAACTTGTCTTTTAATTTAATTGAAAAAAATCAAATATTGAATCAGATGAATAATAATGACAATAATAATAATACCAAAATAAGAATACCGTATCATAATATTACATAATTTTTTCTTGTACTGGAAAAATACACGGTAAGGTGAAAATCTTAAATTCCTTGCGTCAAAAAATTTTGGTTAATTCAATCACAAATTTTCCATATACACAGCTAATAACTCGAATTCGTGTTAAATGAATTGAATATTGCGCTCACTCACAATAATCAATTCAGATAAATAATATTGATTTTTAAAATGAAAAAAATCCTATGTTAATATTAAATAATTTTTATTTAGCTTCATTAATCAGAATGTTCCGATGGGTCATTCGAAGCAGTTGAATAAAGTAATTTTTTTTTGTTATCCCAGGATATCAAATCTTTGCATCTGGATATATTTTCTTGTACCAAAGAAAAACACAATTGATGTAAAAAATGTAAATTACTTGGTTACAGTATATTTGGTTTATCCAATCAAAAATATTACATATTGGCAACTAATAACTCCGGTTGGTGTTGACCAAATAAAGTATTACGATAAAAAATATTAATTATTTCCAATTAATATTTGTGCCTTGCTGTTCGTAGAAATCCTGTATTCGAATGAAATAACTGTAACTAGTATCAATGAATTAGATTATTTTGACCAAACAACTGCTACCAAGAAAATGACTTACTGAGCGCAATTTTTGTTTTTTTCAATGCAAAGAAAAATCGATTTGAGTAAATGCCACTCAAGTAATTTCGTTTATTTGGATCAAATAAATTTTTTTAACAGTGTAAGTTCGGGAAGGACGGACTATTGTAATTGTTAGTCCGGAATGGAATTTGGACTATCTGGAATAATTCTAATGGAATCCAAATGTTGAGAGGACGAAAAAAAACATTTATATCACTCAGTACAATAATGGACGCTTTTACGTCCGCAAGCGGACGTGAAAACGTCCATATTGCACCTCGTGTTATAAAATATCGTACATCACTCGGCGTAAAAATATTTTTGACGAGTGTGGTTGCAGGCCTCGCCTTCGGCTCGTCCTGCAAACTCACACTCGTCAGAAAATGTTTTTACGTCCTCGTGATATAATGTACTATTGCCAGACGTTCTGGCCTTCTGGCTCGTTCTGGTCTAGGCGACGCCATTCCCGGTCCCGTTTCATGACGCTCCCGGGTCTCTGGGTATACGTATATATATATATATATATGTGTTGGAGTTTGCGGATGTTTTGCCAAAAAGCTGGGCTGTGGCCGAGCTTGTTTCTGCCGAGGGAAAGCGCAACGACGACGAGACGGCGCCAGGGGGTCTGGAGCCATCTCCGACGACTATAATACCGACTCTACGGGACGATATATATATATATCGGAACGACACTGTGGAGATAGTAGAGATAGAGTTAGCAGAGCGTAGAGATAGTCCATAGATATATAGCTACGAGAAACCGAAGGGAGTCAGGGAGAGGATCCTGGTCCTGTCAATTCTATCAGTTTTCTTTCTCTGCAACATCTCAATCCTTTTCATCCATGGAAAAAGTTTCCTCTTCATTCCTCAGCTTTCTTCTTCTTCATGTTACGCTTTTGTTCGTTGGGAAAAATGTCAAATTGTCAACGACAACGTCCGCAAATGCAAAAAAATCAAAGATATAAATGAACAACGTCGACACAGTGAAGAAGACAATATTGTCGTCGATTTTTCGACGAAATTGTTGATGAAGACAAAATTTGCTCATTTTGCTGGATTTTTGAAATTTGTTGGGTCTCTTGTAGAGAAAATGTTGTCGATAGAAATGGAAGGATGTGGAAAATAAACTACTTTTTGGGATGTCAAATAGCGCGGAATTTATTTGTCACTCTGGTTTGAAAATTCCATTCAATTTTCAAAATTCGATGAAATTTGTAAATTCAATGAGAATTGAATTTTAAGAGATTCTGCGCAAATTTTAATGCCAACTGCACTTGACAGCAGTCGATTTGTGCGGAAAAAATTTGCTTGACAGCCTCAAAGTATTGAAAACTAGAGCGTTAATAATCATTATCAGAAAATTAAATGAAAAAATGAGATATAAAAAAATAAGCATTAGATCTGAGTAATGCATTAAATTTAAGCTTGATCGGGTCTTCGATTTCACTTTGCAAGTCAAGAAAAACTTGATATAGTCAAAAAACCGTAAAAGCTACGTTCCCCCAAAAAAAATAAAAATAAAGGCCTTAAAAAAAATCTTTCCATCGCCATTTACTGAATAAAGAAAGACAGAAAACCGGCGAGATAACATATGTATAGGGGACAGTCCACGCCAAATCGACCACTTCAGAACCTGACCCCTTTCGATTTAGCTGAAACTTTTTTGTCTTTTTCTACCTAATCAAAAACATTTTTCCGAATTTTTTCAAATTTTTTTACCCAACCGATAAAAAGTTATGAATTTTTCAAAAAAATTGGCTTTTTATTTTTCAAATAGCTATAACTTTTTCAAAATTTGACTTATCGGCACGTTTTTTTTTCAAACTTTTGTTTTTTAATGTACTTTTTGAAAAAAAATAGTAAAAAATTATTGAAACCCATCTTCATTGTTTTTTTTTAGATTTTAGGAAAAAATCGAAAATTTCTCGATGATTATCATTTTTTTCTTTTTTTTTCTTTTGATTATATCTAACTTTGACATTTTCTGCGAATTCTCAAAAATTTTTAAGAGAGGCGTTTTTTTCGATTTCTATTTTTTTTTTCTAATTGAAAAAAAATAATTTTTAAGTAGCTTTATTTCTCACAACACCATTCTGAAAATTTTTGAGAGCGTTCAGAGAACTTCCAAATTTGAAAACAAAAATTAAAAACAAAAATTAAAAGTGGTAATCATCGAGAAATTTTCGATTTTTTCCGAAAATCTAAAAAAAAAAAAAACGCTGAAGATGAGTTTCAATAATTTCTTTATATTTTTTTAGAAAACTGTTCTTGAATGTGGTTTTCGAAAAAAATACAAAAAAGTTATTGAAACCCCATCTTCATCGTTTTTTTTTTTAGATTTTTGGAAAAAATCGAAAATTTCTCTGACCCTTTTCCCCCTTTAAGTGCGGCACATTTTTTTTAGGTCCTTATTATAGAGTTACAGGCCACTTTTTGAAAATGGGTCAAAAATTCAAAAAGAAGCCTGTAACCCCATAATAAGGCCCTAAAAAAATGTGCCCCACTTGAGCAGTCCGGAAAAGTGTTACGACGAAAATGAGACGTCGTAGGATAAAATCCGTCAAGCGGTTTGGTCAGGATCGTGCACAGCGCAGTGAAACTAAAAAATGGATTTATGGGAGAACCACTGCTCCTTAAGGGTTCTAACTAGCGTCAAAATTTTTTTCATTTGATACGCCAAATGATGAACCATTGGTCAGGTTTACACGTATTCATCGAACATTTATATTTTCATTCAAAACTCGACCCCCTTAAGTACTTTTGTGTGTATTGTGCTGAGTAATTTAGCGCCGTGTTGGTCGGAAAAATACTTTAGTTACACTTTGTCCAGGCTCGTCTTTTCGACCTATAGTTATATAAGGAGACTGGAAAATGATTTATTATCAAGACTGACGTCATATCTCTCCCCGTTGAATAAAACGTCGAATAAATTCATTTCACTGAAAGGTTCTCGCTCGTATATCTCAGTTTCCTGCGCTTGGAGGGAATGCAATCGACTTGTCATATATATGTATATATCTAACTCATACATATTATGACGTTCCAGAAAACGTGAATACGTACCCCACGTAGGAATTGCCAAGACTGACCAAGACTGACGACCGGCCCAAGTCTTGGCCAATATCGTTTACTGAAAATTGGCTAAGCGTAACTCGCCCAAGTCTTGGCCAATATACGTTAATTGATAATTGGCCAAGCGTAACTGGCCCAAGTCTTGGCCAATATACGTTTATTGACAATTGGCCAAGCGTAACTCACCCAAGTCTTGGCCAATATACGGTTATTGACAATTGGCCAAGCGTAAGTTGCCCGAGGCTTGGCCAATATACCTTTATTGACAATTGGCCAAGCGTATATCGCCCAAAGCTTGGCCAATCTACGTTTATTGACAATTGGCCAAGCGTATATCGCCCAAGGCTTGGCCAATCTACGTTTATTGACAATTGGCCAAGCGTAGCTCCCCCAAGTCTTGGCCAATTTACGTTTATTGACAATTGGCCAAGCGTAACTCGCTCAAGTCTTGGCCAGTAATACGTTTATTGACAATTGGTCAAGCGTAACTCGCCCATATCTGGCAATTATTGGGTGAGTATTGGTCGCCATCGCTATTATTTTTGTATAATTGCCATTATCGAACCAACACTAGGCCAATGTACTACTGAGTACACTACTTCAGAGCCCCTGACCCCTCATAACTTAATTCCAGAGTTTTTGACCCCTCATAAGTTATGTAAATCCTCAAAACTATTGTTGAGATTCGTACTGACTTAGATTTTCCGTGTACGTGTATATTTTTCTGGCGTATGTATCATAAATATGATATACGCATCAGAATATTATAAGTAGGTGATGGTGTAGTGGTTAGGGTGTCAGTATTAGGTGACTAGGTAGGCTCGATGTGTAGGTAGGTTTCAAATCCCAGACTAGGTTCGTAAATTTTCTTCGGTCCGCATATGTACAAGGAAAATTAACCAGTCAACAAAATTTATTAATTATCAATCGATCTTTTTTTTTTAAATTTAATTCATGTTCGATTCAAAGATACTCGTAAGAACAGAGAGTCAAGGGTTCAAACCCCGGTGGCGACGTCGTAAATTTTTTTTTTCTTTTTTTTTCATTTCCCGACCTTAAATAATGTTCAAAAATAATAAAACATTAATAAAAAATTATTTCTATCGAAATTGTAAATAAATATAGGTTACAAAGAAAAATAACGTAGTCACGGGTAGGGCTTGGCAAGATTGCCAACCATTGCTGGGCCAAGACTGGCAACCATTGCTGGGCCAAGACTGCCAACCATTATTGGGCCAAGACTGCTAACTATTGCTGGGCCAAGATTGCCAACCATTGCTAGGCCAAGACTGCTAACCAGTGCTGGGCCCAAGTTATCATCCGTCCCTGAACCATAGCTGGGCCAGTCATGGCTGCCATTACCCGGCCATTACTACACGTATGGCCGCCAACGCTGGCCCAATATTGGCCCTGTTGTCATTTCCTACATGCGTTCGTGAAAATGCGAGAATTTTTAAAAATCCCTTTCCGCGTATTTTTGCTGATTGAATAATTAGTTTTGCAAATTGGAGAAGAGACGAGTAAAATTTCGTGAAAATCGCTAGTAGGTGTAATAATAGGAGACAAAATTTCGAGTTTTGACCAATAAACATCTACATGTTTATTTTTTTTTTGTAGATTTATTCTTATCGTTATTACTTTTTGTTTGTGTATTTTATTTTATTTTCGTAGATTTTGTAATATTGGGTAAAAAAATGTATGCAGACACTTTACATTTTGTTGTGATATACGAACAGTGTTCAAGAAAATTTTGCAATTCCAAAATTTGCTCACACGTTTCTCGCTGTTTTAACGTTAATTTCCAAAAAGCTTTACGACGTCTCATTTTCTTCGTAACCCTTTTCCGGACTTTTAAGTGTGGCACTTTTTTTTTTAGGTCCTTATTATGGAGTTACAGGCCACTTTTTGAATTTTTGACCCATTAAGACGGCGTTTTTAAAGTGATTTTCATGAATTTTTTCAACACATAAAGAATTTATATGATTCTTTGATATTGTGAGACCATTGTATATATATATTTAAGAATGGTTCCTGAAATTTTCGAAAATTTTTCTCGAAAATTAACGGAGATATCAGCTATCGCACATTGTAGGCCACCATCCGACTTTCGTATTTACACTCTACAGTGGACGCTCCCACAACTTAACCCCCCATAACTTAACAGCTCCCATTACTTAACGCGTTACCATGGCAACACGCTCCCATAACTTAACGACCCCTATCGCGCTTTCTCCCCACTCTAAACTCAGCTGCCGAGCTGCGGAAATTTGATACAGGGCAACATAACCTCAACTGTCAAATTTTTTCCTTCAATTGCGTATGATTTATTAAGCGTTACTATTAGTTTAAGTGTAATTAATGTGCGTGAAGTGGATAAATAATACAAGATAACGATTTTGGTGAAAATTACTGATTGATGGGGCAAGACACGTCTATCTATAGAACTACATGTTCGAGAAGAGTCGTTCTCTCGAAAAAACAGGCATTTTTATTTTTCAGAAAGAACGAAATTTCTGTAGAATATTCGTATGTGTATGCATGTATGATGTGTATATATGCAACTTTGTATAACATTTTCTAGAAAATGTATCTCGCACGATCCAACAATCGGATAAATGTATTTTCTGTTCAATTCTTTTCATCTAGAGTTAATGACTTTAAATTCTTATCAATCTTCAAAAAATTTGCAAAATATATCGCCGTCAGATTTTGAAATGTATGTCTATAACGCATAGGTACGAATTTCAGATTGAATTTCGCGCGCTTGTTCTACGCATGCTTCAATAAAAAAAAAAGCAGTACGCATGCGTTGAAACACGAAAGTGGGAGAATGAGGGGAACGTTAAGTTATGGGAGCGTTTCCGGTCCCGGAGCGTTAAGTTGTGGGAGCGTCCACTGTAGCTTAAAAAGTTTTCAATTAATCATTTTGAAATTTGGCATATGTTTTCTTTATATAAATACGCTCGATTTGGACCTAGATCCTAAATAATATCTTTGTTTAAAGATTTTTTTGTTGTAAAAAACGTACGAAAAAATGGTAAAAGATCATGCTTTATGTTCACACCCCTCTAAAAAATACTAATTTTCAATTTTTCTGAGGGAAGTGAGTTTCACGTAGAAGAGACACTTATAAAAAAATTAAATTCTTTGTGCAATTGATTTTCGATGAAAATTGCGACCTCCAAGATGTACACAAATCGCTCAGTCGGATGGCGACAATGTGCGGCAGCTGATATCTCCGTTAATTTTCGAGGAAAATTTTTGAAAATTTCAGGATATATTTTTAAATATATGAATAAAATGACCTCACAATATCAATAAATTGTATAAATTCTTTATGTATTGAAAAAAATCATGAAAATCACTGTAAAAATGCTGTTCTACACCTATTTCCCCCCTTAAGAGTTCCAACTAGCGTCAAAAATTTATTTATTTGATACGTCAAATGATAGACCATTGATCAAGTACACGTATTCGACAAACATTTATATTTATATGTTAAAAAATTGGCGTTTTGACGCTGACTCGGTCCCCTTAAAATTGATTAAACTGAATTTTAACATTGGTTTTCTTGCAATTGTCTGACGTGGATTTAGGGTCTTCTCCGACCCTTCGAAGCGTCTATGTTTTCATTAAAAAGGTATTTTGAGTCTTTCAAATTTATTGATAACATTCTATTTACTAAGAAAGTGAGTCGATATAATTATGTTGGTTTCTCATAGAGGACGCTGGGTTTCAGTTAAAACAATTCGAACTTTACATGCTAGTATTCAAAAAATGCCATAATTAGTAATTTACTTAAGGGAGATGGAGTAACTTACTTAATTAGGAGATAAACTTGCTTATGAATATGCAAAAAAATGATTTTTTCACAATTCTAGACCAGAATACTCCCTTAAGTAAGCTAACCAATTAGTTAACTTACTTGAAGGTGATAAACTAACTTACTTAATTAGGAGATGAACTTGCTTATGAATATGCAAAAAAATTGATTTTTTCAAAATTCTAGACTAGAATACTCCCTTCAGTGAGCTAACCAATTAGTTAACTTACTTAAGGGAGATGAACTAACTTAATTAGAAGATGAACTTGCTTATGAATATGCAAAAAAATTGATTTTTTCAAAATTCTAGACTAGAATACGCCTTTAAGTAAGCTAACCAATAAGTTAACTTACTTAAGGGAGATGAACTAACTTACTTAATTAGAAGATGAACTTGCTTATGAATATGCAAAAAAAATTAAGTTCAGTAAGTTAACTAATTAGTTAACTTACTTAAAGGAGATGAATCAACTTACTCAATTAGGAGATAAACTTGTTCAATTAAGTAAGTATCTTCTAATTACTGGTATATGACTTGATCCTGAAATTTTATATCCTGAAATTTTTGAAAATTTCAGGATACATTCTTAAATATATGTATAAATGACCTCACATTATCAATAAATTATATAAATGCTTTACGTGTTAAAAAAATTCATGAAAATCACTGTCAAAATGCTGTCCTACACCTATTTCCTCCCTTAAGGGTTCCAACTAGCGTAAAAAATTTCTTCATTTGATACGTCAAATGATAGACCATTGGTCAAGTTTACACGTATTCAACACAACCTTACATTTATGTTGAAAAATTGGCGTTTTGACTCTGACTCGGTCCCCTTAATGCTCAAGTTTTTAATTAAATTTAAATTACAATTTTTCATTTGAGCGATTCAAAAAAATCCGATAGTTTACGAATATTTATGTGTTAATCACGAACAATAAACAATCAATTTTAAGTTGAAAAAAACGGTCGCATTAAGATTCGCTGTATTTTAAACGGATGGCAGAGGGAATTTTAGTGTGCATGACAATTTGAGCTCGGAGAATATATTTTCGGAAGTTGCTCCCTCCTTCGCGTTTGTATATCGCTATTCGCTCCTTCGCATTATTCATCGTGTTCTCCGATCTTTCTACCTCATATAGTTTACGATTATTTCATGGAGGAGTTTTTTTTTAAGGAACAGAACGATCAACGAATACACGCGATACGAACTCGGATGCTCTTCGCTCGTTCCCGTTCTCTCTCTCTCTCTCCCTCTCTCTCTCCTTCTCTCTCTCTCTCTCTCTCTCTCTCTCTCTCTCTCTCTCTCTCTCTCTCTCTCTCTCTCTCTCTCTCTCTCTCTCTTTCTCCCTCTCGATTTACGCGATGTAAAACACGACGGGGACAATGAAGGGAGTAAAAAAAAATTGAAGAAGCGATGAGAAACGATTTCTCAAACTTCCGGGCGCTTCCCCACGAGATGATTCGACGAATAATTTTTATCCTCGCCCTCTCTATCGTTCTCTATCGTATTTTGCTGTCTAACCCGGCATTTGAATCTCCAAAAAAAAAAACCCGCAGAGCAAAAAACCAAGTGATCTTTGAGAAGAATCAGGAGTCAGAAAGTAGGAGGAGTCAGGTGCAATATGGACGTTTTCACGTCCGCTTGCGGACGTAAAAGCGTCCATTATTGTACTGAGTGATATAAACTTATTGTCTCACAGTGATCCTATAAGCTTGAAGGATTAGTGGCATCCTCGAAGTAATGACAGATGTCGCTACAGGTCTCATTTTTTTTTAAATTTAGTGTTTAAAATGAAGAAAATTTAGGACTGGGGTGTTTTGTACCCCAGTGTGTCAAGTAAGGGCTAAGAGTGAACCAATTGTAGAACCCCTATGACAAATTTTGCCAAACAATTTTCTATGATTTTAGAAATCATCGGATACGAAAAAATCTCCCCTGATCAGCTGATCGCAGTGAATCGTATAATCTCCAATATTACTTTTTGTCCCACGAGAAGTAGGAAAAAAATGTACGAACGTGGAAAAAATCTTCTCGGTTTGGGGAAAAAGGCACACGTGACCAGACAAATAGCAAAGTTCCGGTTAACTTGAATGAGATTGCATTTAGTACATTACCGAGTCTCGTACAATGCATTTTCGCCGATGAACGATGGAAATGGAAAAAATGTTTACTATTACACACTTGAATATATATATTTATGTATGTATGTGTGTGTGTGTGTAGCAGAAGAGAAAAGAATCTCTCGGATCCCCCGAGCAAACTGACAAATGACTTTTCGGGATTTTCCCGTTTGCCGGAAGTGACGACATCCCCAGAATTCTCTCGCCGTGACCCTCAGACTCGCTGAAATATTTTGCGAGCGTAGTCGAATCTTCTCCCTTCACGATCCCCGTATTCTCTAGGAAGGGTGCGCAGCCCTTCTTCTTGACGCATCACTGACTTTTCAGATTTCGTGGAATCATCCCGCTCTTCTCTACTCTGTATATGTTATGTTTATGAATGCGTTTCAGCATCCCCTTTGCGAAGTAGCGCACGCCTCTCCCTCACTCTCAATCGCAGAGTTTGGGAGCATAAAAATCACTTCCGGAAACGGATACGCCGGAAGTCCCGAGACTTTGAAGGGAACGCTCGAGCGATAGAGGACGAGAGAAAAATCCTCGTGCAATTTGCTCGTTTTTCTTCGAGAATTTTGTTTTCCCTTTCGACATGGTAAACAAAATATCGTAATTTATTATTTATAATAAATTTCAAACAGCTGGTAAATCACCAAATATTAAGAAAAAAAATTGTTCATTCTGCTTCCTCATAAAGGAAGCTTTGTTTTTGTGCAAATTTTTTTTGTTCGAGATTTTTATGCCAATGTGTTCAAAATGTCCTAAAACATCGAGAATTCATATTCAGAAAAAATGTCCCGATTGATGTGTGTGTGTGTGTGTGTGTGTGTGTGTGTATCCTGAGTTTCAGATGTAAATAATTAATAACTCGAGAACGCTTCAAGATATCGAGCTAAAATTTGGCACACTTGTCGAGCACCAATTGCTCTTCATTATAAAAAAAAATTTTGTTTTAATTATAACGGGTGTTCAGATTTTATCGACTTTTTTCGTTTTTGCAATAATGGCGTAAACGCTCTAACTTCTGCAGTTTTCAAGATATTGCGCTCAAACTTTGTAGCGAATTAGTGTAGCTATTACGGTTGTTTGGTATTGAATTTTGGGAAAATCCATCGAAGGATTGAAATTTTATGCATTTTTGAATTTTTTCAACAATAGCGTTAGCGCTCTAGCTTGTGCAATTTTTAAGATATTGTATTGACAGTTTGGGTTTATGAAGTATTGAGGTTGTTCGCTATTAAATTTGTCAAAAATCCATCGAGGGAATAAAATTTTATAAAATTTTGAATTTTTTGAAAAATAGTGCAAGCGCTCTAACTTGCACAATTTTCAATATATTTCACTGGAACTTTGTACAGATTTTGTATAACTGTCATGGTTGTTCACTATTCAATTTGGCAAAAATCCATCGAGGGAATAACATTTTATGAAATTTTAAATTTTTTGAAAAAAAGTGCAAGCGCTCTAACTTGCACAATTTTCAATATATTTCACTGAAACGTTGTACAGAACTTGTATAGCTATAAAGGTTTGTTCGCTATCAAATTTGGTGAACAAAGCTTCCTTTATGAGGAAGCCAAATTTGATCGCCATACTGGGCCATTCGAAACAAAAGTTGACCTTGAAATAACCTTGAAGGTGATCGTCAAGGTCAAAATTAAGGTCACCACTGAATTCCTCGTCCAAAGATACTACAAGAATGACCTTGACCTTTTGGAAAACGTTAGCTGAGGAAATATTCAGCCATCCCGTTACTTATATGTGTCACCCTTTAGAAATAAAAATGGTCAATGACATTCGGAACTGAAATTTACATGGTAAGTCGTTCAATAAGGAGACAATGATAATATATATTTTCTCCGATTGTTCAAAATTTTCGATTGATCCTTGATAACATCCAAATTTTTAAATGATTATTCGGAAAATGAACAATCGAAAGCGAAATCGCGAAAATTTCAACATCAATGGAACCTTCAATTGGTCGTTAATGAAAAACGTATTTATTTAGAACAATTCTTACGACTTTCCGCATAAAATACTCAAAATCAACGTTGCTAACTTTTATATCATCACACTGCGAACAATCTAAATTATATTTTATACCATGATTTTATCACAATTACTGTAATTATTATTACATACACTGTAAAAAATGTTATTAAATTTAATATACAAAAGTATATTAAATTTCAAAAAAAAGTATATGAAACCGAAATTAATGTACAAGGTATCGGAAAATTAACAATTTCATCTTAAATTTAATATTTGTATATTAAAATTAAAAGAGTGAGCATTGAAAATTAATATACCCGTATATAAAAATAGTTTTTGTATACTTTTTCGCAATTTTCAAATACATTATTGAAAAATAAAACACTTATTTCTTAAAATTGCAATGAACCATTGAAATTTTTTTTCAATATTGTAATGAAATTTAATATACAGTATAGGAAATTTCAATAACAAGTATACGAACTTGAAATTAATATACATGGTATTGGAAAATTAACAATTTCATCTTAAATTTAATATTTGGATATTAAAATTAAAAGATGAACGTTGAAAATTCAAATCCCCGTATATTAAAATGGTTTCTATATGCTTTTTCGCATTTTTAAGATACGTTATTGGAAATTAATACACTTATTTTCCAAAATTACAATCAATGTCAGCGGCCGTGCTAGTTGACGCATCCACCACTATGCGTCGCATGCGCTCGGACCTCTGTGCCCAAGCGAAATAGGCGTATGACGGTGTTATATACCGGACGGCCAGCGTGCCCAATATACTTACCTGGCGCAGAGGTTATACCGTGATGATTAAGGCGGTTCCTCCAGGGCGAAGCTCTTCCATTGCACTTTTCGGTCGAGCTGACCCTTGCGAATATCCCTAATGTGGATATCTCGGGCGTACAATTTTAAGTTGCGCTGTAAGAAATTTTGGTATTAAATTTAATTAAAAAAATATGAAGTTTTTATGCATATACAGGATACTAAATTTCAAATACAATGTGTACAGTAATATTCCAATATAAGTATATGAAAAATCAAATAACTTCTTTTAATTTTAGTTTACAAAAGAATATTAATTTTCATATCTTTTTTCATGATTCTGCTTTAAAAATCATACTATGTATTGGAATTTTAATATACGAACGTACATTAAAATTAAAAGAAGTTATTTGATTTTTCATATACTTATATTGGAATTTTAATATACGAACGTATATTAAAATTAATATATTGTATATGCATAAAAACTTCATATTTTTATTAAATTTAATACAAACATTTTTTACAGTGTACATACTTGACTATATAAATTATATCTTGGCTACTATATCTTTTTATCTTTCTCCAGGGAATCATCAAACCAGTGTTCTTTCATGTCCCTCGCAAACATCAAAATTATACTGCCAATTTGAAGACACGTGTACGTTCCAGCTCATTTCACAGCTATACTTCGGTTATGCAGCATAACAACAACTACAGTAGTAATAATACAAAAGATTAATATAATAATAATAAAAATAAAAATAATATTAATGATGTAATGATAATATATAATAAAAATTATAACAGTTATAATTATTATTTATGTAATTGTGGAAGCATATTCGTAACTCGTTTTTGAATACGTTGAAATTATGACCAATAATAATAATAATAATAATAATAATAATAATAATAATAATAATAATAATAACAACAATAATAATAATTCAATGATGAAATCATTAATTTATAGGTATTAAGGCGGTATTTTGGTCTAGGGACATACATTTTGAGCGTTTTGTCGAGCTCGATACAAAAAACAAAAAATGTTATAGCCATTCTTTTTTTTACAACATAGTATTTATTAATATTTTGACAACGTACAAAAAAAAATTTTAGGGAAAAAAATTTAAAAATTAAATATAAGCTTGTAAAGTTGGGTATATAAAGAATGTCGTTATAGCCCCTACCTTGGAAAAAAAGAAAAAAACATTTCGCAAAATGGCGGCTGTATGAAAAAAAGGCGTTTTTCGACTCTCTTCTCACAGTTTTTAATTTTTTTACAATAGTAAAAAAAATAATTTTGATACAAAGGTGGTGGGGGCGGTAGAGAGTTGTACATTGAAGATTGCAAAAAATTTGAAGTAAATCGGTTGAGTAGAACTTGAGATATCATGTTAAACGTGTTAAGAAAAGTCGTTTTTGAGAAAAACTTCTACAGTACGATTTGAACCGAACCCATGCCCAGATAGACAAATGTAGCTCATATTGGCATCATATTGCATACATCTATGACGCATAGGAACACTCACAGCTGTGTGTCGCTTATGAGTGCTCACCTGGAAGGCATATTTGCATCATACGATGATAGACAATAACACATCATACGGGGCTCATATGGCAGTCACGGCGTCACGAAATTGTGGTGCTCATATGAAGATCATATTGACGTCATACCGTGGTGAAATTGGTTGCGCTCATATGAAGCTCATATGACCGTCGGGATGTGAGGTATTATTGTAATTATTGTAATTTTCATACGATTTTTTTTACATTTCTATTTCTTGCAAAATTTTTTATTATGTATATTTTTTCATTTACATAGCTTCTGAACCGATTACATAGAAAAAAAATTTTAAAAACACCCAATTTCATTATATCTCAATTTCTTCTGTCTCCAGTGGGATTCGAACCTGCGACCTGCCTATCTATCCTACCTAACAACCTAACACGCCACCTATTACGCTATCGAGTACTTGTGAATTTTCTTCACTTATATGATATATCAATGGTGACATGCCAGGGAAAACGAGTCACATTTGAATATTATATATATACAGTTAAAAATGAAAGTAATCAATAAATTAAGAATTAAAAAAATAGACGATTCAATATGGCATCCAAAATTTCAAAAAAAATGGGATATTCGTGAAAGTCAATTTGTTAGTTTTTTTTACAGTTTCGCGCATTCGAATATCTCGATCGAATCTATAGGGAAATTTGTAGAATTCAAAATGGGGGTTCTATTTGATAAAAAAAATGATGAAAAATAGTGCAACTTTTGTAAAAGTTTGCTTATATGAAACTGAAATATAAAACAAAAAAATTAAAACATTGATAAAAAATTAGTTGAAATAATTTTTTTTTCTAAGTAAATGAAAACAATTTTTAAAAATTCAATATGGCGGCCGTGATTTGCAAAAATTCTCAGATGTTGGTGAACATTATCAATAACTTTATAATGAATTTTTTGGACTTGCAAAAGATATGCGAGGCTTGTCACAACATGCTGTCATTTTGCAGTGATTTTGCAGCTGTCATATTGCGCTCATCGAATGTATCACTAAGAAACATGCATATCGCCGTCATATTGCGCTCATCGAATGTATAACTGAGAAACACGCATAACGCCATCATATTGCATGCATGGCATGTATACTTTCAATGCTAACCAAGTGAATACACCAAAAAAATCATTGAATGGCTTTCATATGATATCCATCTGCAAATATTCATTGCAGAATGTAAATTTGCCGGCTTATGAGTTCATCTTGTAGTCAACGGATGATGCATTTGTAAACGACATGATCAGATCGAAATGTTTTGTAAATTCATCATACTAAATGAACTCATGGGCGTGCATCACAACATGTAGCCAATATACTGAAAAATTTGCTTCATCAAATGTATATACACGGCATGATAATCATGGCTGTCTATCTGGAAACCGAACTCAAAAAATATTTTGAGTTTATAAAATAATATATCTGGTGTAAATCAGTGCTCATATTGCAGATACATATAATATGTATCTGATATATATTTTGTATAGATTCGCGAAATAAATTTTCGGTTCCATGAAATGGATATTTAAAAGATACTTTATATCACTCAGTACAATAATGGACGCTTTTACGTCCGCAAGCGGACGTGAAAACGTCCATATTTTACCTCGTGATATAAAATATTGTACATCACTCGGCGTAAAAACATTTTCTGACTCGTAATGTAATGTACTATATTATGCATTTTTTATTTATTGGAAAATATATTTCTGCATCATGTACTTTATTTATATGATTCTACCGCTTTAGACTACACATTTCTCCCTGTAACCCTGTAAGATTTTTTTCAAATCTTTAGGGGTTGCCCGCTTACATGAAGCGTAAATTAAACTTTAATTTTTGACAATAGTTTCTTCAATTGTTAAAGAAATTATTATAAAAAATTACAAAAATTATAAAAAAAATGTCCCGGCACTATCCTGTTAAATTTCTGCAGAGCCATCTTTTATACCTTTTCTTAATTTAAATTCTCAAAATTACATTTTTATCCATTTATGGGGTTTTTCTTCACCCTTATGACTATTACAATTTTTTGTCATGTTAAAAAATGCTCAATTGCTGCGAATAAAATTAATCTGGAAAATTTAATTCTTCCCCTAGCCCATCGAACCCCTCTCAATTATCAAGTGTCCTTAAGGGACCATTTAATTATCGTCCGGAGATTTTTAAGCACCGGAGGTCTCGCTCGTTCTCCAGGCTGGAGATTCAAGTGTGAAGAATCGTGATGCAAAGTTTGTAATGATAAAATAACTTGCGAAGAACGAGATGTGCGTTCCGCGCTTGAAAAATGTATATATGGGGCATTCCATACCAAGTCGACCTGAGTGTGACCCTCGACTTCGCTGATTTCGTTTACGATTTTTTATATGATTTTTCCAACTCAAAATAGCGTTCACATTTTTTTTTTAATTTTTAAAACCAAATTCGAGTACGTTATGATTTTTCGAACATTTTTTTTGAAAACCTCGAGGGCCGTAATTTAAAAAACTGAAAAAATTGTCAAAAATCCGGTGTCAAAAATGAAAATTTTTGACCCAAAATTCATGATGTCCAGGATTTCCCTTCCACCTCGATTTTAGGTTTTTATGAAGAAAACGTGAAAAAAAAATAGATGCAGGAATTGATCTACCGTGAAAAGTGGCTTGAATATTTTTATCGTTAACCAACTATTTTTGGAAATTTTTTCACTTTTTTCAAAACCTTTTTTCATTTTTTATTCTGGAATATCAACATAAAGACACGATAATCGAGGTGGAAGCGAAAGCCTGGACATTATGAATTTCGGATCAAAAATTTTAATTTTTGGAACCGGATTTTTGAGAATTTTTTCAGATTTTTAAATTACGGCCCTCGAGGTTTTCGAAAAAAATGTTTAAAAAATTCATAACGTACTCAAATTTGGTTTTAAAAATCTGAAAAAAATTCTGAATGCTATTTTGAGTTGGAAGAATCATATAAAAAATCGTAAACGAAATCAGCGAGGTCGAGGGTCACACTCAGGTCGACTTGGTATGGAATGCCCCATATACATCATGGGGTTGTAATTGCAGTAGAGGAACGATCCGAGGGTGTTAAGTACCTCGTACGTCTGTATATGGCGGCGCAAAAAGGTTTATATGCGGATGCCTTTATCACGGTGTAAGGGTAACCCTAAACTGCCGCCATCCACGAGAGAATAAGGGAAATAGAGAGAGTGAAGGAGAGGGGGCATTTAATTCGAGAATCGAACATTTGGTCACGCGGTGCATTAGTCCTGGTAGGCTGATCATCCCAAGTACAACTGGCCCGTGATAAATCTGTATATGTGAGTATATATGGGGCATTTCGAGTAAAATCGATGCGTGTACCCTCGGCTACTGTGATTTTGAAATGCTTAGGGGAAATTTTTTATTTTTTTTTCAAAAGTAATTTTGGAATTTTCAAAAATAGTTTGGAATTCAGTTTTTGACTTCCCAGCTAATAGAATGTCACGCCATTTCATATTAATTCGGCTGGAGCTTTGATTTTGAGAATGCCTTGCAGAAAATGTGCGTCCGGTTCAAAAAGACGTCTAGAAATTCTTGCAAAAAATTGAAGTGACTTCTATTGATATTGTAATTTTTAAAAAATGGTATATTAATAAATAATATGGTAATATATGATAACATGATAATTATAATATTCAATTAATAATATATTAATTATAAGTATAATATATTATTAATATATTAATATATTAGTGGTTTATTTTATGTGTTCGGTAGGAACCAAGATAAAGGGTTGAAAATGCAGTTTTTTCATAAATTGAATTAAAACGAAGATGCCTTTTCAGAAAATCGAAGTAGAACTTTAATAATTAATGGATATTATTTTAAGCTTAAAAAATGTCTCCTCGGAATGCAAGAATAAATGATTAAAGCTCCATTTTTATTTAACAACACAAAGTTGTCTATTTTGTATATAAAATAGTATTTTAATGGTATGAAAATAGCATTAAGCTCTTTTCAATTATGTTGAGACAATATTTTAGCTTGAAAAAATATATATTAAAGGTGTTATTCCACTTCAACTTTGTGGAAAAATATCTCCGTTTTTCAAGAAAAATTTGTCGACTTTGTTTTGTGCATTTATATAACGGAAGGATCGTTTTTTTGTGAAAGAACAAAATTACGAAATTGAAAAAATAAAATAAAAGATCTACTTCAATTTTGTCAAAAAATTTCCTAGTTCTGTATGCAGAATTTGTGTAATTAATTTTTGTGTATTTTAACATCGGCTCAATGATCTTTTGTTCTTGGCATCGCATAAAAAAAAAATTAGATGTTAGAGGGATTTTAAAAAAATTGCAAAAAAATTCCGAATATTTTTTGAAGCCAGAAAAACATGTTTCCCAACGTATTACAAAATTGAAGTACGCAGGATTAAATCCTGATGTAAGTAAAAAAAGTCTAAAATTTGTTTAAAAATAATTTTCCGGATGGAAAAAACATTTTCTGTAAAGCATTTCAAAATCGAAGGCGTCATTTTCGAATCGGTCGATTTCATTTGAAATGCCCCATATAAATTTCACTCAACAAGGATAATGTAAGCGAAGCAGTGCAATACAATCCAGAGCGTTATGGCGCGTGTATTATACGTCACATATATTATATTTGTATGTATAATGAAATATATATAGGGACGCTATTCGTCCTATAAAATTTTGTACCAACTGTGAACACGATGTAACGAATGCACTTTTGTGGAACTTGTGAGGGGGGAAGGTGTGATTCTGTAACGAGTGAACTTTATAGGTCCAACAAAATTAATAAATTACCCAACGATGTGATATATTATCCCTCTTAAATCAATATTTTGATACATATTTGAAAAGAAATTGAGGGACTACAATTCAAAAGCGCAATTGAAAAGTCCAGTATGACTTTTTAGAAGGGAGAAAGCCACTGTGTAAATGAAAGTGTAAATTTTCAAAAATGTGTAAATAAAATTTTAGGTTAAAATATTTAAAAGAAGTTAACATATACTATAATATAATATAATATAGTAAGTTAAGATATTAAAAATTTAAGTTAAACTATTGAAATTTTAGGTTAAAATATTTTGTCAAGCTACATTCGCACAGATATTGATAGATATTTTTTTTAAATTGTCAGATAACCTTTTGCCAGGATGTCAATTGAACAATGGGGAGGAATTTTTTTTTGTCATTGTATTTGACGGTTGAGAATTATTATTCGGAACAAAGCACGATAGGAGAGTTGTGACAAGCTATCACAACTCTCCTATTTTGATTTTTTCTTGTAATAGTGTTTTGCAGTGTGACTTTACATGTTGATTTATTATTTATTTATTTTTCAGATTTCGCAAAATTTTTCAGAATTTTTCATAATTTTCGGAATTTTTCATAATTGTCAGAATTTTACAGAATTTTTCAAAAAGGTTGATTAATGCAATAAAATTTAAGTAATACGTATTATTAATATAAAAGTCATTTTTATTCACCAATAGTGGCGTTTAATTGAATTTCTTTCGTTACCCACATGGAAATAAAATATATCGGCAAATATTACGGAAAATATATTTTTGGATACATTAAGTATATTTTGTCCGAAAATGTATGTATTACAAATATGATTTTAGGTATATTTTTAATCTATGTAAAAGTATTACAATATGAATATAAAAAATGTATTGAAGATATATACTAAATATATCAAACATATATATTGAGTGCATGTTCTATATATTTTAGATACATTTTTAATTGGTGTTTAAATATACACAATATATATTTAAAAAATACATTTAAGATATATACTAAATGCATCAAACATGTATATTGAGTGTACGTTTTATATATTTTCGATATAATTTTAATATATGTTTACATATACACAATATATGTTTTTACATATATCAAAAAATATATTTTTATGCACAATAATCATATATCTAAAATATATTTAATATATATCTGATATATATTTTACATACATCTAAAATGTATTTAGAATATATAATGTACACTTCAAATATATTTTTAATATATTTTTACGTATGTCGAAAAATATATTTTCCGGTATATTATATTTCCATGTGCACCGAGAAAAAGGTTTGGTAAAGCGAAAAAAATTTGGCTTGAATTAACTAAACCCGGCGGTTACGGGTGGTGAACGAAATGTGTAATTCAGTTAACTCAAAACGTGTATCAAAATGGAAACAAAAATTGCATTCCCACAAATACATATATCCTTGACCCAACAGAGTAGAGAATCCGTTCAATTGAAAATTACATTATTTTGATTCTATATTTGGTAAAATGCACTCAATATGCGATTGCATAATCAAATAGTTTAGTTGAAGGACAGTTTATATTTTCTATGCAATTCAGATGTTCTTCACCGGGAAAAAAATGCATTGAATATAAAGCTAGAAAATTTCAATTGAATTAACAAAACATTTGATGATCTGCAATATTTGTTCAAGCTACGAGGGCTTTTACTTAACGAATTAATCGTGAGATTAAACAGTCAAGTGAACATTCAACTTATTTATCCTTGCGCCCATAAAGAGCACGAGCGCCACCAAAGTGCAATGGTGATCTCATTCAAATATGTAGTCTTTAGTCCATAGAACTGCGCGACCCCAGAGCGCGAGTAATGTTCCATCAATTTAAGGTTAATCGAGGACTCCGATGCTGGTAATACACTGGTACTTATCGGTGCGCGGTGGCTGTCTCGCTGGCGCGAGGGCGCGCGCCGATCGTCGCCACCTTACGGATCTCGGGCGAAGTGCCAAGATCGTGGTAGTTACTATACGTACTAGCGACTAAATGTGTTGTGGCCGCATTGAAATATTTAGTTAAATTTATCAAACAATTTGATCGATTTGAAAGCATTTACTATTCTTTTTAACTGGATGAATAGCTCAAATTAAAACTAGACTTTGTTGATGAGATGAAACATACAGTTAAAACAATTTTATTTACTTGCAGTAAGTGACTAAATATCCGATTGAATGAGAAAACAAGTTGTTGAATCAATCTCGTTTGAAATCATTTTGATCCAATGTTGTAATTGCGGTGAATGTAATACACATTCGAAACAACGACACCAGTTTTATTATTTCAACAACGGGATAATCAAATCAAATATGTGACGATTCATTCAAACAAACTTTCCGTGATCGCAGCTGGGTAGTTGATATTACTAAACCTTTTTTTCGGTGTGGGTATAACCATCAAATACGTGGCAGTAACAATTTATCTCAGTACTAAGAGAGTTGTGACATGATGGGGAGTTGTTTCAGTTTTCATCAATTTTCGGATGGACCCTCATTACTTTTATTTATTTTTACATCTGTTTCCCAAAGTGCATAGAACAGGCTATATGAAGATGCAAAGTTCATAGATGTAAGACTTTTTTTGACTGAGATATGCTCGTTGAAGTAAAAATTGTCACAACTCTCCTCGGTCTCCCCTACATAGGGGAGGGTGGGGCACAACGGCCCCCCTAACAAATTTGGTAAAAAAAAAATATTTTCGGTTCCTTGTCAAATTATCATGAGTTTGATGTTTTTATTCATTTATACTAGGGGAATAATGGACCACCCTAGAAAATTAGTTCGGAATTTTTTTTTTCTTCAAATTATGGTGAATTTAATGTATTCATTCATTTTTCGGCCCATGCACTACATCCGGGATAAAATGGATCATAAAAAAAAATTAGGAACAAAATTATTCTTATTATCTAAAACATTGAAATTTTTTTTTTTGTTAAAAAAAATAGTTCAAAAATATAGAGGTTTTTTATTATTTAACGAATTTTTCATTAATCTATATGGGTCATTCCATGTGAAATCGACCAAGAGTTGGATCGACCCCTTTCAATTTCGATGAAATTTGGTCAGACGTTTTCGTTTTCAATAAAACGAAGTTCTACCAAAGGGAAAAAAATTAAATTTTTTTTTCGAATGTATTGCAGAATTCAAAATTTCACAATTTTTCAAATCTGTCGAGTTTATTTTTTAAATATCTTGAAAACTATTATAGTTACAAAAAATTGTTCTGATTTCATTTTAAAGAGTATACTTAGGGCTACGAAAAAAAAATATTCAGAAAAAAAATTTGGAAAAATGATGAATTTGGAGAATTTTGAATTTTCAAAAATCGTAAAAATCCAAGTTCCATATTTAATTTTTGGTTTAATTTTTTTAATATAATACCTTGTACTGATCTTAAAAGATCCTGAAATTTTCAGGATGGTGTGTTTTTGTTTCAAAAATATAAATTTTTGAATTTTGGTAAAAAAAATTTTTTTTTTGAATGGTCATTAGTTGAAATTTTTACTGCTCAAAATTGCAGAATTACATGATTGCTCAACTTTACTTAACTTAGAGGAAAAACAAAACAAAAAATTTTACCAAAATTCAAACATTTTTATTTTTGAAACAAAAACACACCATCCTGAAAATTTCAGGATCTTTTAAGATCAGTTTAAGGTATTGTATAAAAAAATTAAACCAAAAATAAAATATGGTACTTGAATTTTTACGATTTTTGAAAATTTAAAATTCTCCAAATTCATCATTTTTCAAAATTTTTTTTTCGGAATATTTTTTTTTCGTAGCCCCAAGTATGCTCTTTAAAACGAATTCAGAGCGATTTTTCGTAACTGTAATTGGGAAATTTTCAATTTTGCATAACTTTCGAAACAACATTTTTAATTTTTTTTCTTTTGGTAGAACTTCGTTTTATTGAAAACGAAATCTTCTGACCAAATTTCATCGAAATTTAAGGGGTCGATTCCAACTCTTGGTCGATTTGACATGGAATGACCCACATATATTTTTATGTTAAACAAATAAACAATAACATGAATTATGATTTATGGAAAACAATTTTTAAGATATAAAAAAAAATAGTTCAATTTTTTTTAGAGTGGGACCATCGTACCCAGAATTTGTTTTTTTTGTTTCGGCAAAATGTCGGTGAATTTGTTCAAGATAGAACAAAAGTAAACTGATTTGATGTTTGAAAGCCACAAAAAGTACATTAACCGCCATAGTGCCCCAGCCTTCCCTTCGTCAAGTAGGAGAATGGTCTTTCGCTTTATTCGGCAAGTTTTTCGTTCATTAGAAAAGCATTTCGGGATGTTCCGGAATATTTGTGGTATAAATTTCAAGCATTGAAATCTCCGAGGGGCGAGTCCCTATTCGTCCGGCACTGACCGCACGTCCATTTGTTGTCCGCCACACACAACCAAACATTTGTGTGTAATGGAGGGTCAATGTACATGAATTGGTGAAAAAAGTGCGGTAAATCGATGATACCATTAAAACCGAATTTTCACAAACTCAACGTCCAATTCGAAAGACTTATGTACAAGGAGGGATCGTCCTCTGCTTCATGCTCTAAAAGCCATAAATACGGATAGTTTGAAAAAGTAAATGGTCTCTCGATTCAATGAATCGTTGTAACGAGACTTCGTAGATAAACTCTCGTACGGACAGAACTTTTTCACTGTGCAGAAAAGGTTATTTATCGCATCTGAGTGAATGGGATAACGTGTGTGTTACGCCCACGACGAGAATGTGTCCTCTCTTCTGGAAGACCCTTTTGGGGAAGCATTTTATTGCATATACGTCGACAGCTACGAATTACCGTTTCCAATGTTAGTTACAAAGCCATGCACTCATCGACTGCGAAAAATAGGATGACCACCCTGAAATCACTAATGTTTTCCGCCCCTGCGACTTCTGCTCTTACATATCAATTTATATTTTTTTTCTGGACGAAAACAGCACCGAAAAAAAGGTTTAGTAATATCAATTACCCAGCTGCGATCACGGAAAATTCGTTTGAATCGTTTGATAATTTAAGTTTTTCAATTACAGTTTCTTGGTGGTAAGTGAATCTGTAAATTTTTTTTTGTTTTTCGAAAAAATTTTAGTGAGGCTCCATTCCCGCCATTGTTCTGATGATGTTGTTAAAATTTTATTCAATTCCATCCATTTGTCCAGGAGCAAGTTTGGATGGCAATTTCGAGTGTTTGATAAATTTGACTAAATATTTCAATGCAGCCACAACACATTTAGTCGACAGTACGTATAGTACCTACCACGATCTCGGCACTTCGCCCGAGATCCGTAAGGTGGCGACGAGTCGGCGCGCGCTCTCGCGCCAGCGAGACAGTCACCGAGCACCGATATAAGTACCAGTGTATTACCAGCATCGGAGTCCTCGATTAATTTTAAGGGCGGCGTAAAGTATTAAATTTTTTTTTTCAATTTTTTAAATGAATGCATAATATCTCAAGAATATTGTGTTAAATTTTCAAGTCGATCGGAGTAAAATTGACGAAGTTATGAGTATTTGAGCGTCTATTGCTCCATGCCGGGTTTTATACCTGGGCGACAGCTGCGCGGCGCGCTATTGTTTTTTCATCATTTTGTTAATAACATTTTGGAATTATTATTGTGCAAAATTAATCTTTTGAGTACCTTTAATATGCATGAATTTTCTCAGATTTTTATGCAATCGAGAAGGGTTCTCAAACTTATGAGCAATGAGCGCTGAGCGACCAAACTCTTCTGCGTTTTTCAAACCGTTTTTCTGAGACTTGGCATATTTGAAGTCCGTGTGCACGATCACTCAAAATCTACTGGACCAATCGCTTTGAAATTTTGCACAGTACTTCTTCACATAATTCACCAGGTATTGTCGAGAGCTTTTTTGTTTTTTTTTTAAATAGTTACTAATTTTTCAACAACAAATTAGCCGATTTTTTTTTAGCGAAAATCGGGTTTTTGGCTCCCAAGTGCTACGAAAAATCGAAAAATCGAAAAAAAAATCCTCCCGTCATTACCTCGAGAAACATCTCCTTTAACAAATGCATTTTGATTTTTTTGTTTCAGATTATTCTGTTGCGAGTTATGGTGTACACCGCAAACCAACTTTTTTTCGAGGCGCCTCCGGGGTTTAATTTTCACTCGCTCAATTTTGAATATTTTGCAATGCAAATTTAGGAGAATGTTGTTCAAATGTTACTTCATTATATGTAAATTTTTCAATAAACGAACACTATCCGTTACGAGAAAAAAAATCTTAAGAACATGCCTTTTTTCGCCGAATTAACTTTACCCCGCCCTTAAATTGATGGAACATTACCCGCGCTCTGTGGTCGCGGATAATGTGGTCTATGTACTAAAGACTACATATTTGAATCAGATCCCCATTGCACTTTAGTGGCGCTCTTTATGGGCGCAAGGATAAATAAGTTAAATTTTCACTTGACTGTTTAATCTCAGGATTAATTGGTTAAGTAAAAGCCCTCGTAGCTTAAACAAATATTGCATATCATCAAATGTTATGTTAATTCAATTGAAACTTTCTAGCTTTATATTGAATGCATTTTTTTCCGGTGAACAACATCTGGATTGCCTAGAAAATATAAACTGTTCATTCAACTAAACCATTTGGTTATGCAATCGCAAATTGAGTGCATTTTACCAAATATAGAATCAAAACAATGTAATTTTCAATTGAACGGATTCTCTACTCTGTTGGGTCAAGGATATATGTATTTACGGGAATGCAATTTTTGTTTTCATTTTGATACACGTTTTGAGTTAACTGAATAACACATTTCGTTCGCCACCCGTAACCGCCGGGTTTAGTTAATTCAAGCCAAATTTTTTTCACTTTACCAAACCTTTTTCTCGATGAACGCAATTTAGGAAAAGGTTGTTTTGGTTCAGCAGATGAATTATGGACAATTTCTTTAAAATCCTGGCTGTGATAAAAATTCTAACATTGTTCTTTTTTAGGAAAAATTCTTTAGGAATATCTTGGAGATTTATATTTTATCACTAATAATTAATTTGAACTCAATTCGCGAGGAAACTTGCGATTTTTTCCGGCGTCGATTTTGTATCAAGTTTTAGGTCCGTGAAGCATCCCCAGAATTTCAGATCTACAAAAAACAGGTTTCCATTAAAAAATTAAAACTTGACCTTGAAATCACCTTAAAGGTCATCGTCAAGGTTACTAGTAAATGCGCCTTGTTGAAATTAATAACTTCGCCCGTTATTTTGAAAAGCTTTTATTCCCAGAGGTATCCACACCTTTTTAAGTTTAAGTGACCTAAAAGGACCGTCAAGGTCGAAATTACCCTATAACCTAAGAACATATTAGAGAGTAAAATTTTCCGCTCCATCGATTGCCGATGTGTAAAAGGGAGTTTTCATTTGAAAAAAAAGTTGACCTTGAAACAACCTTGAAGGTAATCATCAAGGTCAAAATTAAGGACACCATTGAATTTCTCGTCAAAAGTTACTGCGAGGATGACCTTGACCTTTTTGAAAAATATCTTAGCTGAGAAAATATTCAGCCGTCCTGTTACTTTTGTGATGCCCTGTATATATGAATGTATATGAGGCATTCCACGTCAAATCACGCGTGTATCGGCCTTGATCCCCTCGGATTTTGATGTCCAATGAATTATGGGTTTCGTTTGGTCCCAAATATGACCTCAAATTTTTAGAACTTTTTATTTGATTTTTTAGGGTTTGCCCGAGCTAAAAAATCATTAAATTGAGGGAAAACATAAAGAGGGGCCTTTTTCAATTTAATGAAATTTTTTCCACAGAAACTAGGGTCCAAAACAGATATTTTCGTCATAGTTCGATAATGGGCCAAAAATAATGACTATTTTTTTTTCTAATTTTTTAATTGTTTGAATCATCCGTTTTATTTCGGGTAGTCGAGGCTAATAAATTTTCGAAAAACGTTGTCATTTCATTCTTAAACCACGAAAAAAAATTAAGTTTTACTAGAAGAATATTTTCGTTGTTATTCTAACTACAAGAAACAATCAAAATAAGAAATTATAAAAAAAAAATTAAAATACAAAAAAAAATAGTTATTATTTTTGACCCATTATCGATCTATAACGAAAGTATCTGTTTTGGGCCCTGGTTTCTGTGAAAAATTTCATTAATTTAAAAAAGGCTCCTCTTTATGTTTTTCCTCAATCTAATAATTTTTTAGCTCGGGCAACTCCTAAAAAATGAAATAAAAATTTCTAAAAATTTGAGGTCATATTTTGGGCCAAACGAAATCCACAATTCATTGGACATCAAAATCCGAGGGGGTCAGACCGCGTGATTTGACTTGGAAGGCCCCATATATGTGTGCACTATGAAGGTTGAAGCATAGAAGAAAATGTTTTTATTTTTCTCTTCAAGGACGATATAATGTGATAATTATAAATTCGAGGTATTGGACGCACTATAAGTTAAGCAACCTCTCATAACTTAAAATCAGGGCCTTAGACCCCTCATAATTTAAGTTCAAGGCCGCTGACGTCTCATAAATTTAAGTCCAGAAGCTCTGAGAATAGTCCATGTAAAACGGCTCACCGACTGTGATGAGACTTGCAGATCATCCATGAGGAAGTATTTCTCACGATAAATATCGTACGTTTCTTTCTTGAATTCGAGATTCAAAAAAAAAAAGATTCGCGCATCGCGACGAAACCGAAATTTGATCACGATCGATTACGAAGATTTAAAGAAAACTTTTGTTGATATGTAAAAAAAATTCAGGTTTAAAAATACTGCAAAATATCACTTTTCCACGTTTACACTGCACTGTATTCCAAGGCACTGTAATCCTGTACTGTGATCCAACTGTACACTGTAATCCACGTACCGCAATCCAAAAGGTAACCCCATCGTCCGCAAAAATTTTACGAATGTCACGGTCGATGCGGAAAACCGACGTTTGTTTACCCGACGCGCCTCATCTCGCATCTCGACTCGCGATAATCGTGATTTTGATCCACGATCGACGAAACAACGATGCATTGGCGGAAAATAACCTTAAAAAAATTATGCAAAAAAAATACGGGACACGCGATGCGAAAAGAAAACTCCAGTTATAAAGAAATTCCGACCGAGCGGCGTTCCGTTGTTTGAGTAGAGTCGCCAGCGCTAATTTGACGCGCGAGCGGCCACTTGGCGAAGCTCATCGTCAACCGGTCAAAGCTATTTCCCAGCACGTGGGCACACGTTCGGTCGGTAAGTCGAGATCGGTCGATAATTTGCGAACAGCTTTAATCGTTTGAGCTTCGCGAAGTGGCCGCTCGCGCGGCAAATTGGTGCTAGCGACTATCCTCAAAGGACGGAATGCCTCTCGGTCGTAATTTCTTAATTTCTTTGTAACCGGAATTGTCTTTTCTAGTCTTCGTGGTCTTATCGCATCGCGTGTTGGGCATTTTTTTGCATAATTTTTTTAAGGTTATTTTCCGTCAATTCATCGTAGTCTCGACGATCGTGGATCAAAATCACGATTATCGCGAGTCGAGAGATTATGCGAGATGACAGGTGAGGATTACAGTGCCTTGAAATGCAGTGCAGTGTAAAAAGTGACATATTGCAGTATTTTTAAACCTGATTTTTTTTAACATTCACAAAAGTTTTTTTTGAATCTTCGTGATCGATCGTGATCAAATTTCGAGTCTTTTTTTTCGAATCTCGAAATCATGGAAAAAATGTATATTTAACGTGAGAATTAAATACTTTCTCGTGGATGATCTGCAAGTCGCAACGTGGGATGAATCGTTGCTGCAGGAAGAGGTTAGAATTTTATTTGTTTACTTTCTAATAATTTCAGAAATTTTTAAATATTGTATATGGGGCATTCCAGCTATGACCGAGCGGTCATTACCTCGACATTTTTTATTCTTGACGCCGATTTTTTTTTCAGTTACTTTTCGACAAAAAAAAACATACGTATTTCTCAAAAAAAATTATTTTTCATCCTCTTCCGTTTTAACACCTTTCAAAGTACAATTTTTTGTCAACAAGAGTGTATCTTCCGATTTTTTTCAAATAAATTGCCAAAATCACATTTAAAACCGCATCTTTTGATCGCTATACCATCATGGAGAAATCATTTTTCGATTTTTTCTCTGTGTATGAAACTTTGAGCTGAAAGTGTAACTCGTGATGAACAAAATATTTGAAAAAAAAAATTGAAATTTGAATTCTTTGCAGAGTTGTATGTAAAACAGGGCAATTTTTGGTACAATTTACACTGCGTAAAGCTTTGCAAAATTAGTTGTAATAAAAAAAAAACCCTTAGCTCAATCGCTAGTCGATATTATTTTGTAAAAGGAAAGTTTTTTAGAAATTGTGACCACCGCCTTCAAAAATAGTGTTTTTGGAAAAAAAAACGAATCAATTTTCTGGTCCTGACTCATCACGTCTAATAAGAGGAATTTCCAAAAACTCTAGAAATTAGTTAAACTAGAAAATCATTTGTAGCATTTGAACATGTTAAAGGACTCGCGTGGTTAAAAAATAAACGTTTTTGCTTTCTATTATAGTCACTGAAATGTTGGCGTTTTTTCTCAAAGAAACAAAAAAGATCTCGCTAAAATGATTTTTTTGTACTATATTTATTATTAGATAACAAAAATTAAAAAATGCATTTCTTGAAATTATGAAAGTATAAAATTGTACATTGTTTTGTAATCTTTTTCGTTCATCACAGTTTATAAAGTCTCTATGAAGAAGCCAGAATTGATTTTCATACTTGGTCATGAAAAAAGTTTCGTGAACTGTGGAAGAAATAATGAGGAAGCAAAAGTGCAAAATTTCTATTTTTTTCCATTCCCTTCTCACCAAATTTTCTGATACTTTTTTTTTTACGAAAAAATAGATCTCGAACATTGATGGCTCTGGTTGAATACATTTTTAATATTGAAAAATATGCTGGGGATGAAAAATATGGTTTGCAACTTTTCTCTCTGATAATTCCCCTGATTAAGGGGATGAAATAAAATGTCCTTTAATCCAGATAAATGAATTATATTTGGGGAAATCATAATTCAGCTTTGTCTTAAAATTCTCGTTCGATGGCAAGTGGAAACGGCTCTCTGCGATTAATAATAATTAAATAGTCGTTTCTCGACAACCCAAATATATAGGGTTTGTACGTTAAGAGTTTCGCGAAGAAAATGCACCCTTGTCGCTGGAGCAAAAACATTGGTGATCTATGCCCGAGGAGTGCCCGAAAGATTATGACCCGTCACTCGTGACTTTTACAACCCTCAGTGCTTTCAAGAATAATCGTAGGGCCATCACGTATATATATGCCCATTAATACTTATATATATATATATGGGATGTTCCATATATTTTTCGACATCAATTTTTTTATTATTTTTTTTTATGTAGCATAGACAATAGGGTGGCACTATTTTAAACTTCATGTATGAATTCCTCCCCTACAATAAATATTTTTATATAAGATAAAAAATTCTTGCACAGAATTCTTCTCCAGCAACTCGCATTTTGATTTTTTTTTTCACTTTTCTCATAGCGTAATTTTTTTCGCAGACAAAATTCATGAAAATAGTCAAAATAATAAAAATATACATAAAAATATTGGATGGTCGTTCAGTGGACAAAGAAACCTTTTAATTAGGCAGGGGAGTTTTTACTGAAATCCGATGAAGGGAAACGTGGTTTTCTTCATGCATTATTATGACTGAAGCATAAACAAAATTCATCAAGACTCCTGAAAGATTTTTGACAAAAATGTTTATTTTTACATGCTTGGGGCAACCTTAATGTTTTTATCGGGTCAGATCCTCTGCAAGGATTTTGTTATTACATCAGAATGTATACATATTTTGGGAATAAGACTTAAAAAGGAAAACCTAAATAAAAATCGTATCACTTTAAAATAATATAGTTTTGAATTTCGATGAGAATACTTGTTTCACTCGTGAAAATTGATTCTTGCTTCCGCAAAGAAAACCCTTCATTTTTATGATTTTTTATCGCCTTTTTTTAACCTCAAAGTATTTCGAATGTGTAAAAATGCATAAACATTTTTTTCACAATGCTCGTTGGATTGCTACGAATTTTTTTTAATTTGTAGCGATCGTTGCGAATTTTACAAAAAAAAAATGAGCAATTCAGTTTTTGCAAATTTTGTAATAGAACAAAATTTGTTATAGAACAAAATGGAAAAAAATAAAACAGAATTTGTTATGGAACAAAATTTTTTTTATAGAACAAGGAAATTTGTTATAGAACAAAGAATTTTGTTATAAAATAAAATTTTGTTACAAGACAAAAATTGTTTGTTATGGATGAAAGGCTTACATACAGATTGTTCGAAGAACAATGTTGTTCGATATTGAATTTTGAGGCAATCCTTGAAGAGGTTAAGAGGTTAAAGAGGATCTTATAAAATTTTGAATTATTCCAAAAAAATGCAAAGAAATTGTAAAAAAGGACGAAAATAAATTGCTCTTGTTTTTTATTTGCTCACTGTTTTGCACTAATTCTCTCACATAATCCTTGTGATGTTTAAATCTCGTGAAATTTTAACAATTAAAAATTTGACAAACCGTGGTAATTAAAAGTGGAGGAGGATTCATAAATACATAAAAGTTGAACTTTTAGATCTGCTCCATTTTTGAAAATTGATTGCAAATAAAAAATTGGCCAGTGAACAATTTTCTCTCTGAAAAATACGAAATTATGTTTTAATTTCAAATTTCCGAGCTCAAAAAGGGGAGAAATCTATGTCAATCAATCAAAAAAATATGTCTAGCTGGAATGAATCGCCCCATACATATATTTATGTGTATACAAAATTTCACTCATTGCTTCCCCACGAAGGGATGATTCTATTTATTGTATAAATAAATCCATCGTTTTGTTCCTCGCAAGCGAACCTTGACGTGACATCATTATATTTTCCTCTCCTGCGGCATACAATGAATTTATTGTTATTATGATTTTTTTTTTTAAGAACGTCGAAATCCATGAGACGCAAAAAAAGAAAATGCCTTCTCATCGCAAATGGTGGCTTCTGCGATCTTTACTTATAAACTTTTTTGTACCCTCTTCGTTTAATTATCATAACGGAGCTCCCAATGCTGTTTTTGAACTTTCAAAAAAAAAAAAAAAAAAAAAAAAAAAAAATCAGATCCAATTTTCACACATTCTAGGATAAAAAATTATTTGAAAATATCACTACTTTGCCAAAAAAAAAATTGGTACTGATTAAAAAACAGGTTTGGGACCAGCTGCGTTTTTTAAAATTGACACTGATTTTTACAAAAAATTGATTTTCCATTTTTCACAATATGAATATTTTTTTAAACAACGGACAAGCTTGATAAATAATCTGAGATGAAAGAAATGTTTTTGAATTTTGGGGGTGCATAAAGTAAAAAGAAAAGTCTATGATACCAAATATCAGTTTCTGTAGATAGGTGCGCATATCATTTGAGATATCTTCGGGCGTGTCGAATATATCGTCGATAGCCCGAAACGCACATAAATATATATTTTCCTCAGACCCTTTTCGCTGGCATGACGAATGAAAATTATGTGTATCTGTATATGTATACATATATATATATATATATATATATATATATATATATATTTATAAGGGAGGGTTTGGAGTGCATCGACGCTCTTGTCACTGGTACCAACACTACAAAACTCGTGAACAAGACTAATACACCCGATTTGAGAATCTTCATTTGTCGACGACGGTGGCAAGTTTACATCTCTACCGGTTACAACTCTGCGCCCGAACAACTTTTCCAAACTAAAGCTCATTTCAAATGCAAATTTCATAAAATATTTAAAACTTAAGATCGAACTCAAGTTCCAATTTAAGATGAATCTTAAGTTTGAACTTGAGTATCGTTATAGGTTCATAATTAAGTTCAAACTTTAGTGCGAACTTCAGATCTATCTTGAGTTCAAAATTAAATTTGATTTTAAGTTTCATCTTAAGATCCATCTTGAGCTTGAACTTAAGTTCGATCATCTTGAGCTTGAACTTAAGTTCATCGTTTCCCTCGACCGTGTTTTTTTTGACACTAGTTGTCAAAATAATTAAGTTCCATCGAATTAAGTTCAAGCTCAAGATGGAACTTAAGTTCAAACTTCAAACCAAATTTACAAGTTTGAACTTAAGAGCGATCTGAAGTTCGCACTAGAGTTCGAACTTATAATGACACTTAAGTTTAAACTTAAGATTCATCTTAAATTGAAACTTAAGTTCGATCTTAAGTTCCGACTTCAGTTCGATGGAAAGTTTGATCTTAAGTTTAATCTTAAGATCTTAAAATTCGGGCTTTAGAGAGATTTTTTGTCAAATTTCGTTATGAACAATCTTGGTCACTATATTAACTATTGTAAACAATTTCAGTTCAATATTTTTATACTTGCACAAGTTAAATCGTTTATGCGATTCTGGCAAAAGGAAAATAGTCGATGAAATCTAAGCATCCGTCAGTATTTAAACGGAAATTTTGATTCGGTTGGCATAAGAAAAACTAACGCAAAAAAAAAAAAAAATTCTCATAAAAACTAAGTTTTCTTTACGAGGAAGCATAAACATCTCTTCCAGAAAACAAACCCCTGCAAATAACTCCACCGAATAACAATCCTATCTTGTGACAGCTTTATTAAGAAAAAAAATCAAAAACTGCGCACAAATAGTTTATTGCGAAACATCTCTACCGGACAATGTTCTTTCGAAAACAAGTCTATTGAATAAGGAAATCTCGCTGGGAAGAATTCCGCCAAATTACATCTGTACCAGGGAAAATCTTACCGGGTAGATAAAATGGAATCTCTCCTAAAGAGGGAATTTTCGCTAAAGTGTGCCGGAGATATGTTTTTTTCGGTAGAGATGTCATTCTGGACAGTAATCTTGCGCGCTTGTTCTCGGGAGATGTTTGTTACGGTAGAGATGTTTTTTAACCCAGGTTATGACGAGTACATTCGCTTGGCAAAATTGTCATGGGGTAGGTTTGTTATTCGGTAGAGTTGTTATTTGATTGACGATTAGTTTATTTATGCCTTGGTCAGTATCATGAGGCAAATGAATATACAACAAAAAATAATCATTTTGATGTACGAAGCTGAAGGGGATAATTATAAGGTATAATAATAAGTATAGGTTTGCTCTGTGTTGCTTGTTTTCTGGAAGAGATGTTTTTAAATATTTTTTAGAAATAGTATTTAAGGAAATTATAAAATGGTAGAGGTTTATGAGTAGGAACAATGAAAAAACAGTCTTATAGTAAAGAAATATATTTATATCACTCAGTACAATAATGAACGCTTTTACGTCCGCAAGCGGACGTGAAAACGTTCATATTGCACCTCGTGATATAAAATATCGTACATCACTCGGCGTAAAAACATTTTCTGACACGTGCGATTGCGGGACTCGCCTTCGGCTCGTCCTGCAAACTCACACTCGTCAGAAAAAGTTTTTACGCCCTCGTGATGTAATGTACTATTATATCACTCAGTACAATAATGAACGCTTTTACGTCCGCAAGCGGACGTGAAAACGTCTATATTGCACTTCGTGATATAAAATATCGTACATCACTCGGCGTAAAAACATTTTCTGAAAATGTTTTTACGTCCTCCTCGTGATGTAATGTACTATTTGTGGGCACTATTATTAATTTTTATATTTTTATTTTTTCTAGTCGTCAAGAAATATTTGTGTTCTCATGACAAAATGTTATTTGTGTCAAAATAATTTATTAACTGTCAAGAAATATTTATTTTGCCATATTTATTTGTTAACAATTAACAAATTCTGGTACATAGAAATATATTGTTTTCTCAGTGAATATATCATGGTAGAGTTTTTTTGTCCGTGGAGTTGTAATCGGTAGAGATGAGCATGTGGCTCAATGGTCCAATGGGGCGTAACGCTTTTGGAGTTTATGATTTTATTACACAGCTCTTCGAAGCGAGATGTACGCACGATATTCCTAACACGATATATATAGCTTCCTAATGTTGTATCTGCCGATGTATGAGAACAAGAGAGAGGAAAATCTATCAATAAATCGAGGGAACGACGAAGGAGATAAATTGCAATAGATTTTGATTTGGAACCGAGGAAAGCAATACCACGAACGAATTCGTCGATATATAACTTCGTGTTAGCTCCCCCCACCGCATATTCATCCCTCTTCGATTCGATTGATTAAAAGGGCACGACGATTTTTCACGGTAAATATAATATCGCTAAAATGTGTCGAATGACGAGGCATCGATGCTGGATAAAATAGAATTAATAAATTTTGCACGTGATATATTGATTGAATCATTCAAATTTTTGTGGTAAATTTTTTATATTCAAAATTTTTGTATTCAAAAAATTGAAAGTAATTAAAAATTCGAGGATTTAGGATTTTTTATACCCCAGAATTTCATAGAGATTTTCATATTTTTACATAGGGATTTTTTTAAACCATAACCTACTAATTTTTTTTAAGGGGTGGCATGTTTTTTTTTGTGTAAAAAATTCATTCAATCGTCTGGAGAAATTTTCTGTGTCAAATCGACCAATATAGTTGGTATCGACCCGTTTCAGTTTCTCGATGAAATTTGGTCAGAAGTTTCCTTTTATCATAAAACGAAGTTCTACCGAAGTAAAAGAATTAAATTTTTTTTTGTATATTCCAGTATAATTTAGATACAGTATATAGAACAGTATATTTTAGCTATATGTGAAATATATGGGGCGTTCCATCCCAAATCGGACAGTTCGAAAATAGTAATTTTTGCTACTAGTGTAGAAAACAACGAATTCCATCGCGCGTGAAGTTGCCGCATGAGCCGAAGACTTATGGTGTATTTCACACGAGTACGAGTGTGAAATGCACCATAAGTCGAGGCGAATGCGGCAACTTACGCGCGATGGAATTCGTTTTTTTGCACATGTAGCATACATTATTTTTTGCAATGACTGCCCCGAAAGTGGGATTTGAGATTCAATAAAACCAATGACATATTCAAATAAGAACTCGTATATATATAACCAGCAGTAAGTTTATTTTTTTAGACACTCTCCATTCCATGAATTTTGCATAGATGTTCAAATATTTGTCCTCTGATTTCTTCGGTAATAATTTCTCTTCGGCCGATATAGCGGCTTCAATCAGTTCCACGGGTGTAGATGCTCTTGGGCGCGCGTTTTCTTCATCCATTCTGTATTCCGTATTCCCTCAGAAAATGCGACTATCATAAGTTGACGTTACGAGTCACATGAATTCCGCTACATTCAAGTTTGTTTAATCGGTTTAAAATCGTAGAACAAAAAACGATCAACTGTCAAAAAATCCGTTTTTTCGTAAATCAATGGGGTAAAGTGAGCTATAAATAGAGTTATTCCCGCACAAGTTCGGGAATCTGTGACATTCCCGCACAAGTGCGGGAATGTTAAGCATCGTTGAGAAATTAGCCACTTTCCGCACGTCAAACACCCATCGAAAATCGCACTTTCGGGGCAGGCATTGCAAAAACTTTTTTTTTTATTTCCTCAATTTTTTTATATTTTTTATTACCCACCAAAAGACCCTTCCTGTTAAAATTTGAGCTTTTTTTTTATTACCCGTTCAAGAGACATTAAATGAACAAAAAACCGCTCTTTTTTTGGTATTTTGGTCATACCTTCTTTGATAATGATCCAAATTGAAAGTTTTTTTTTCAAAATTTTTGTTTTGTTTATGGCCTTTTTAGAAAAGAATACAACAAAAATATTCGATGAGTTTTTGAATGAGTCATTTTAGTTTTAAACTTTAAATCGCGTTTTTTAAAAGTGAGTGTCATTTTTTATTTGTTTAAATTTTTTCGCTTTAAACATCTGTCTATTTAACAATTTTTAAGACTAGTCCGATCGTGGGATTGCCATAACTACTATTTTTTTCGATTTTTGAAAATTGAAATTTTTTTTTTTAATTATTATGAATACCAATTTCTGTTACTGTATAGTACTTTTTTCAATATTTAGAATTTATTTTGACTTTTTATTGTCAACAGGTTCTTATAATTAATAATTAACCGTTAAGTAAAAAACAAAAATTTTGAAAACAAAACTTTTAATTTGGACCATTATTAAAGAAGTTATGACCAAAATACCAAAAAAAGAGCGGTTTTTTTTGTTAATTTAATATCTTTTGAACGGGTAATCAAAAAAATCTTAAAATTTAACAAAAAGGGTCTTTTGATGGGTACTAAAAAATATAAAAAAATTGAGGAAATAAAAAAAAAGTTTTTCAAACTGTCCAATTTGGGATGGAACGCGCCATATATAAATTTGAGACCATGTTATATTGCTTATAATTTTAGCTATCTGATGAAAAATGATGTGCAGTAACATAAAGTAACAATAGAAGAAATATGGCAAAACGAACTAATCTAAAGACTCTAAATAAATTATAAATTACGTACACTGGGAAAATAGTTTATTTATAGTAAAGAAATATATTTAGTTGTCACTTTTATTTAAATATTCCTTAGCTGTTACAAAATTTGTCAGTAGTTAACAAATATTCGTGTTCTCATGACAAAATTTTATTTGTGTCAAAATAATTTATTAATTGCTAAAAAATATTTTATATCACTCAGTACAATAATGGACGCTTTTACGTCCGCGAGCGGACGTAAAAACGTCCATATAGTAACTCGTGATAAAAAAATCGTACTATATTTCGTCTTATCCAAATTTAAATTTGTTAACAGCTAACAAATCCTGGCACATAGAAATATATTATTTTCTCAGTGATATGGCGCCTTCCAAATGTATTATAAAGAATCCGTTATATAAATAACATTTTAAAAAAGTCCGAACCACGTGACAGCTGTGTTTTCGTTTCTCACGTTTTTTTCACCCCGGCAAAAAACACACCCGAAAGGTTGGCACAGATTCTAATAGCAAAACGACACGAGTGGCGAAGGAAAAAAGCTTTTCACCACGATATGTTTTTACAGCGAAGTGATGGCGCAAATTTTTCGATAAATTGTTGTCACAAGGGTTAAAAGTAGCCCTTAACCGTCCTCTCCGTCTTTTTCTCCTTATAAAAAATTATTATATTACGAGACGTTCCATTTCGTTGAGATAACAATAATATTCAGAAAACCACCCCGAGATAAAAACAATTCTTACCCTTAAGTAGAAATTCGTGTCGACGATAATATCGATTTTTAAGGGTCGTCTCCATGGTTTATTCGGTCGAAAAGGGTTCATAACATTGGTAAATATTTTCTCAATGACGTACCGGACTAAATTAATTCACACAGTCAGGAATTTCCCTTGACTTCGATTTTGGCAATTCTTCGGAAAATTACTGGAATCGATGCTGGTTCATTTTATTTAAAATTCAATTGGCATTTGTCTACAAAAAAATTAATTCGTCTATAAAACTCGTTATGCAATAATTTCTTGATAATGACCCTGATTTTGATAATTTCTTCAAAAATTGGCAATATAATAACTATTCTTTACTTCTCTATTCGTAAAGAACTCCATTTGAAAATATCTCTACTCCTAAATAACTCTACTTTTAAATTAATATTTATTCAAAATTTATCTATTCTCAATTGTTTCTATTTCTGAATAATGCTATTATTTATGCTTATTTATTATTATTATTATCTATTATTGCATTATTTATTATTATTTATCTCCTCCATGCTTTAATCTCTATTCTTAAATAACTCTATTCGTAAATATTCCTATTCTTAAAATCTCTCTACTCCTGAATATCTTTATTATGAAATGTCTCAAATTTAAAAGCCTGCGGATGCTATTTTTGGAGCTTTGTTTAAAAAAAAAAAATTTAGTATTCTTAGGCATTGCAATTTTTTTCGTTTGCTTTCGAGACAATTTTCCGCGCACAGACATACAAATTTGTAAATAGTATATAAAAATGATTACACTGAGAGAAAAAATTACTAGAACCAATGAAATAAAGTTTTGAAGGCAAGAAATCATTTTTTTCATTATTTGCCAAAACATATTAGATTGGTTCCCTTATATATTTACTTGGTTCATTTTTTTCAGTCAATTCCATAAATTTCTGTTTCAATAAACGAATTTACTTGAATCTAACAATATGTTATCAATTATATGTAATATGTTGTTTGAATCAAGAACACATTTTATCACTCAAAACATGCATGTCTTTTAATACAGGAAGCACTGAGAAAAAAATTTGTTGAATCAACAAATTAAGTAGTCCAATCAACAGAAAAAATGATTGATTCAATCAAATGCGTGTTTATTAATTATTGCTAAACATTTTATAAAAAATATATAGCCCTTGCCAAATAATTTAATATGCATGGTTTAGTGACCCCAAAAAGAGATAAATAGAAAAAAAGACAAATCTGCGCCAATTCTCCGATTTAATTTCTCTTTTCGACCGAGATTCGAACCCTCGACCCTACCTACCATCATATCTATCCTACCTAACTACCTAACACGTTACCTATTACGCTATCGACTACTACTATGCACTTGAAAAAAGTTAGGAGTTATGAAGTTTCGAATATAGGAAAACATTTTAAAAACCAGTTTTTTAATTTTTAACAACTTATGTATACCATTAAAGTATACTATAGAAATGATAGTTCTTTGCTTGAAGGAAATAAAAATTTAATCATTCCAAACAAATATTCTATTGGAATAAAATAATGTGTTATTTATTTTACTACAGCTTCTTTTCAAATAATCACAATCAATTCTATATCTAAAAAATATTGAAAAGACTACAGAAATATTTTTGGAAGTGAAATAATGATGAATTTATTGCAAAGAAATAATTTTGTTCGAAAAAAATAATTTCATATTGAAGTCAGTTTTTAGATCCAAATAATCTCATGTTTATGTTGCGATCAATGTAATTAATCCAATGAATACAAATTTAATCAAATCTATCATGCATTTAATTGTTACTATTAAATAAGAGTTTAATAAAATGGAGTAATAGATTCGTGAAAATATTTTTTTAAATGAAGAGTGATTTTCTTGGTTCAACAAATAAATAATCGAATTAATACTTTCATTTAATAAATAAATTCATGTTCTCAAATTCAGTAATTTTTTCTCTCAGTGTACGAATCAAATTTGAGACATTTCATAATAAAGTTATTCAAGAGTAGAGAGAGTTAAATAGAGATATTTAAGAGTAAAGATATTAACGAATAGAGATATTTAACAGTAGAGATATTTACGAATGGAGAAGTAAAGAATAGTTAGCTAATTAGAATAATTAGTCAAAGTTATATTACATTGTCCAAAAATTTGGCGATTCTATGAAAAGTTGCGAAAATCGAGAGAAACCTTTGTTTTAGAGAATGTTTTTCTCGAGATTTCTATGCTAGTATGTTTAAACTATTCCAAACCGTATAGAGAAATCACCATTTTTTTTTCGAAATGTGGATTTTTTTTTAGTTTTCACGCTCATTAAATGCAAATTTGAGAGAAAAAAAAGAAAAACTTTTTTTTTCATTTTTAACACCATTAATTAATTGGACTTTAAGGATCAATAAACGTGTTCCTTCAATTTTTCTAAAAGTTTGATGACTCGGTCACAGAAAACGGCTCGACCGATTGTTTTGGAAATTGGCATGGTTTTTGGGTATGTATTGAGCTAAAAAAGAACTTTAAGACATTGGTATTTTTCACAATATCTGCAAAGTTGTGCCATATTTTTTAAAACAGGAAAAAAAGCTATTTTTTGGACTTTTTCAAGTCAAAATTAAGCATGGAAACAAATTTTTTTTCGTTTATGACAGTAACAGTCACTTATAGAGGGTAGATTTAAGTTTCCGAAATCCACCGTTTACTCGCTGCATGATTAACAGTTCCAGAGATATCGAAGATTTAAAAAAAAGACGAATTTTTGTTCAATCCCCGATATCTCAGCGAAAAATGGTCGTAGAACAAAAATGAAAAAAGCAAATTGAAGCCGAAGAATCCAGCTAAACGATCCATAGATTTGTAAAGCTCGAAAATTTTTTTTGGAGCCCATCGACTGTTTTGAAAAAAGCAAAAATTTCGAGAATATTTTTATCGTGATATTTCTTTTGACTGCGTCGAGGGTGATGCCCACAAATTTTTTTTGACTCAAGATTCCAAAACTAGAAGATTCAAGCTTCAAAATTCTTTTTTTAAAAATTTTTTACGACCAAAATTAACAAAGTTACAGCCTTAAGAAAATCGCTGAAAAATCTCGAAAATTTTGCTGTTCCTTTAATTTTGCTTCCTGATAGAGGAAACTTTGTTTTCGTGAAAAAAAATTTTTTCGCGATTTTTATGCCAATATATGTTCAAAATGTCCTAAAACATCGAGAAATCATATTTAGAAAAAATGTCCGGATGGATGTGTGTGTGTGTGTGTATGTATGTATGTATCCTGAGTTTCAGATGTAAATGATTAATAACTCGAAAACGCTTCGAGATATCAAGTTAAAATTTGGCACACTTGTCGAGCACGAATTGCTCTTCGTCATGACATTTTTTTTTTTTTAATTATAACGTGTTCAGATTTTATCGACTTTTTTCGTTTTTGCCAGAATGGCGTAAACGCTCTAGCCTCTGCAATTTTCAAGATATTGCACTCAAACTTTGTACATAATTAGTATAGCTATTAAGGTTGTTTGGTATTGAATTTGGCGAAAATCCATCGAGGGATTAAAATTTTATGAAATTTTGAATTTTTTGAAAAATCGCCTAAAGGCTCTAACTTGCGCAATTTTTAAGATATTGTACTGAAACTTTGCACAGAGGTAATATAGCTGTGAAGGTTGTTCGCTATTAAATTTGGCAAAAATCTATCGAGGGATTGAAATTTTATGAAATTTTGATTTTTTTGATAAATAGCGCACGCGCTCTAACTTGCACAATTTTCAATATATTTCACTGAAACTTTGTACAGAACTTGTATAGCTATCAAGGTTGTTCGCTATTAAATTTGGAAAAAATCCATCGAGGGATTAAAATTTTATGAAATTTTGAATTTTTTGAAAAATAGCGCAAGCACTCTAACTTACACAATTTTCAATATATTTCACAGAAACTTTGTACAATACTTGTATAGCTATCAACGTTTGTTCGCGATCAATTTTGGCGAAAATTGATCGAATTTGCACATTGATTACTAATATTTTTCAATAGTTAACAAAGCTTCCTTTATGAGGAAGCCAAATTTGATCGCCATACCGTGTGTTAAAGGAAGCTATGTGAAGTATGGATAAAGATGAGGAAGCAATGTGCAAATTTCAATTTGGAGGGTGTTTTGACAGAGTGTAGTTTTTGTCTAAATTGCAAAACAGTCAGACAGGATTTCAATTTTTTTGGTAAGTGTGTGTGGGTGTTCTAACTTTCATAATTTTGCAGTTATCGAGCTCAAATTTTTCGTGCAGATGCATTCGATGATAAAGACGATTTTATTAAAAATTTTTAAGAATCGCTGCTGGGGATCGGTTTTCAAAATTTCTGTACTTTGGTATTTTGACAATTTGGCAATTTTTATAATTTGGCAATTATCGATTGCAGTTTTTTTTAATTAAATGCACCGTCAAGAATAATACGTTATAGATTTTGAAAAAATTACTTGAGAGGTTAAATTTTAAAAAATAAAGAAGTCTTCAAATAATTCTTGGACAGTTGCTATTGAATTTGGCGAGAACCATTTGTGTTCAGAGATTGTAAAATTTTGAAATGTTCAAAAAGTGATGGAAAAATCGTGCAAATTGAAACTTTGCAAATATACCTTCTTGATTTTTTCCCACCTTGTGCTTCCTTCATGAGGAAACCACAATTAAACTATATTTACTCAAGAACCTTCTCTTAAAGGAGGCCTTATTGGCTAAAGATATAGAAAAAATGTGGAAGCTACGTGCAAATTTATGATTTGTAAAATTTATTTCGACTCAAACGAATAAATCAATTGACCCTCGTCATTTTAATTTCAGACAAATCTCAATTTTTGTGATTTCTCATAAAAGCGATGAAACTGAGGTTTTTATTTAATTCCATTAATTAATAAAATTATTTGTTGAGTTTTCATTTCAGAATTATTTAAATTTTGGCAATTTTTTAAAAACTTTTCAAAAATTTTAATTTCGGAAATTCAAAAAATTTGGAATTTCAAAAAAAATTTGGTTTCCGATAATCTTTTCTTGACTTTTTTTTTTCGTATACATGAAAAATTTGATTTTTGGTCAAGTTTTTTCCTGTTCTGAAGTCACGACGACGATACGTCGTAATTCAAAATCTTGGGGGAACTCGATAGGGGTTGTAATAACGCGAAAGGGGCTAAAATATACAGATGCTGGCCGGTCGTAAAACACTTTACAACTTTGACGATGGTTGAAAAAAGAGAAAAAGAAAATGTTTCAACAATTTCTCAAACAAGGGTTGAGAGGGGGATTGGGGTTGAAGGGGTGGATTACGTATTCGCGGAAAATTGGTGGGGGGGTGGTAAAATCGATATTGTCGAAAACGTGCGATTGGCCAGTGAAAATGGCCAATGGACGTGCCACCTGCTATCCAGTCGCGAGGGGGATGCAAAAAAAAAGAAATTCGCGGATTCTGCGCGCCCGCATAGAAGAGGGGTTGCAATGGCGATTGGTCGAAACGTTCTCCAAGGGGGTTGATCACTCGTCCCTATTTAAGAGGCCGCAGACTCGACGTCGACGTGGAATATGGCCGCTGCTCCGGTTTCACTGGATAAAAAACAAGGAAGATAAAAAAAAAAAGAAAATGGGGAAAAGGCGCCCTTAAAAAACAACGAAATGATATAGGGGTGGAAAAGAAAAACCTTTTTTATTCACGCACCAGAGAGATCCATTCGGATAAGCAAGATTGATATTTTTATATTGAGTTATCTTTTTCGAAAATATGGAGAATGGTTCTTATAAGCGGTGATTTCATGGTTTCACATGAATTTGTAATTTTTTCAATTACTGACGAGTTTCATGTTTTTTGAGTCGAATTATCGATATAATAAGGGTAGAATTGAATTTTCAAAAATTCTCAATATCGATGCCGTCAATTTTTTTTAGTTCTGATATTAGGGCCATTAAATATGAAGGCCCTCGAGCTGGAGATGTTTTACGTGAGATGTTTATTCCAAAATCGGTTTTTTGCATTTGTCTCGTATTTTTTGAATTTTGTATTCTCTTGTTTGAATGTCGACCCTCAGGCTGCAAAAAGGTATTTTGCATTTTGAAGTACAAGAACCGTATTAAAAAAATTGTTTTTCCAAATTCAAAATGTGATGTCTTAATAGATTGTAATATTTTTTGTAATATTTTTTGAAATTTTTTTTGCAATCCAAATGCATTGACAATCCTTGGGAAGAGGGTAGAGTTTTTGATCTTCCTAATCTAAATATCGCCTTCAATGTTTTGAACAACGTTTTTCCCTTGAATTTCAGTTTCGTTTATTTTGCAAAAATTCTCAAATTTGTTTAGCTTAATTTTTTTGTCATTTTTCGGATCACTGCTTAACAAATTTTGGAAATATACAAATAAAAAAATTGCCTCAAAACCTTGATTACCGTGGGAAATATTTCATGATTTTGCTTCTGTGCGTGAAAAAACTCAGTTCCGCGAGTGAAAATTGCATCAGTCGATCCACAAAAGTACATTTTACGTAAAAAAATTGGGTGGGGGTCGAAGAGTCGACTAACCAATATTTCGAACGGCCGAAATCCCGAATTTCACGATTACGAGCGGCCGAATAACGAAGCGCCGAAATCCCGAACGCCAGAAAAGCGAAAGCGGAGAGAGCCGCCCCATGCGTAAGAGAGAGAGAGATGCGCTTCCTCTCTCTCTTACGCATGGGGTGGCTCTCTCGACTTTCTCTTTTCTGGCGATCGGGATTTCGGCGCTTCGTTATTCTAACGCTCGTAATTGTAAAATTCGGGATTTCGGCCGTTCGAAATATTAGTTAGTCGACTCTTCGACCCCCACCCAAAAAATTTGATTTCTTTTTTTCAAGGAATTTTTTTCTAGAAAGATTAATTAAATTTTACATACAAACCAGTCTTTCGACGATAGCACTTATCTTCACTTTTTGTATATGGGGTATTCCCGCTGAAATTTTCACGTCCGAACTCGGACCCTCTTGAATAATTATGAAAAAAAAATTCCGAAAAGTATTCTGAAACAGAAAAGACCACGTATTTTTTTGTTAAGGCCGACAATTGATATTTTTCGTCGTACGATTTTAGTAAAAAATCCAAATTCAAGATAATTCAAGATCCTATCGAAAAACGCTTCGAACAAAACTTGTTCGTTATAAAACGAGTAAAACAATTGATATTTTTTTTTTTAATTGTGGGCACACGAAAGTTTGTTTTTACTTCATAAAACACAAAAAAACGTTTTTTCAGAAAGTACGCCACCTCGAATTATAAAATAAAAAAATTGTAAAAATTCTATAGGAAATCACGAAATTTTCAAGACCAGAAGGAGAGGATGCAGAACTGTATGTTCTCGAAAAATTATACACAGGAATACATTTGAATATTTATTTAATTATACATACGTAGATTATTTCATACAAGTATGAAATAATATACGTAATATACGTAATATTGAATTATATATACGTATATTCTTTTATACTTGTATGAAATAATATACGTATGTATAATTAAATAAATATTCAAATGTATTTCTGTATATTATTTTTCGAAAATATATAGTTCTGCATGATCTGACTCGAGGTCAAGACGAAACTTCGATTGGCTGTAGCTTTGCGAATTTTGATCTTACCATTCTCATTCTGGTCTTAAAAATTTTGTGATTTCCTATAGAATTTTTACAATTTTTTTATTTTATAATTCGAGGTGGCGTACTTGCTGAAAAAACGTTTTTTTGTGTTTTATGAAGTAAAAACAAACTTTCGTGTCCCCACAATTAAAAAAAAAAAATCAATTGTTTTACTCGTTTTATAACGAACAAGTTTTGTCTAAAGCGTTTTTCGATAGGATCTCGAATTATCAAGATACTACGTGGATTTTTTACTAAAATCGTACGACGAAAAATATCAATTTTCGGCCTTAACAAAAAAATACGCACTGAGAAAAAAAAAGGTTGAATATGCAAAATCGTTAGTTGAATACGGGCAACTAAATATTTATTTGGTCTAACTAAATAATTAGTTTCTTGAATAATTCCGCGCTTCGGTTGACCAAAATATTGTTCAGGCAACAAAAATTTGGATTGTACAACTAAATATTTAGTTGCACGTATTCAACTAAACGATTTCGCATATTCAACCATTTTTTTTTCTCAGTGCGTGTCTTTTCTTTTTCAAAATACTTTTCGGAAAAAAAATTTCATAATTATTCAAGAGGGTCCGGGTTCGGACGTGAAAATTTCCGCGGGAATACCCCATATACAAATTTTAAACTTACATATTATGTTTGATAATTCAAAAAATGGGATTGTCAGATTTTCAAAATTTTCAAAACTTACTCAGTTAAGGTTAATTTAATGAGAGCAAGTCGATTTAAGTAACTGCTTTAACATAACTTGAAACGGATTTTTCTGAAATTGACTTAAGAGCTTATTTTAATTTTTTTTTTAATATTTGTAATTGCAATGGATAGTTAGTATTTTTAAAACCTGCTTGAATAAAAAAAGGGCTTTAAGAGAGAAAAAAAAAATTTATTCGACGCCATTTTGTGGATAATCAAAGAAAAAAGGCTTCGCATAACGATAGCTACATTCGTATAGACATCGATATTCGTTTTTTTGAAGATAACCCTTCACCAGGATATTAATGGGATAACGGAGAGAAATTTTGTCGTTAAGATAACATCTATATTAGGTCGATTTTTTTTACTCTTCCACTCCATTTTTATTTCTTCCACTCCCCACCCGAAATTTAGTTGTATATGTGTGAAAGAAAATTCCCTGAAAGTTACAGCCCTTAATATTAATTCTAATCACTTTCCTTTCACGTGATAAGTTTTTCCATCTAAAATACATGTAAATGAAAAACTTTTTTCTTCAAAATTTTATCACTCCGCGGTTTTTTATGCTATCACATTGATTTTGGTCGCAATTTACGTAGAATTGAACGATCTTTAAAAGTGTTCAGGACATCGTAAGTGTAACTTACACTGGTGCGATGGTACGGGTCCCTAAAGTTGTTTTTTACATAAAATTCTCGATTTTTGGTTGTTATCTCCGAAATGATTAACTTAACCGAAAAATCACAAAAGAAAATTCTGTTGAAAATTTAATTTCCTACAAAAAAGGTCCTTTAGACCTAACTGCCAAAATTAATATTTTTTGAGATATTGAACCTTAACTTATTTATGGTATAAAATTTGTATAGTTTATCGAACCAAAAGTTTTTAATTGTTGATATTCCATATCACATCACCATACCATATCACCAGTGTTTATATGATATGGAATATCAACAATTTGAAACTTTTGGTTCCATAATCCATAAAAAATTTCATATCACAAATAAGTTAAGGTTCAATATCTCAAGAAATATTAATTTTAGCAATAAGGTTTAAAGGACCTTTTTTATAGGAAATTAAATTTTCAACAAAATTTTCCTTCATGATTTTTCGGTTAATTTAATAATTTCGGAGATAACAGCAAAAAATTGAGAATTTTGGGTAAAAATCAACTTTAGGGAATCGTACCATCGCACCAGTGTAAGTTACACTTACGTTGTCCTGGAAACTTTCAAAGATCGTTCAATTCTACGTAGATTGCGACCAAAATCAATGCGATAGCATAAAAAACTGCGGAGTAATAAAATTTTGAAGAAAAAAGTTTTTGATTTACGTGTATTTTAGGTGGAAAAACTTATCACGCGAAGGCAAAGTACTTAATATTAATATTAAGGGCTGTAACTTTCAGGGAATTTTCTTTCACACATATACAACAAAATTTCGGGTGGGAAGTGAAAGAAATGAAAAAAGTCGAAAAAAATCACCCTAATCTATATCTCTGTTCATTTTCAAGATTTCATAATAAAAATTTCTACAAAACAATTTGAATGTTAACTTAATAAAATAAAAATAATCTTATCCTTTAATAATTAGTTATGTCTGTGCGAAAATTCCCAGACATTCAACATTTTGTCATCCCTTACAGTGGCTTACCCCTTAAAATCAGTGAACATTTCTTTTTAAGGCGGCATGCTGGTCTGGAGCCATACATTTTGAGCGTTTTTTCGAGCTCGATGAAAAAAAAAAATATTTTTTTACCATTCTGTTTTTACAACATATTTATTAATATTTTGACGATAAACAAAAAAAAATCGAGAAAAATTAAAATTAAATAAGTTATTAGCTGGGGCTAAAATAAAGGGCTGTGGCTGACACGAATGCAACCTTTCTAGTCATCCGATATAAAATTAAAAAAAAAAGATTTTTAATTAGTAAGAATGTCGTTATAGAATCTACTTGAGAGAAAACGGAAAAAATTTTGTCGCAAAATGGCGACTTTCTGAACAAAAAAGGCGTTTTTCGACTCTTTACAGTTTTTAATTTTTTTAGAATAGAAAGCAAAATAATTTTGATAGAAAAGTGGTAGGAGCGATGGCGAGTTATACATTGCAGATTGTTAAAAAATTTGAAGTAGATCGGTTTTGAGAAAAACTACTTTTCGTCACTAAAATAACTATAACTCCGTAAATTATTGGAATTTCAAAATTCTCTTAGGAGAATATATTATTAGAGGTCCAAACATTAAGAATATGCAAAAAAATGAAGTTTTCAAAATTCTAGACGAGACCCCCTTAATGATGCTTCGCCCTTACCGTTCCAGCCAAAAATTTTAGCTGATTGAATTTCCGGTCTTCGTGTTACATTCAAAATCTGAACAAATTTAGCAACATTTGGCATGCCATAAACACCAAATATCAATAATAATATGGCCTAAAAGTTATTAATAAATTGTTTAAACAATTGCGTTAATGAGTTAATTTTTTTTAATGCATATGAATTTTTTCAGAATTTTCCCTCTATTTTGAAATTCCCGTTTTGAAAGTTTTAGAATGGCGGTATTTACGAGTATTTTTTGGCCTAGTGTCTTTAAAGCTTTTCAAAGCTGACGATTAACCTGTGTGCAAAAACATACACAAAATTGGCCATTTTTTGTTTGTATTTCAAAATATTTTTAAATTGAGAGTAAATTCTGAAAAAATGCATATGCGTTCAGAAAAATTGACGCATTCGATTTGCTTAAGGAAAAAATAACTTATTTTATTAATAACTTAATACTTAATTTATTAATAACTTTTTGGCAATATTATTATCGATAATTTTATTAGATCACGAAATACGGAAATTTCAATCAGATAAAATTTTTGGTTGGAAGGGTAGAGGCATCCTTAAGGTTGTTTAGAAGCTATGAAACCTTTGAATGTTAATTGTTCAATAAATAGCTTCTCAATCGTAGTGAAATTTTTACACGACCTTCTGAATACTTCATGTAAGAACACACCAAATTTTCAGAATTCTGTCATCATTACTTCAACCTCCTCAAGGGTTAAAATAAAAAATAATGCGAAAATTCTGAAAATTTGGTATGTTTTTGTATGAGGTATTTAAGAGGTCGTGTAAAAATTTCACGACGATTAGAAAGCTCGTTATTAAGAAATTAACGTTTTGTTAAAAACAATTTTTTAAACAAATTAAAAAAATATTTATCAATAAACTTCGTTTTCTTTCCGTTGGTTCCAGTATATTGTGGATATTAAAAAATTGAGCGGTCAAAAAAAAAAACTTATCGCAAAGCTATATCAGTTTCCATAAAACTACATTTAATTTTTTTGTAATTTGTTAATCTCAATTATTCGATAACGAGCTTCCAAATCGTCGTGAAATTTTTACACGACCTCTTAAATACTTCATTGAAAAACATACCAAATTTTTAGAATTTTCTCATTAAACGTGATTTGCTTCTAAACAACCTTAAAGTTAGGCTCCGACTTGAAGGGCGTAGTTGCTGCCTCATTAAAATAGCTATAACTCCGTAATCTATTGGAATTAAAACATTTCCATTCGAGCGTATATTCTTGAAGGTCTAAACTTTAAGAATATATAAAAAAAAATTATTTTCAAAAAATTCTGGACCAGAATACTCGCTTAAATCTAAATCTCATTGTTTTCGTCGAAATTCAATGATTTCGTGCTTGGATAAACATTGTTATTTTGAGAAAATTGAAATAAAAGTTGCCTAAATTCTATTATAGATGAATTCACGAAAGTGTATCGAGGGGATTGTGCTTGCCATGATGGAGATATAAAGAGAAAGAGAAAGAGAGAGAGAGAGAGAGAAAGAGAGGGAGAGAGAGAGAGAGAGAGAGAGAGAGAGAGAGAGAGAGAGAGAGAAAGAGAGTAAGAAAGAGACAAAAAGGCATGGGAATTTATGTGTATACGTGATAGCTGTAACAAAGTGGATTAGGGGTGAATTCCAGCCGAGTTGGTTTACTTGAGCAATCTCCCGCTCTCTCTCTCTTTCTCTCGGTCTTTTTCTCTCTGTTGACTCATGTTAAGTGCTCCATGCTGTAATGGGAGCTGTCGTGGTTTTGTCTGCCTTTCGTCGTTCCACCCCTAATACCGAAAGAGGGATGCGAGAAAGTTTCAGGATCGCCAGTTAAGGGATGATCGGGAAGAATCCAAACCAACTACTGAATTAGAAGAATTAGAAGAATATCCAGTTTCCCATACGAGTCTGATGATTCAATCTTACAGTGGATCAAAAAAGTATTCGTACACTGCGTTTTTTGCCAATAACTTCATGGGTATACATGATATCGAATCCAAACTCATTTCGTTTAATACTCCATCAAGTATAGAGATAATCTGCAAATGAAGAATTTTTTCCTAGGAATAATAAAAGAATTATGCAAAAAAAACGAAAATTTTCGGGCAAAAAAAGTATTCGTACATTTACAATTGAGCTGCTGAACCTCGATACTGATTCACGCATGGTATGAACTCTGCGTAAAATGTGAACAAGTCTTGGTTTACACATTGGTTTTGACCTATTCTATGCGATAGTGGATCTTCAAGCTCTGAACAGACATGACGGCAAAGAAAAGCGAAATATCAATATCCATGCGAAATAGAGGGATTTTTCTTCGGAAACGCGGTGAAAGTTACCGAAAAATTAGTAAAGAACTAAATCTAAGTTTCACAATCATGCAATATATAATATAAAAATACAAAACAACAAACAGCACCGAAAATAAGCCACGAACCGGTTGACCGAGATCGAGAGCGTCGGAGTATTGTTAAAGAGGTTACAAAAAAACCGTTCACAAGTGCTCGCAGTTTAGCGAATGATCTCGCGTCAACATTAGGGAAGGTCGTCTGTCCCCAGACTATTCGAAACGTTTTGCATTCTGCCCAAATATACGGCAGAACTGCCCGGAAAAAACCATTAATTGATCATACAAATCGAGAAAAACGTTTAGGTTTCGCAAAAACCTGCAGAAATAAATCTATAGAATTTTGGAAACGTGTCGTATTCTCGGATGAATCGAAATTTAACATCTGCGGCTCCTATAGATTTATTTCTGTAGGTTTTTGCGAAACCCAAACGTTTTTCTCGATTCGTATTATTAATTGATGGTTTTTTCCGGGCAGTTCCGCCGTATATTTGGGCAGAATGCAAAACGTTTCGAATAGCCTGGGGACAGACGATCTTCTTTGATGTTGACGCGAGATCATTCGCTAAACTGCAAGCACTTATGAACGGTTTTTTTGTAGCCTCTTCAACGATACTCCGACGTTCTCGTTCTCGGTCGATCGGTTCGTGGCGTATTTTCGATGCTGTTTGTAGTTTCGAATTTTTTTATTATATATTGCACTGTTGTAAAACTTAGATTTAGTTCTTTACTAATTTTTCGGCAACTTTCACCGCATTTCCGAAGAAAAACCACTCTATCTCGCATGGATATTGATATTTTGCTTTTCTTTGCCGTCATGTCTGTCCAGAGCTTGAAGATCCACTATCGCATAGAATAGATCAAGGCCAATGTGTAAACAAAGACTTGTTCACATTTTACGCAGAGTTCAGACCATGCGTGAGTCAGTATCGAGGTTTAGCAGCTCAATTGTAAATGTACGAATACTTTTTTTGCCCGAAAGTTTTCGTTTTTTTTGCATAATTCTTTTATTATTACTGGGAAAAAATTCTTCATTTGCAGATTATCTCTATACTTGATGGAGTATTAAACGAAATAGGTTTGGATTCGATATCATGTATACCTATGAAGTTATTGCCAAAAAACGCGGTGTACGAATACTTTTTTGACCCACTGTATCTTTATTCATTATTTTGAAGCCTTTATAAGATTTTATTATAACTTTTATAATTATACACAATGATTTAATAATAATATAACATAATATACAAATATATTATTTTCATTGTCATTATTATTATTATTATCATTATTATATAATATAATAATGTAATAATACGATGTATAAATATTTATATTGATGATATCTAATATTTTGTAAAATTTCAACCTCGTTGCAATTTTTGTTGCTGCAAAAAATCTGCCATTGATATTTTCACGGTTTCTCAGAAACTCTGAGGAAACAACTGGAATCAAAACGTTAGGAAGAGCGTAAATTTTGCGATTTTTTCCTTGGCTTAAATAGAAAGAATTTTCTCGAACCTTTCGAGATGTTTTTATTGTACGAAATAGGATATTAGGGAATAATTTTTTTAAATGAAAAAAATTGAATTTTTTATGCATAATTTTAACTGTCCAAAACCAATTCTCCAATTTTTATACAATGAATATTGTTATATGGATTGACTGTTGCATTAGAACATTTTCAATCGAATTTGATGAAATTCGATCAAAGGAATTTGAATTGTTATCGATGATCAATATGTTAAATCATGAAACAATAAACACTAAAGTACTCATGAATTTTGCGAAATGCAACTTTTTGAAACTTTTGCAAAAGTTTTTTTTCATTCGTCTCTAGAAAATGTTGGGACTTACAGAAAACTTTTCAAGCATTTTTGTTTCAGAATTATAATTTGGATTTATTGAATTGTGGATTCATTGAATTGTAATCTAGAATTTATCGCTAAAAGGCGCATCGAAAAATGTGGATATAGATGTCTTGAGAGACATTTTTTTGGTTCAGGCAAAAATAATTAACGTTACATCCAATCGTGAATGTGATTTTATTTCAGAATAATTTTTATTTAAAAGCGATATTTTCGTATTCGAAAAATTGCTTCTTCGTGTCGATATATGAGGAATTCTCCGTCGATTCAGCCACGTTTTTTTCGACCATCTCAGATCTGCTCCATAATTAGTTGAATCAAAGTACAACTAAAAGGCATTCTATGTGAATTTTTTTCAGATTTTTTAATAATTAGAAAATGCGGTTTTTTTCCAAATGAACATATCTCGGAAACTTGAAGTAACTGAAAAAAAATGTCTGTACATAAAAGTTGTAGTTTTGGGTTAGCTTTCGAGCGGACGACTTGAAATAATTTTTACGTTCCGGTAACGCTGCTTTTTTTTTATCAAAAAAGGGAGAAATTATTATTTTTTTTTTTTAAAACGGCTATTTTTTTGGCTGAAAAAAATTACAGACTTCCAGTATGTCTGACGATATCGCAAAGAAATCGCCAGAGTGGCACGGATCAAGGTTCCGGTATAAAAAAATTAATTTATTGAACTCCGTGCGCAAAGTGCCACTTTGCGCACTCGTACAATAAAATTTCGTAGGATACTATTATATCACTCAGTACCATAATGGACGCTTTTACGTCCGCAAGCGGACGTGAAAACGTCCATATTGCACCTCGTGATATAAAATATCGTGATGTAATGTACTATTGGGTGGTTCATTTTTTTTTACCCTAGAACCTCGATCCCTCCCAAACATTTACAACCGTTAATGAAAAATCGATAAAAAAATTGCGGATGTTTGAAATGAAAATAAAAAATTCATAATTTATTTCAAACATCCGCCATTTTTTATCGATTTTTCATTAACGGTGGTAAATTGTTATGTAAGAAACCGTCCTCTTTAAAATGCTTTTTTATTTTTTTCTTTCAGACTTGTAAATCCTGAGATTAACTGTCGGACATGGGACAAGACATTTTCCCTTTTGGCGCCTTCTATAAATATTCAAAGAATCGAAATGAAAAATAAACTTTTGTTTTGTACTTTCGAAGGTTGAAACAATGTTTGTAACAACAGCTTTATAGTCATATCTGATAAAGGAGCTGAGAAACAAATCTTAAAAACTTGCATTTTTTTTGGCCTACTAAAGTAGGCTAGTACCTTAATTCGAACAATTTTTGAAACATAGTGTTAATTTTTTTTTACTTTTTACCCTCCGAAAAAAAAAATGGAGAAAAAATAAAAGAAAAAACACAATTTCCCATTTCCCAATTTCCTTTGTTTGTATCGATGGATTTTGTGCTATTTTCATTTTTTTTTGTCCAACGAGGTTCGGCCCGATGAATATAAATTTTCCCCCGAATTCAATTACTGCAAAAAACTTGAAAAAATCTCATGCCCAATGATGCATAATTGTAGAATAAATTTAAAAACCGCGTTTAAAATTTTCCATTCAATACCCAGACATCATCTTTATTATCGTACGTAGATTATACATTTACAATCTTCAATAAATTCATACAAATGCGATCGTGAGAAAAAAAAAACGTATTTGACACACGTGTATTCTTAACTTTTAGTCTCAATGACTAAATTTATATATATATATAAATATATATATAAACGTGTATATATATATATATATTTATATGTGTGTTTATATATGTATATCTTTCGTTCTATTATCAATTCCCATTACAATAATCTCTAAATATACTATTTATTTGTATCTCGCAACTGGATTTTCCGTCCACGTTCATTTTCACTGCATCCACCTTCCACGCTGATTCGTTTAAATTATTTTCATTATTTTATAAAAGTATTTAAAAACAAAAAAAAAGTAGGGATAATGAAAAAAAAACGTCGAGCCGAGATATACATATAGGAAGAGACATACAAATTGTACAAAGAGAAATGAGAATAAACACCTTTGCAAAGTACAAAAAAATGGATAGGAGACCATCGGAGTCTGCTTCCTGAGAATGTGCGCGGATCACTTTTTTTTTCCCCAATCATTTCAAATCGCGTCGTTGAAACGTACAGCGATGATTTTGTTTCAACAATCAGAGTTCAACAACAAACATGAGTTTACGGACACGAGGGCAAGGTCAAAATGATCTTTTCAAGTTATTGTTCAACGACGTGAAAAAAACAAAAAATTAAAAAGATAAATAATCGAATGTAAAACGTGACTTTATGAATTTTTATAATTCGTTGATAGAATTCGTTAAATTTAATCGCTACAAGTAAATCACGTTTTAGTACTATCCTGAGACAAGGAATGCGGAAGTATTCACGTGTCCGGTTTAATAGTTACGCGACAAAGAATAATACGACATAGAAAAGGGAGAATATTGCATTTGAGTAGAAAAATATATGGAGTATGGAGTAGAAATCGCAAACACGGTTTTACGAGTGAACTTTTGGATCTAGTGACGGATCACAAATAATAATCGTAGCCATGATCGATACATATGAATGCGAAAAGGGACGTTTTCAGAAAAATACTTGCGATAAAAAGTGCAACAACGCCAATATAATAATTGTAACGGATCTCAATATTTCATGAGATTGAACATTTTGTAGAAAAGATTATTTAGCGCGGAAAGATTATTTTTAAAAATAATTCGTATCTTCAATTTGCCCCGTGTCGCCATTTGCACTCACGATTGTGAACGTTGACGCCGGTGCTGCCCCCATTTCGCCGCTCTTCTTCTTTCTCTCTCAAAGTGCCAACGCTCTTTCGTTGATTCGGTTGATCGAATTAATAGAATTTCTTCGCTTGAGCTTCCCTGTTGTCCTTGAAAATGTTGTAACCGATGATTACAAACAGTTGAATAGCGAGAAAAACGAGGAACATCGTTGTCGTGAGACAATTTGCGGTTGGACAGTCACCAACTTGTGCACCTTGACTTCCCCCTCCTAATTTGGCATTTGCCTGCGAAACTTCGCGTTTCAGCGTGTTCAGGCTGTCTCTCATTTCGGAAACGAAAGTCTGGTAATCGTAGCCAATTGGTTGAACCTGGAATCACGAAAAAAATTGTTTTTTTTTCCTGCTATGGACAATGAAAATAATCGACGGATTTTTCGGTTTTTATTATAAAAAAAAAACTGAAATACACTACCGGCGAAAAGTTTCCGGACAAAACTTCAAAAAAAGGTCTGAAACCTCTTTTTATGCCATTTCACCGGAAGTCAACGTAAACTCATTTAAGGATGTTGAGTCCCTATGAAATCTTTTAATGTTAATTGTTCAATAAATAGCTTCTTAATCGTTGTGAAATTTTTACACGACCTGCTGAATACTACATGTAAAAACATATTAAATTTTCAGAATTCTATCATCATTACTTCAATCTCCTTAAGAGGAGGCTAAATACCATTTTCGTTCAATCCCTACATTATCGACTTATCACCGTCGTCCAGTCTTTCTCCCAAAACCGTAAATGAAAATTTATTAAATTTTGAAAATTCAGAGGAGGATAAGTTAATTAACAATTAATTGATAATTAAGGGGCTAAAACGCGTCACAATTAACTCCAACGAATTCATTGGAGCCCCAAAAATATTAGGTTACTCGTCAGAATCCATGGTGCTGCCCTCCCTCGCACGTTTATAAACTAGATTTCGCCATTTCGTGTTTCGATAAAACTACAATTTATCGATATTTATCTCCTTATGCGCCATCCAAACTTACGATGTGCCTTTTCCATAAAATAATGTCGAAAACGTCTTGATATTTGTGTCTTGGCGTTCTTCATGGAGTAAAAAGTCTCATAATTCAAGATTTTCAATTACAGATTCCTGATTGTAATCGGATCTATAATTTTTTTTTTTATTTTTCACAAAAAGTTTAGTGAGGCTCTATTTGTGCCATAATTCCGATTATACTGTTAAAATTTTATTGAATTCCATTCATTCGTATGAGAGCAAGTTTGTATTTAGCCTCCTCTTAAGGTATTTATTAAGTATTTAGCCTCCTCTTAAGGGTTAAAATGAAAAATGATGAGAAAATTCTGAAAATTTGGTATGTTTTTGTATGAAGTATTTAAAAGGTCGTGTAAAAATTTCACGACGATTAGGAAGCTCGTTATTAAAATATTAACATTTTGTTAAGAACAATTTTTTAAACAAATAAAAAATATATTTATCAATAACCTCGTTTTGTTCCCGTTGCTTTCAAAATAATGTAGATATTAAAAAATTGTGAGGTCAAAAAAAAAACTTATCGCAAAGTTATATCAGTTTCCATAAGACTGCATTTAACTTAATTTAATTTGTTAATGCTAATTGTTCGATAACGAGCTTTCTGATCGTCGTGAAATTTTTACACGACCTCTTAAATAATTCATCCAAAAACGTACCAAATTTTCAGAATTTTCTCATCATTTGCGATTTGGGACTCAACATCTTTAACAAACGGCATTTTGAATGGGAAGAATTCGGCTTCATATCCTGTTTTTTTAAATTAGTTTTACAATTTGTTCTTAGATTTGGACTCTATTTTGAAAATAACTTTTTTCGCCTTTTTTCCCTTTGTTGCACCCATCTTCTCGAGGAAATTCGTTTAATACATTTTTACGATTGGATTCATGAAGGGGAAAGTTTGAGTTTCAATTTCTGTTTTTTTATAAACTTTGAGCGATTTTTTTTCCCAAAGTTATTCCGTTTTTGGTGCAAAAAGAGAAAATTTGAAAAATCCCGTATAACACGAAAACAAAGAGAATTCATGAAAAACTTCAAGATAGCAAAAAGTTGCGTCTCTTTCCGTTGAGTTTCGGGGAATTTTTTCAGATTTTTGCTTCAAACATTTATTTTCTCATTTTCTGGGTCGGACTTCAGATCATTCAATTACCATAACTCGAGAACTATGATAATTGATAGATTGATATATATAATTGATAAAATTTCAAGAGTGGAAAATACTTATTTTACCATTTTCAATACATTGACATTTTTTTTTCAAATTTTTTTCCCAAACTTTTTTTTCCAGTCTAAACATGAGAAAAAAAATGTTGGAAAAAAAATCTGAAAAAATTGCTCTGAATTCAACGAAAACAAACGCAACTTTTAGCATTTCTGAAGTTTTTCATGAATCCTCTTCGTTTTCGTGTTAAATGAGATTTTTGAAATTTCCTCTTTTTTCACAAAAAACAGAATAACTTTGGAAAAAAAATCGCTCAAAGTTAAAAAAAAAAAACGGAAATTGAAGCTCAAATTTTTTCCATTATGAATCCAATCGTAGAAATGTATTTAAAAAAATCCTCCAGAAGATGGGCGTATCTGAAGAGAGGGGAAAAAGGCGAAAAACGGTTGTTTTCAAAATGGAGTCCAAATCTGAAAACAAATTTTAAAAATAATTTTTAAAAACAGGAAATGAAGCCGAATTCTTCCCCTTTGAAATGCCGTTTGTTAAATTAGTTCACGTTGACTTCCGGCGAAGTAGCATAAAATTAAGTTCCAGACTTTTTTTGAAGTTTACTTTTTCGGTTACTTGAGTTTTGAACTTTTCCCACAAAAACTTTGAAAACTAGAGGTTGATTGTAAATAGAGACAAATTTTTGGAAAAAATACCTGTGCCGTTGGCGCGCGAGCTTGATTATTGATAATCGTGTCTGATTTGGACCTAAGGACATCCATGAAATTCATTATATCGCTCGTCGTGCTGAGGAGATTCTTTTGATTGGTTAGTACAGCTTCGACCTCCTGGCGACGTATAGTGTCAATGAGCATCGGCTGTCCCGGCTGACCACCCGCTATTTGAATACCTGCACAAATTTTACATTTTTTTTTATTATTGAAGGCTCTTTCCCGATAATGAACATGCATTTTCACCCGGAAATTGGAGACTAAATTGATCGATAATGGCTGGTTCAATCAATATTCGTAAATTGGCATCAAGGTAATCAAAACCGGTCATTCCATGTCAAATCGACCAATAGTTGGAATCGACGCCTTGCAATTTCCATGATATTTGGTCAGAAGTTTTCTTTTGTCACAAAACGAAGTTCTACCAAAGGAAAAAAATTAAAAACACTTTTTTCGAAAGTTATGCAACATTCAAAATTTTGCCATTTTTTCAATTTTTCAAGTTTATTTTTTTTTAAATCTCGAAAACTATTATAGTTACGAAAAAATCATTCTAGTTTCGTCTTAAAGAGTATACTTGGGGCTACGAAAAAAAAAATTCCGAACAAAATTTTTGGAAAATGATGGATTTGGAGAATTAGGCATTTTTAAAAATCGTGAAAATCCACGATTAACATTAAATTTTTGGTCTCATTTTTTTATATACCTTGTACTTGTTCTACTGATCTTGAAAGATCCTAAAATTTTCAGAATTGCGTTGTTTTTTTTCAAAAATGTGAATTTTTGAATTTTCGCAAACATTTTTTTTTACCTCCAAGTTGAGTAAAGTTGAGCAATCATCCCATTTCATAATTTTGAGCAGTAAAAATATATTATGAGCGGTATAAATATATAGCAGTATATTATTTATACATGTATATTAAATTTACGCTTGAAACGCTTTACCAAACAAATAAAAACGCAAATTGAATTATGTTTCTGTTTTTACATTCTTAAGTCATTAATTGAATTTTTTACTGTTCAAAATTACAAAATTACATGATTGCTCACTTTTACTTACCTTAATGGTAAAAAAAAATGTTCTTACTAACATTAAAAAATTCATATTTTTGAAAAAAGAAACGCAATTCTGAAAATTTCAGGATCTTCCAAGATCAGTAGAAGGTATTATATAAAAAAGTTGAACCAAATATTTAATATTGATCGCGGATTTTCAAGATTTAAAAAAATTCAAAATTCTCTAAATCCATCATTTTTCGAAAAAAAAATTTCGGAATATTTCCTTCGTAGCCCCAAGTATACTTTAAGAAGAACCCAGAACAATTTTTTCGTAACTATAATAGTTCTCGAGATATTTAAAAAATGACAAAAAAAAATTTTTTTAATGGTAAAATTTTGAATTTTGCATAACTTTAGAAAAAATTTGTTTAAATTTCTTTCCTTTGGTAGAACTTTTTTATATGATAAAAGAAAACTTCTGACCAAATCTCATCAAAATTGAAAGGGGTCGATTCCAACTATTGATCAATTTGACATGGAATGACCTCCGTATTCTCCACGTACTTTTTTCAATCAACGGGACACATTTTTAATTATTTACATAAGATAATAATGAAAAATGAACACCGAATCACATCCAATAGCGTAAGTTTCGGCTATTTACTCTCGATTGATGAATTTGCGTCTATGAAATAAAAATAGCATTAATTGTCTATATCGAACAACGTGTTTTATGGTTCGAGATTGTACTTTTTTTACAAGCTTTAACAACGCTTTAACAAACTTTAACAATAAATAAACGAATTTTTTTTTTTTAAAGCTTTTATTCGTTGTTAATAAAAAATAACAAAAAAGTTAAAAATAATTTGATTCCGATTGGAAATAAGTTTGCAAATAAAAGCGTGTTACATTTAAACAGAAGAGAAAAAAAGAGGGTGTAACACGCTTTTATTTGAAAACTTATTTCTAATCGGAATAAAATTATTTTTAACTTTTTAGTTATTTTTCATTGACAACTAATAAAAGCTTGTTTAAAAAAAATCATTGCTTCTTGCTCTTTTTCACCGAGATTTCATTTGTTTGTGTAAATTCTAGAAGTTGTGGAGAAGGAACCGCTATTTCATTTTTGTCGATTCCTAATATTGCAAATGAAAAAAAAAAAAAAAAAATACATACCGCCAGCCGGAAGCTGGGTTATCAGACTTAAAGATCTCTCTTGTTTGCCGATGACTTCGTCCAATTTACGATTCAGTTCTCTGAGTACTTCGAACACTTGCGTCTGTCCTGCAAATATCTGGCGTAGTTCTCGCTGATTGTCAGACTCGAACCATTCCTCCATGTCATCTTTATCGTGGGCTTGATTGGGATGTTCTCTGAAAATTCGACAAAAAAATTACCAACGATTCTGCTTAAATTATAAATACTCTATAATTAGACGTTTTTTTTTGGATAACTCGTGGATCCAACTAATTATACGAAATGCAAAACAATGCTAGATATTTTACTCTGTCCTTTGATTTATGATATGGGAACTTATACATGGAAAATGCATTTTTTTCGATTATGCAATAAACAGTATTTCTGTAAGAAATGTTTCATATTGTAATTTGAATATTTTTTGCTCACGATCAGACAATTATAATGAACAATTCTGTCTAAAAATTTGCAATGAAATAGTTTTTAGAATTAAAAAAAAAAATTAAACATTTGTCTAATATTATGATACATACTTTTTGTAATCTTCCTTTTGCTGGTCGAGCTTTCTTTGATATTCCTGATACTCCATCGTGATTTTTGCATCATCCACCGAAACATGTCCGTCAGCCGTAGTGAGAGGATGAAGGGATGTTGTCAAAAAGCTAATAACGTCGTGATCGTCAGCGAGGCCACCTTTGAAGTAGAAATGAAAATGATCAATTAATGGATGCAAAAAAATGATCAGAAATAATTACACGGGCCCACAAAAAAAAAAGTTGTGTGTGCTGGGTGTCCCACTACATTTTTCCTACGTATTTTGTCCTGCTGAACACGAATCTGAAGTTAGAATTAGGGGTCGCACATGAAATGCTCGAAAAAATCCATAAAAACTGATAAAAATCATGATCTCGCAATCTTTTCGCACAACAAAAAAGTTGTTCATGCTGGATGTCCCAATACGTTTTTCCTACGTATTTTGTCCCGCTGAACACGAATCTGAAGTTAGAATTAGGGATCGAGAGGAAATGCTCGAGAAAATCCATAAAAACTGATAAGGATATCATGATATTTTTATCAGTTTTTATGGATTTTCTCGATTATTTCCTCATCGACCCTTAAGCGGAGGCTAAATACCGACATTTTTCGTGCGAGTGCGAGAGAGAAAGGATTATAGGGGTCGTGTGAGAGCGAGAGAGAGGTCCGAATGTCGCCTTTAGCCTCCTCTTAAGGGGAGGCTAAATACCGACATTTTTCGCACGAGTGCGAGAGAGAAAGGATGATAGGGGTCATGTGAGAGCGAGAGAGAGGTCCGAATGTCGCCTTTAGCCTCCTCTTAAGAGGAGGTCCGAATGTCGCATTTAGCCTCCTCTTAAGAGGAGGCTAAATACCGACGTTCGGACCTCTCTCTTGCTCTCACACGACCCCTATCATCCTTTCTCTCTCGCACTCGCACGAAAAATGTCGGTATTTCGCCTCCTCTTAAGGGGAGGCTAAATACCGACATTAGCACCTCGAAAATGGATTCCAAACTTGCTCAAGCACGAAAGGATGAAAATCAATAAAATTTTAACAGTATCATCAGAATTATGGCACAAATGGAGCCCCACTAAAATTTTTTCGGAAAACGAAAGAAAAAATTACACATCCGGTTATCATCAAAAATCTGTAATTTAAAATATTAAATTATAATGTTTTTACGGCATTTCGGCTAAAACCAAGAGTGGGGCTCCATAACCAACACCAAAGTACGAATATCGATACGTCTTTAACATTATTTTATGAAAAAACCGCGACGCAAGTTTGGAATCCAAATCACGAGATAAATGTTGATAAATTTCGTGTTTTATCGAAAAAAAAATGGCGAAATTAAGTTCACAAAAATCCGAAAGAGGGCAGCCCCATGTTGAATTCCTATGAAATAAATATTACTTTCATCAGACTTCTATCCTAACTGTCTGACAAGTCAGTGGCAATTAACGAAAACGCGCGTTGATTTATGTCTCGCATTTGTATTTTGCAATTCATTCATCATTAATTCGTAAATTTAATTGATATCCATCCACCGGTATTGGAAAAAGTTTGGACAGCGATTTTGAGTCGATAATGTAGGGCTTCAGTAATAATGTCCGTATTTAGCCTCGCCTTAATTATAACTTTAGATTCGTGTTCAGCGGGACGAAATACGTAGGAAAAACGTAGTGGGACACCCAGCACACACAATTTTTTTTTTTTTTTTTTGAGAAAACCCATAAAAATGTCATGATACTTTTATCAGTTTTTATGGATTTTCACGAGCATTTCTTCATCGACCCCTAATTCTAACTTGAGATTCGTGTTCAGCGGGACAAAATACGTAGGAAGAATGTAGTGGGACACTCAGCATACACGACTTTTTTTTTGTGCGAAAAGATTGCTAGATCATGATTTTTATCAGTTTTTATGGCTTTTCTCGAACATTTCATGTGCGACCCCCAATTCTAACTTCAGATTTGTGTTCAGCAGGACAAAATACGTAGAAAAAATGTAGTGGGACACCCAGCACACACAACTTTTTTTTTGTGGGCCTGTGTTATTATACTGTCAACTATAGTGATTCTTATTTAAGATTCTGAAAAACTCTCGAAAATTCTTCAATAGTGAATTGTATATGGTCAGTCCATGTCCAATCGACCACTTTTGAACCCGACCTCTTTCGATTTGGCTGAATTTTTTTTTCTTTTCTACCCCATTAAAAACATTTTTCAGAAAATTTCCTAATTTTTTTACCCAACCCAAAAAAGCGCTTTCTTTTCAAATAGCTATTAAAACTTCTGCAAAAATTGACTAATTGGAACGGTTTTTTTCAAAATTTTCGTGTTTAAATGTACTTTCTGGAAAAAAACAAATGAATTTCAAGATATTAAAATCTATGAAAATGTTCACTTTTTCGGGAAAAATCATCTTTTTCTTGAAGTTCGCCATTTTTTATTTTCTTTTTTACTCAAAAAAACTTTCATCAATTCCGGAAAAAATGCCGCCCAACATGGACCGGGTCGACTTTTCCTCCTATTTTTTTTCACTTTTTTGAAAAAAATCAAGATTTTTTCGACGATTACCACTTTCAATTTTGTTTTCTTCTCAATTTTTCAAACTCTGAGGTCCTTTATAGATCCTCAAAAATTTCCAGAGTGGTGTTTTGTGAAATAAGCCCAGTTGGGATTTTTTGTTTGTTTTCTATCGATAAAAAAAAAATAGAAGGAAATGTCGGCACACTCGATGTTGGGCGGCATTTCTTCCGGAATAGATCAAAGTATTTTTTTAGTGAGAAAAAAAAATTAAAAAAGGCGAACTTCGACAAAAAGATGATTTTTTTTCGAAAAAGTGAAAAATTTCATAGATTCTAATATCGAAAGGGGTCGGGTTTAAAAGTGGTTGATTTGATATGGAATGCCCCATATACAAACAGTGAATTGATTGGTGAACTTGAAGTTAAAATAATGATGTTTTTAAAATGGCATAAAATTTTGACAATTAAGAATTTTCATGTTTTTTCTAGTTTCTAGATACCTCGGACCTGGTTCTAATATTTAGTTTAGATTAATAAAATTACCTGTTGCAGCGGAGAGACCAAAGTATCCACCCATAGGCAGGTTGACGTTTTCAGCGCGGAAACACAGTTCATAGTCCTGATCATTGTTCGTCATTCCATTGTGAAAGAATAACTGAAAAAAATGATGAAACATTTTTTTGTTCGTTATTTATGCAACTTTTATTGAATTTCGTGATGAAAAACTAAAAGAAAGTACGAACCGTCAGTGTGTTTCTATAATATTCAATTTTGGCCCTGGTGGGAAAAGGTTTGTTACGGAAGTCTCTCGCACAACCGGTCAGTGCTTGGGTAGTTCCATCACTAGAAAAATAGAATTTCATTACAAGAATAACTAAATCAAGTGATTGAAAGATATTAGAAGAAACCAGGTTCATTCACAAGCTTTTTAAAAAATTCCAAACAAACTACTCGATGAAAAATGAGCACCATAAAAAATTCGAACTCGATTATCATAGGCATTCTTTACATAAAACCATTTTAAGCTTTCGCAGCCAGAATGCACTATTTTTCAATTTTATTGGACTACATTTTCTTTTTAAGAGGAGGCTAAATACCGACATTTTTCGTGCGAGTGCGAGAGAGAAAGGATGATAGGGGTCGTGTGAGAGCGAGAGAGAGGTCCGAATGTCGCCTTTAGCCTCCTCTTAAGAGGCTAGAGAATTTTTGCGAATAAACAAATGTAAAAAAAAATATAATAAGTGTTGTACTCTTGTAGCATAAAAATGTTGGACTCGGAAGTACGATTTTTTTACAGATGTTTTGGACTTTTCAAGTATAGCTTCCAACTGCATTTTTTGAGATTTAATTTTCTTACTATATTAAAAACACTAGAATTTTTTTTTTTTTTATCAATCTTATCAAAGTGCAGATATTGATTTTAGAAAAAATTGGGATAACTTATCCTGGGAAAACTCACCTCATGTGATCGAATTCCTTCGTACCGTCATTTAGTACTGCCATTATGTAAGGATTGTTGTGTTTATTGTCGTTGTCGAAAGAATCGAAAATTAAGCCCAAACCGTTCCACCTATCGGAGCTTCCGAATACGGTGCCATCGTATGCACCCTTCGCCGTAGTGTACCAAAAAGCGAGACCATCGGCACCAATTCTTCCTCTTCCGGTTATACGAAATACAATTTCGACTTCCCACCAATCGAAATCAGTTGGTTTTTTAATCCAAAATGCACCTTTTTGGCTGCGCAATGATGGTGTAATTCTCACGCTGTCCTCGCTAGCGATCGCATCTGAATTAACGATTTTGCTTTAATATCGAAATATTCATTTCTCTCATCCACTTCTCCATCGCTCGCTCGATAAGAAAAAACTTTTGAAATTTCAAAACGTGCAAATGCGATTTCTGCATGTTGCAAGTTTCATTTTATGAAAACCTCAATTTTCATGCCAGTATTTACTATGTGCTTCCAAATTCTTTATTATGTATCTGTTAAGCACAATTTTTCTACACAAATGCAGACAACGAGGATAGTCGGTATAGAATTTAAACTTTCTTTAAGCATCTAAATTTTAACAATTTATGTAATAACAAAAAATGGATGTTCCAATATTTATTTGCAGCTATTGAATGTTTTGCACAAATAGTTTAGAATACAAGATTTGGGTTTTAAATAGTTAAAAAACAGAAGAATCAAAGTGGTTCGGAGCTTGTAAAATTTAGAATTAATTAAAAGATGATGGTTTTATAGCTTTCAAATCGAAACCCGAAATAATATAGACTTGAAATTGTTATGTGTGAAATTGAGAAAGAAAAAGTTCTGCTACTTAGAATTTGTGCATTGCTTCAGGTAGTTTTTGCTATTTACGGGGTTTTCGTAAGGAGGAAGTAATAGAAGCTCCTCAATCATCATGGAAGATTTCAAGTGGACAAAAATTTAATGTAGCATATCACGAATAACCCCTTGTGGATCATATGAATTTCTCCAGCACCTCGGACGAATTTGTCCTGCAGCTTATATCTCACGTATTTAGCAAGAAAAAAATCTGAAAAAATTCAGAAATACTCTTTACTGATGCTACTTCAAGGTCTAATAGTTTTTATAGCCGTCACATTTTTTCTGGGAGATATGTAAGGAGGAAATTTCCCTTGGGACAGATATGACCCATATGATCCGCAGGGTGTTAATATACATGATTTTCTAAAATTACTTATTATAAACACCCATAGACCTTAATTTTCATAAAAAATGAATCCAGAACAAGGATAAGCATGCAAATAATTAGTCCAATATGTATTCCAGTAACACCAATTTTTTATTAACAAAAAAAATCACATGTACAGTAGGATTTTAGCAAAAACAATATACAATCAATCTCGAGCCACAAGATTAGCATTTTCATCGATCAGGAATAAATTCTTCCGAAGGAAAAAAAAGCTCTGAAACTCCGATGATCTCGCAATGACAGATGACGTGTACACATAAAATTTGCTCCATTCCGGTTGTGCGGATTGCGAAAAAAAGCGGCATACAGAAAAAAAAAACCAAAGCAAACCATAAGTGTAAATTACAATTAGTTATTTTTTCAAAATTATCAATACACATCGTGAGAACAGAACGAGTAAAACGCGTCTTTCGAGGCGAATTTGTGTAACATACGGTTGAAAAAATAGCTCGGAATATGGGTTAGGTTCGGTCGCGTGTATCACTTTTTTTGGACTTGTCTCTTTCAAGTTTTTTTTAGTACTCACTTCCTCCGTATTCCCAGAAAGGCACGGTGCCGTCCTTTTGAGCGAGAAACGGCGGTTTGAACGAGTACTTGTACTCGAATCTACGATGAATTGGATCTCCATTGGTAAAGCTTAGAGCGAGATAAATGGTAAATAGCGCGAGCCACCTCACCTCGGCAGCCATCTTCATTTTGCTCGACTGTGTGCTGTGTACGCGGGCCGGATAAATTTCTCCGAACCTTCTACATATATATACATGATATATACACGCGTTGTCGACCGTTCTACATGAAATACGCGCGATGATTGGACGATGCTTGTGTTTACTCGTCTCTGATTGGTTCTTCACCCTGACGTGTATCTTGATCGATGGTCGGCCATCTTGTTTTTCTCCCTCTTCTCTCTGTCTCCGCACAAAATTCGAAATCGACCCACTCCGTATTTTCAGACGAAATTTTATCAATTAAAAGAACCATCTGAATGCTTTCCAGTATTATAGAATGAAAGTACGATGTGTTAAGGTACAAAGTATTCTTTCCGTGGCTTCTGCTTTCATTTCAAAACCCATAATAAAAATTCTTCGAATCTGAGTCTTGCTGCCGTGTTCCACGTGTCAGTCGACGTCAACGCTCACGCGCTCAGTCGGTAAAACAGCGATCTATCGTCAATCATTTTTTTTTCTTTTTGAACTATTGAGTATGCAATGAAAAATGTTGGCGCGGGATTTAATGATACTTTTCGTGGCTCGATCATCTTTGATTCTCAAACTTGCGATTGAACTCGATTGTTTTTATTGGAAAGTGGGGTTCTGTAATTCGTATGTTATCTTTGTAGCGCGCAGTCACATCGCGTTCAGTGGCGCCGTCTGTATCGCCAATTGGGCAGTTCGTGATCTCTCCGACAGTTTCAAGATGGCGACGCTTATAGACAACTACGAACAACAATACGCCGTTTTGACAGCCGACATAACCGCCAAGATAAGCAGAATAGCAGCTCTCTCAGGTGGTGAGTGAAATTATTATTTATCGTTATGATTTATTACTAGTTAACATTTTTTCAATGCCCGTGAGTGTTTCGCAACGATTGTAATTTTGTTGTGAGTACGAACTGTGTGATTTACGGATTGCCCATACGGTGGCGCCCTCGTATGACGAAAATAGAGGTTAATCGATACATTGACGTTGCACATGTGATTCATTGTTTTTTGTTTCACTCACGTCAGGTGAAAAGCGGGAATTCGTTCAGGATGTTGATCGACAACTTGAGGAAGCTCAGGAGCTGGTAAATACACTTTTTGAGGTTTTTAAACCACGAAAATTATTTTCATTCTAATTTTATAGTCAAGCGGATTTACCATGAGTACAAATGGGTCATTCCATGCCAAATCGACCAATAGTTGGAACTGACCCCTTCCAACTTCGATGAAATTTGATCAGAAGTTTTTTTTATCATAAAACGAAGTTCTAATCGAAAAAAATTAAAATTTTTTTTTAACGTTATGCAAAATTCAAAATTTCAGCATTTTTTCAATTTTTCACTTTATTTTTTAAATATCTCGAAAACTGTTATTGTAACGAAAAAATCGTTCTGGGTTCGTCTTAAAGAGTTTACTTGGGGCTACGAAAAACAAATATTCCGAATTTTTTTTTTTTTAATGATGAATTTGGAGAATTTTAAATTTTTAAAAATCGTGCAAATCCACGATCAACATTACATTTTTGGCTCGATTTTTTTAATATAATACCCTGACTGATCTTAAAAGATCCTGAAATTTTAAGAATGGTGCTTTTTTTCAAGAATATGAATTTTTGAATTTCGGTAAAAAAAATTCTTTTTTTTACCTCTAAATTAAATAAAGTTGAGCAATCATGTAATTTTGATATTTTGAGCAGTAAAATTTTCAATTAGTCACATGAGAATATAAAAACAGAAACATGATTGAATTTGCGTTTTTTAAAAATTTAGTAAGGCGTTTTAAGCATAAACGTAATATACAGGGTGTTAAATTAAATTAACCAAAATTAAAAAATTCATATATTTGATAAAAAACACCATTCTGAATATTTCAGGATCTTTTAAGATCGGTACAAGGTATTATATAAAAAAAAAATAGAACCAAAGATTTAATGTTGATCGTGGATTTGCACGATTTTAAAAAATTCACAACTCTCCAAATTCTTCATTTTTCAAAAAAATTTTTTTGAATATTTGTTTGTTCGTAGTCTCAAGTATACTCTTTAAGACGAACCCGGAACGATTTTTTCGTAACTATAATAGTTTTCGAGGTATTTAAAAAATAAACGTGAACGATCGAAAAAATGGTAAAATTTTTAATTTTGTATAACTTTCGAAAAAAAATTTTTTTTATTTTTTTCCTCTGGTAGAACTTCGTTCGATGCTAAAAGAAAACTTCTCACGAAATTTCATCACAAGTGAAATGGGTCGATTCCAACTATTGGTCGATTTGACATGGAATGACCCATGGTTATTTTATGGTTATAAAATGTTTCATCGTATCGTTTTGGCACAATAATTTCGGTGGGTCCATGTGAGTCGTTAAAATTTCCGAATTTTTCGTTTCTCTGATGAATCAAATATGCACCATAATTTAAGGAGGTTCTCTCCCTAAAAGAATTAATTAACAGCGTGATTTCAATGAAACTTGGTCCACCTATTATTTATCCTGTAAAAGTCGCGTATGCCAATTTTCGTGAAGGTTCAAAGGCTAGGGCCTGACTTATATGATAAATGAATTTCGTCACTACAAATGGGTTTTAATGCCGAAATTTAAATAGAAATAACAGCGAGTTTTCAATGAAATTTCGTTTGGTAACATATAAATAATTAATAAAACCGAATAAATATACTTCTGAGTAATTGGGTACCTACAGTGCGAGAAATTGATAAAGTACTGCAAAATTTTTGCGAATTTTTCGTTTGGGCGGCTCGCGCAACTGACGTGTGGCAACGCCGCAATACATGGTATTGGCGCGCATTTTAAATCCGCAGTTTAAATACGCAAATAGAGACATAAAAAAATAGCTTTTTTTTAAATGTATTATTTTTTTCATAACAAAATGCAAATAACCTGTTCTCCGAGAGTTTTCACGTAGACAATCTTACGACCTTCGATTTTGGGGCATTCGCTACCGTTTGTTTTGAGGTTATGTTCAACTTCCGTAGCGGCATCATATGTACTTTTCGCTAATTTTTGCCGACTTTTCAACCGCAACCTATTATGATATATTTTTTGGCTAACTCGATTGCCTTTCCCGAAAAAGTTTTTATCTTTGCTGTTATTCATTTCCATATTCAGTTGCACGATTATAATCGAAGCAACTTGTATGTTTGTATATGTATTGGAGAAAAATTGCGACGTTGTCAAGCATTCACACGTACTGTGCTAGTCAAAGCCGTGATCTATCTTTTACCATTTTTTGAGTTTATAAAAAAATAGCTACTGATTTTGAAATCTCCAAAAAATACTTACGTCAAAGGGTTGATAGTCGAAATATGATTTGATCACCTTCTGCAACTTATAGAAGGCTAAAATAAAGTTTTATTTTGGCTTCAATAGCACGAATCTTCCAAAAACTTTGGGGATGCTTTATTACATTTTTCGCCATTACAAAATAATTTTTTAAATATTCACGGAGAAAAATACGGCCTCAGATTCTAACACTGGTTGCCAGAATTCTAATATTCAGTGCTAGAAAAGTATAGCAGCTTACTGCCAGTTCAGAATTCTAAGACTTGTTGTTATAGAAGTTTAAAAATGATTCTCACACCGTATAGTTGAAATGATGCGTACCCATTACATAAATCTCCGGTGTATAGCGAAAAATGTTGTGAAGTTATTATCAAAATGTGACTCTTTATACCATACTTTTTGTAAAATACCAACCTGTATTACACGCTATATTTTCATATGGATTTTACTATACGTATAGTATGAATCTTCGTGTATATGGGGCATTCCATACCAAGTCGACCTGCATGTGACCCTCGACCTCGCCGATTTCGTTTACGATTTCGTTTACGAAAACCAAATTTGAGTACGTTATGATTTTTTGAACATTTTTTTCGAAAACCTCGAGGGCTGTAATGTAAAAATCTGAAAAAATTCTCAAAAATCCGGTGTTGATATTTTTAGGTAAAGTTATCTGAATCATTGAGGATACCTCGATGTTGTTTGTCGTCGAGTAATGTAAAGCGTGCCCAATTTTAGTCTGAATCACACAAATCAAAATTTTTTGATTCGTTTGTTTTATGGAGAAGTTTTATAAATACGTACAAATGGAGAGCAGTGGAAATGTCGGATTTTCATGATATTTTTTATCACTATATATTTCACCAAAATTGAAACTGACCACATAAATTTTCTTAAGCCCAATATTGCAAAAATAGCACGAACTAAACTGATGATAAACTTTTTTGAAAAACTCAATATTTTTCAAAATTTTACGGCTTTGAGCAAATTTAACAAATTCGTGTGCTATAAATATAAGCATTAATTATGAGACCAATATATCAAAATTGTGAGCTACAGAAATAATGTAATTTCTTTTGAAAAATTAGGTTTTTCTAAAATTTAAAAATACTTCCATAGATTTTTGATTAATTCCGTATTATACAACTCTGGGCTCCAATCTGACTATAAACATTTTTTTTACCGATATCTCTCACTTGAAAAAGCCAGACCCATGGCCTTTTTTATGAAAAATTTAAAATTGTGAAAAATTGCAACTGAAATAATAATCGCAAAACTCAGTACCAAACATCGAATTATCACATCAAATATATCAAATTATGGGTGTGAAAAATGCCAGCCTGGCATTGAAAAATTTGCTGCAAGACGGGGCTACTTTGTTCGTGTTTCGGAAGTTTTTTGGTCGTAACTTTTTTTTAACGTCCAGAATTAATTTTTTTTTGCGCGAATAGAACAATTTGTCTTTTGGGAATAAAATGTATAACAATAACAAGCCCCGACAGACCCTCACAATTTTATATATTTAGAAAAAAAAGCCAAAGTAAGCCCGAGACTGGGGCTACGTAAATGCAGCTTTGACATCATTCTGATAAAAAACAATAATATTTATACATTATACATGAAATTAAATGAAAAACAACGAATTTGATAATCAATTCGTCATTTTTATTGAAGAAATATTTTACATAAAAATACCAAATACTTAGGCTCGAATTTTAAGTTCTTAAGATCAAACTTGAGATTAAACTTTCTATTGAACTCAAATTTGAATTTTAGATCGAACTTAAGTTCAAATTTAAGATGAATCTTAAGTTTGAACTTAAGTATCATTCCAAGTTCATAATTATGTTCAAACTTTAATGCGAACTTCAAATCGATCTTAAGTTCAAATTTAAATTTGATTTGAGGTTTGACCTTGAGATCCATCTTGCGCATGAACTTAAGTACGATCAAACTTCTTTCATCGCTTCCCTCAATCGTGTTATTTTAAATTAGTTGTCAAAATAAATAAGTACGATCAAACTTAAGTTTACGCTCGAGATGGATCTTAAGTTTGAATTTCAAACCAAATGTAAATTTGAACTTACGATCGATCTGAAGTTCGCCCTGAAGTTTGAACTTAAGTATGAACTTTAGTTCAATTTACGATTCATCTTAAATTGGAACTTCCGTTCGATCTTAAATTTCATCTTAAGTGCCGTGGAAAGTTCGATCTTAGGGTAGGGCTTGTGACTTGAATTTCGGGCCTCACAAATGTAACAGAGGTTGGAGTCGTTCTTCTTGCCCTTCTTTATTCCCTTCATGCGAATGGCATCATCGATTGTTCGGACATCTTGGCTTGTTACACGTATCTGTGTATCTGGTTTATGAATGACTTTTTTTGCTCTTGTACCCACTCCCCACACCCCTTCCCACCCCACAAGGTCACGAGGGTTCACTGCGCACACGTTTATACCGTATTTTGCTGCTCGCCCAAAGTAGCCCCAAAAGTCAAAGTAGCCCCGTTTTACGGTACTACTAGAGCGGCGACAATCTTTTTCAAAAACTTCGAAATTCCGTTCTAAAGATAAGCTACATGTATCAATTTTCTAGTTCGTGGTCTCAAAATTTTTGAGAATTTTGAGTAAAAATTCACAAAAGTTACAGCGATTACTTTCACTTTGGAAAAAATGGGATTTTTTTTAATCTGACCCTTTAAACGATTATTTTTTAAGATGCAACGATGAGGTTTTTTTTTTTTGAAAAATTCAAAGTAGTATAAAACCGTTTAAGAATTTTTTAGAAAACTTGCAGCAGACATATACAGTACACATTTAAAAAATTTGAAACACATAATAAAAAACTTTAAAAAATAAAATTGAACAAAAGCAGCGTTTCTTTTATGAGGGTGCAAAAGTGAGAATTTAATTCGGTGGCAGAAAGATCGTTAATTATTTTCATTCAATAATGATTAAAGTGAAACGTATCATTCAAATTGACTCATTTAGGATATAATCATTGAAAGTTATTTCAATTGTTATTCATCCATCATTGGGTTTTTGAAAAAAAAAAAATTATCGATTTTTTTAATGTATTTAAAAACTTTATTATAAATTTTTTATTGACGACGCAAAAAATTTGAAAAAATTTGTTCTTCATTTAATTATGAAAAATTTAAAAGTGATAAAATTTTAAAAATAATCACGTGACTCCAAACGCGCCATGATTGGTCGTCTTGTTTGTGACGTCATAATGTTAAGGCCAAGCTAAAGACCCTCTCTCTCGCTCTCACAGGACCCCTATATGCACTCTCTCTCGCACTCACAAAAGCGGAAAGGCGGGGGGGGGAGGGTGTTTAGCCTACCCTGAAGGCCCGGCTAAACTCCTTTCCGTTCTCGCGAGTGCGAGAGAGACAGAGCTAGAACTTTTAACACATTTTTCTCGGAGATGATAAAGTAAAAAAAGAACAGTTGGGCCACCTGTACACATTAATTACACAGGCGCCCCTACTCTTCTTTTTTTTTATTTCATTAAGCCATCTCTGAGAAAAATGGGTTAAACAAATTTTGAGGTTATGTTGGCCTTTATACTCCCCGTAAAATAATTCCACGATAGTTCACGGTCTTTTAGTGCCAAAAATTGTTTGTGACAACTAATTTTATCAAGTAAATAAATTTGATGGCGTTTCGGGATTTATTCGGCGCACTACTTGAAACCATTGGTTTCGACGTTTCTCATTTTGCGTTCCCCCCCGCCTTTCCGCTCTTGTGAGTGCGAGAGTGAGCGCCTATAGGGGTCCTGTGAGAGCGAGAGAGAGGGTCCTTAGCCTGGCCTTAATAGTACATTATATCACGAGGACGTAAAAACATTTTCTGACGAGTGTGAGTTTGCAGCACGAGCCAAAGGCGAGGCCTGCAATCACACGAGTCAGAAAATGTTTTTACGCCGAGTGATGCACGATATTTTATATCACGAGGTGCAATATGGACGTTTTTACGTCCGCTTGCGGACGTAAAAGCGTCCATTATTGTACTGAGTGATATAAAAACATTTTTTGGGGAGTTGTTTTTGTATTATTCGTACACAATGATACGAAACAAGCACGATAACTTTTAAGATTTGACATTTCTAATAAATTTATATATATATGGACGATAATAACAAGATTTAATTGTTGAAACGTTGAAACGCCGTATCAACTGCATGTAATGATGGAGTAGACATGAACATTATGACGTCACTCGCGCTCGGGTCGGCTCGGTACCGAGTTCAAAAATTTATTTTCAATTTGTTGTAACTCTTTAATTACAACGAAAAAAAAAATAGTTTCATTATAAAACTTATATATGTTATTTCGATTTATGGCAAAAAAAAATTTGTTCAAAAACCGAATTCTAATTATCAGGAGTTTGCGAATAATGATCGATTAGGATCGAGTATTTATGTTCGATTTTCTGTGAAATGTGGAATTTTCGAGATAAATTTCTGCATGCAAAGCCAATTTCACCTATGAGACAAAACATCACAATAAAAAATGCTCTAGCTGGAACAAATGGAACTGGAGGTACGAGGTACGACGGGACCGCAGCGCCGCCGTCTTGGTGGCCGGGTCGAGAGTCATCGAGCCGAGCTGAAGAGGCTAGCGCGGGAATTTCAAATTGCGAAGAAGCCGAGCGAGGAGATCGTCGATCTCAGCGGCGAGGATGCATGGGAAAATGGCGCTGTAACGGAGGATCTGAGAAAACAACTTCTGGACACTTCGGACAGGATCGAGAGAACCGGAAGAACCTTGCACAACGGTTATCGTATGGTACTCGAGACCGAGGAAATTGGCACGCAGGTGCTCAAAGATCTGCACGATCAGAGAGAGACCATTCAGCGAAATCGAGGAAGGGTAAATAGCGATTAAGAAAAAAAATGAAATTCAAATTTTATCCTCGAAATTTATGAAAAATTGAATTTTTTGTGAGCAAAAATATGTTTTTTACGTAAAAAAAAAAATACATACAAAATTTTGTTTAGTTGCGAGAAACGGACGCAGACATTGGGCGAGGCTCGAGACTTCTTTCCGGAATGATTTTTCGTGCTCTTCAGCAGAGACTCGTTCTTGCGGTAGTTGCTCTATTTTTGATAATCGTCGGTTGTTTTGTCCTATATTACAGCTTTAGGTCCAAAGATTAGACACCGATTAGACAAATTATAGCGAAATAAAATCTAACAAAACTTTTGAAATATTAAAAAAATATTTTCGGTGCCCAATTATCAAAACTAAGCTTTATTTATTGTTAATTGCCCAGTTTTCACAATGACGCTGCTCGAAAATTGTACAGTGCAATTGAGGAATAATTGTAAGGGCAATTTCGAGAATTACCACTTTCCTCTAATCGTGTCTCTTATTTCTTTGTATCTTAGAATTTTCACGATTTTGCCTCAAATCCAAAAGACGTAAATGTTGAATTGAAAACGTCCGGGCCAAAGATTGAAAAAAAAAAGTTGCGCAAAATAATGTAATACTTAAATTTTGCGAGTGATGCAGAACAAATTTGCCAAATCGACGGAATGTGGAAAATTTTTTTTGACGAACAAATTTATCGTTCATGTTTGTTTTTGTGATATTATAATTCGATTGTCACGTGCAATTGTAAAAAAAATGACTTCTGTATACGCGTTTACATTCCAAAATGAAAAAAATAGAAAAAAAACTGTTATACTTTTTCGAAAAAAAAAAAATTCCAAAAAGTGGAATAAAATTATGAACGGCCAGCCTAACAATAACTCGGTTTATTTGATGTAATATTACCTTATTATTACAATGTAGCTTTTATTCAGTGTTTTTGCTCTGCGCGACTATTGTGTGTCAAGTGAAAATGATGTATAATTAGTAATTAATTTATTAATATAATAATAATAATAATAATAATAATAAAATTATCGAAATTCGAAGAGAAAGAGTGAGGACAGTGTGTGTGTGTGTGTTTTTTTTTCGACGGCGGACGCATCGACGTCAATTATTACAATAGTCGTGAATAATATAATGGTTTAACGAATTTATCGCACAATTTTTACTAATTCGATTTTGGGCTCTTCGATCTTTTTCTTTTTTTGATGATTATTATTTTCGTGCTCTCGATGAATTTCCGGTCAGTCGAGATGCTGATAGAGATCCTCGATCTGTGGCTTGAAATACGCTTTCAACTGAGGCCGTTTGGTCTTAAGGGTCGGCGTTAAGAGGCCGTTTTGTACGGAGAATGGATCCGGATGCAGATAAATATCCTTAACCTGAAAACATATTTTTTTAAATATTTAAATACACTCAGTCAAAAAATTAAAGGAACAGCAAACTTTTCGAGTTTTTTCAGCGATTTTCCAAAGGCTGTCACTTTGTTAATTTTGGTCGTAAAAAATTTAAAAAAAAAACAATTTTGAAGCTTGATTCTTCTAGTTTTTGAATCTTGAGTCAAAAAAATGTTGTGGGCATCACCATCGACGCGGTCGAGAGAAATATCACGGCAAAATTTTTTTCAAAATTTTTGCTTTTTTCAAGACAGTCGATGGGCTCCAAACTTTTTTTTCGAGCTTAACCAATCTATGGATCGTTTAGCTGGATTCTTTAGCTTCAATTTGCTTTTTTTTAAATTTTTGTTCTACGACCATTTTTCGCTGAGATATCGGCGATTAAACAAAAATTCGTCTTTTTTTTTTACATCTTTGATATCTCTGGAACTAATGATCGTACGGCGAGTAAACGGTGGGTTTTGGAAACTTAAATCTATCTTCTCTAAGTGCCTGTTATTGTCATAAACGAAAAAAAAATTCGATGCTTAATTTTGACTTGAAAAAGTAAAAAAAAAGCTTCTTTTCTTGTTTTAGAAAATCTACCACAACTTTGCAGATATTGCGAAAAATACCAATGTTTTCAGGTTTTTTCTAGCTCAATACACAGCTAAAAACCATGCCAATTTTCAAAACAATTGGTTGAGCCGTTTTTTGTGACCGAATCATCAAACTTTTCGAAAATTGAAGGAACCTTAAAGACCAATTAATGGTGTTAAAAATGAAAAAAAATATTTCTTTTTCTTCCTCTTAAATTTGCATTTAATGAGCGTGAAAGCCATAAAAAATCAAAATTTCGAGATAAAAAAAATTTTCAAAATTTTAGAATTTTTTTTTTATTTGAAAAAAATGCCAATACATTAAAAAAAATATAATTATTATATTATTATATTAATATTAATATATTAATAATATTATAATTATATTAATAATTAATTTCAAGTCAAACTAGGTTTTTTATATTAAAAAAAATAATAGTCAACAATTGGTTTATCGCAAAATTGTTTCTTATACGACAGCAAAGTAAATTGAATAATAATGTTTCATTCGGCTTTTGAGTCGAAGATTTTCCAGAAAATTCTAATGTTTCATTGATAGATTTTTTTAAATCATTTTAGGACAGAATTGACAGCTAATTATTATTTTTTTCATGTGATAATTGTTATTTTTCATTCTTTGTCTCTTGAAAAACTCGGGAGGAAGTGAGGCAAAGATTTTTTTCTTTGTTTTGGACTTTAGTTGGCATTATATTAAGGAAGGATGACTTATAAGCATTTTTAGCAATTCCCAAAAAAAGCCTGTATTCATTCTGATTTTTGTAATTTTGCAGTGGATTGGTCACGATTTTTTACAGAAATGCATCGGGTTGCAAGAACGATTCATAAATAATTTAGAATAAATCGCTTGAGGAGTTCAGTAGAAAAAAATTGAATTTTTCAAAATTTGCTTGTAAACACAAAAGATTTGTAAGAAAACAGTCTGTACTAAGTGTGGAAAAAATTCATCTACATGTACAGATTTTCAAAAAAATCATGCTACTTGGACATTTACTCATAGCTTCTTATTTTCAGTTCTATCATTCGTTAAGCTTCCTCTATGCCAAATTAATCACTATAAAGGGGCTTAAGGCGGTATTCTGGTCTAGAATTTTGAAATAATTAATTTTTTTTCATATTCTTAAAGTTTAGATCTTTAAGAATATATCCTCGAAAGAAAATTTTTTAATTCCAATAATTTACGGAGTTATAGTTATTTTAGTGACGCAGAAACTATGCCCGTCACGTCAGAACGTAACTTTAAGGGACTATTCTGGTCTAGAATTTTGAAAAAATCAATTTTGTTTGCATATTTAAAAGCAAGTTCATCTCCCTTAAGTAAGTTAACTAATTAGTTAACTTAAGTAAGTTAACTAATGTAACACGGAAATAACTTACTTAACTAATTAGTTAATTAATATTACTTCCGTATTCTGAGTATTCTGGTCTAGAATTATGAAAAAATCATTTTTTTTTGCATATTTGTGAAGTTAATAGCTAATTAGTTAAGTAAGTTACTAATATAATACGGAAGTAAGTGAGTTAACTAATTAGTTAACGTACTTAACTGATTAGTTAATTAATGTTACTTCCGTATTCTGAGTATTCTGGTCTAGAATTATGAAAAAATCAATTTTTTTTGCATATTTGTGAAGTTAATAGCTAATTAGTTACGTAAGTTAATGAATATAATACGGAATGAAGTGAGCTAACTAATTAGGCAACTTACTTAACTAATTAGTTAATTAATGTTACTTCCGTATTCCGAGTATTCTGGCCCAGAATTATGAAAAAATCAATTTTTTTGCATATTTGTGAAGTTAATAGCTAATTAGTTAAGTCCTTTAACTAATATAATGCGGAAGTAAGTGTGTAAATTAATTAGTTAACTTACTTAGCTGATTAGTTAATTAATGTTACTTCAGTATTCTGAGTATTCTGGTCTAGAATTATGAAAAAATCATTTTTTTTCTTCATATTTTTGAAGTTTAGACCTTCAAGAATATATCCTCGAAAGGAAATTTTTAAATTCCAATAATTTACGGAGTTATAGTTATTTTAGTGACGTGGCAACTATGCCCGTCACGTCAGAGCAAATCGAACTGTAGACGTTTTTCTTGAAACTACTTTTCTAAACATAGCTGACATATCTCAAGTTCTACTCAACCGATTTACTTCAAATTTTTTATCAAACTTCAATGTACAACTCTCTATCGCCCCTATCACTTTTGTTTCAAAAAGTTTGTTTTTACTATTGTAAAAAAATTAGCAACTATGAAAAAAAGAGTCGAAAAATGCCTTTTTTGTCCAGACAGCCGCCATTTGTCGATTTTTCTGTTTTCTCTGAGTTAGGGGCTACAACGACATTCTTACCAATTAGGAATCTTTTTTAAAAATTTTTATTGGACGACTAGAAGGGTTGCAATCGCGTCAGCCAGGACACCCCTTTTTTTAGTCCCAACTTTACCAGCTTACAACTCATTTTATTTTCATTTTTTTTCAAATTTTTTTTTGCTTATTGTCAAAATATTAATAAATATGTTGTAAAAAAAAAAGAATGGTAAAAATATATTTTATTGCACTCCGTGCGCAAAGTGCCACTTTACGCACGCTGTGCGTGTTCAAACTGGCACTTTGCGCACTCGTACAATAAAATTTCGTACGATACTAGTGTGATAAACTTTTTCTCAACTCGTGTGATCGCAACATTCGCCTTCGGCTCATACTGCAAACTCACACTCGTCAGAAAAAGTTTCATCGCGCTAGTATCTTAATATACTATTATTGCACTCCGTGCGCAAAGTGCCACTTTACGCACGCTGCGCGTGCTCAAACTGGCACTTTGCGCACTCGTACAATAAAATTTCGTACGATACTATTGTTTTTATCGAGCTCGACAAAACGCTCAAAAAGTATGTCTCTAGACCAGAATGCCGCCTTAAGGAATTGCCCGTAAACAGCAAATGTTGAGTAAATTCACCTGTTCGAAAGACTTCAGACCGGCTTCCTTGCCCCAGGAAATCATATCGTCGTGTATGAGCCTCTTGACTTCCGGATTCGCGCAGAGTACGCTGAGTGTGCCGGCAATTTTGTTCTCGAGTGCCCAACACTTGACGACGTCGACGTCCGGCACGACGATCGCCACGACGCAAGATTTCAATGATTCACCGTGCACGAAGACCTGATGCACGTACTGACTCCTTATGTATATATTTTCGATTTTCTCAGGCACGATGTACTCGCCCTGCGACAGCTTGAAGATATGTTTCTTTCGATCGATTATCTTGAGACACCCGTTCTGAAATGGGAAAAAAAAAAATTTTTCCAAAAATTGATCCATGGAAATGCGACCCATAAGGCAAATATATTTGGAATATACCTACTGGAAATATTTTGTACAAAGAGTTAAATATTTAGCATACAGTATATATTTCGAAATGTATATTAAATATGTGGAGGTTAAAATATATGGGGCGTTCCATCCCAAATCGGACAGTTTGAAAAACTTTTTTTTTTAATTTCCCCAATTTTTTTATATTTTTCAGTACCCATCAAAAGACCCTTCCTGTTAAATTTTAAGATTTTTTTGATTGCCCGTTCAAAAGATATTAAATTAACAAAGAAACCGCTCTTTTTTTGGCATTTTGGTCAAAACTTCTTTAATAATGGTCCAAATTGAAAGTTTTTTTTTCAAAATTTTTGTTTTTCATGGCCTTTTTAGAAAAAAATACAACAAAAATATTCGACGCGGTTTGAATGAGTTTTTTGAGTTTTAAACTTCAAATCGCGTTTTTAAAAGTGTCATTTTTGATTTTTTTTTTTAATTTTTTGTTTTCAACATCTATCTATTCAACAATTTTTAAGACTAGTCCGATCGTGGGATCTCAATGAATAATATTTTTTTCGATTTTTGAAAATTAAACAAAATTTTTTTTTATAAATTATTATGAATACCAATTTTTGTTACTGTATAGTATTTTTTTCAATATTTAGAATTTTTTTGACACTATTTTATGGTTAACAGGTTCTTAAAATTAATAATTAATCGTTAAGTCTGAGTAATCTGAATAATGTTTCTCATGTGAAAATTTGACAGCAATATTCGGTAGACTATTTAGGTTCAATGCCCACTCATACAATTCTTGAACTGTTGTTATTTGCTCATCGATTAATTATTAATTTTTAAAATCTGTTAACAATGAAAAAGTGACCAAATTAATTCAAAATGATTAAAAAAATACTATACAGTAAATTGGTATTCATAATAATTTATGAAAAAAAAATTTTTTTTCAATTTTCAAAAATCGAAAAAAAATAGTAGTCATTGAGATCCCACGATCGGACTAATCTTAAAAATTGTTGAATATATAGATGTTTGAAACAAAAATAAATTAAAAAAAATCATAAATGACATTCACTTTTAAAAACGCGATTTTACGTTTAAAACTCAAAAAACTCATTAAAAAACACGTCGAATATTTTTGTTGTATTTTTTTCTGAAAAGGCCATAAAAACAAAAAAAATGTTGAAAAAAAAACTTCTAATTTGGACCATTATTAAAGAAGTTATGACCAAAATACCAAAAAAGAGCGGTTTTTTTTGTTAATCTAATATCTTTCGAACGGGTAATCAAAAAAATCTCAAAATTTAACAGGAAGGGTCTTTTGATGGGTACTCAAAAATATAAAAAAATTGAGGACATAAAAAAAAAAAAGTTTTTCAAACTGTCCGATTTGGGATGGAATGCCCCATATATATGTAAGGTTTTTAAAAAAATACGTGTATACATAAAAACTGTTGTTATTATTGTTCATAAACAGACTTAACGATTAATTATCAATTTTAAGAACCTGTTAACAATAAAAAAGTGTCAAAATAAATTCTAAATATTGAAAAAAATACTATACAGTAACAAAAATTGGTATTCATAATAATTTATGGAAAAAAAAAATTTTGATTTTCAAAAATCGAAAAAAATAGTAGTTATGGAAAGCCCACGATCGAACTAGTCTTAAAAATTGTTGAATAGATAGATGTTAGAAGCAAAAAATGAAAATGAAAATTAGTAAAAGACACTCACTTTTATGAACGCGATTTAAAGTTTAAAACTCAAAAAACTCATTCAAAAACTCGTCGAATATTTTTGATGTATTTTTTCTGAAAAGGCCATAAAAAACAAAAATTAGAAAAAAAAAATTTTATTTGGATCATTATCAAAGAAGTTATGACCAAAATACCAAAAAAGACCGGTTTTTTTGTTAATTTAATATCTTTTGAACGGGTAATAAAAAAAAAGCTCAAAATTTAACAGGAAAGGTCTTTTGATGGGTACTAAAAAATATAAAAAAATTTAGGAAATTTAAAAAAAACGTTTTTTAAACTGTCCGATTTGGGATGGAACGCCCCATATATTTCACATATATCTAAAATATACTGGAATTGTATTTTTCATATACAGAGTGTCACAAAAGTAACGGGACGGCTGAATATTTCCTCAGCTAAGATATTTTTCAAAAAGGTCAAGGTCATTCTTGTAGTAACTTTTGACGACGAATTCAATGGTGACCTTAATTTTGACCTTGACGATTACCTTTAATGTTATATCAAGGTTAACTTTTTTTAAAATGCAAACCCCCTTTTTTGACATTGCCAATCGATGTAATGGAAAATTTCACGTTCAAATATGTACTTAGGTCATAGGTCCATTCTGACTGTGAAGGTCCACTAAAGTCAATTAAACTTTAAACAAGCTGTGGGTACCTCTGGGAATAGAAGCTTTACAAATTCTTTTGTAACGACCAAAGTTATTAATTTTAACAAGGCGCATTTAGTAGTGACCTTGACAATTACCTTCAAGGTTATACCAAGGTCAACTTTTTTTTCAAATGCAAACCCCATTTTTTGACATCGGCAATCTATATAGCGGGAAATTTCACGTTCAAATATGTACTTAAGTCCTAGGTCCATTTTGACCTCTAAGATCCTCTAAAGTCAATTATACTTGAACATGGTGTGGATACCTTTGGCAATAGAAGCTTGAAAAATTCTTTTGTAACGACCAAAGTTATCAATTTTAACAAGGCGCATATAGTAATGACCTTGAAGATAACTTTCAAGGTCATTTCAAGGTCAACCTTTTTTTTTAATGAACACTTGTATTTTTGAGTTCTACGTTTGAGTAAACGTTTGGAAAATTCCACATGTGGAATATATTATATTTTTTGATGGGATTCGAATAATTTTTTGCTTACCGGAAGCCACATTCCAATATCACCGGTATGATGCCATCCCTGCTCGTCGACGACCTCGGCAGTTTTTTCCGGATTTCTGTAATATCCGACGAACACATTGGTACCTTTTACGCAAACCTCGCCCTGATTGCTTATCGCGTAGTACTCCATTTCCGGTACGTCGACCAATTTAATGCAACAACAAGCGACCGGTGGTCCAACGTGTTCCGGAACGTGATCGCCCTGTTGAACAAACAATCATGTTTTTTCTGCGTGAAGTAGTAAAATAATTTTTTGATAAAAAAATCAAAATTTTGCCAAGGTCAAACTTCATCGAAGCTTGTCAAATTAAATACCAACGCTGCTCGTCATTCGGACAAACTGAACAAGAAGTTTTAACCAGACTGGAACCAAATTACTGAAGTAACAGCAAATACACCCGAAAAAAAACTAGTAATAATTCATGGTCAACAACATTGATTTTTCTCGATTTACATAGTTTTCCAGTGTCGATGGAAATTGAGATATCGGGAAGATTCTAAATGTCCCCAAATCGTATGAATTTTTATAAAAGGAAATGTCTATCAGCGAAAACTAAACTAAGTTGTGGATTTTCGAAACATCGATTTTTTGACAATTTTTGAAATTTGACAAAAATAGCAGATTTTTTTTTCCACCTTAACGGATCGTTGACAGTCAAGTTGATGAAAAAAATTTCGTTGATGACGAAAATACCGTTGAGAAAGCTTAATTTCTAGTAAAACATGTTTGAATAACAAAAAACGCTATTTTTTGGGCTTTTGATTTCTTTCGAAAATTCGAAAATTTCTACTGAAAATGAAACATGAAATTTTATGGAAAACGTAATTGCATTACGAACGCAATTCAATTAAAGTAAATGAAAAATGTCATCAAATTATTATGTTTGGAATTTAATTACATTTGTAATGGCATTCGTAATTATACTGCATTTGCAATTTAGTACACGAGGTCATTGTTGATCGAATGGTGTCAAATTATCAAAAAATGATTTTCTGAAGTTTGAGATACTTTATATGACATGAATACCAAATTTTTATTTTGCGTTTGAACAAAGCTGCATTTATGAAAATATTGCCATAAAAAAAAATTGCATCGTTTGAAAGTGTATTCAAATTTTCATGAATGTATTTTTAGCATCCTGTTACTTCCGTCAACTGAATGCTCCATTTAATTTCGACGTGCATTATTAATTATTAATGATTATATTCCTTAAGTAATTATTATAGTAATGAATTATTATTATCAGATTTTTACGGACAAGCATTTTCGAAAATTCAAACAAGGTACATCATGGAGTAAAATTTCATCAAAGCCTGTTTTCATTTCAAGGTGATAGCATTTTTTAAACATTACAAAAATTTTGGGGATGTTGGAAAATTTTCGTTTTTTTCGATCGTCTGAGTGAGACAAAAAATAATAGGAAAAAGCTCTGCGAGGTGATCGGAATAGGGACAACCGACATCGGACGCATAAATTCGTTTTTCGGGCTTGCTGAACATATAAATATTAGGGTGGGTCAAATAAAATGACTAATTTTTTTTCCCTCGATATAATGAAAAATGTATTGTTTGGCATCTCAAAAAAACCCTCTGCAAGTATTAGCCCTTCATGTTTAAATTAAGAGGTCCCTCATCGCAAATTTTTATTTCCCATTTAAATAACATAGGAAATTTTTTTTTAACTTAGGAATTTTATTAGACTTTAACCGTCGAGGTTAGGAGAGTTTTTTTAGTACATTTTTGTAGAACATTCGATGCTCTGCAAAAAAGCTCTCTTGTGTTTAATCGATAAAACTAACCGTTCAAAACGAGGTACGTAGAATCCAAAGCTAATTATCACCGATTATTTTTTTAACGGTAAGTTTTATCGATTAGACACAAAAGAACTTTTTTGTAGAGCATCAAATGTTCTATAAAAATGTGCTAAAAAAATGTCCTGACCACAACGGTTAAAGTCTAATAAAATTCCAAAGTTAAAAAAAAATCCTACGTTATTCAAATGGGAAATAAAAAGTTGCGATGAGGGACCTCTTAATTTAAATATGAAGGGCTAATACTTGCAGGGGGCTTTTTTGAGATGCCAAACAATACATTTTTCATTATATCGAGGAAAACAAAAATTAGTAATTTTATTCGACCCACCCTAATAAATATACACGGCGCACCGAGTATATTTATATGTTTATACAATTGATGACAAGGGGCGTTATGTCGTTATTCACATTGGGGTAGGTTAATTCATCGGATAGATAGGAGAATAAAGTTTTCGATACGAGCGACACGGGAATTCGATAGGGAGAATATATCCGCGAAAGAAAATTTTAAAATTCCAATAATTTACAGAGTTACAGCTGTTTTAGTGACGCAGGAACTCACGTCAGAGCAAATCGGACTAAAGACGTTTTTCTTAAAACTACTTTTCCCATCACGGTCGACATGATATCTCAAGTTCTACTTAACCGATTTACTTCAAATTTTTTACCAATTTCCAATGTATAGTTCTGTATCATACCTCCTACTCTTGTATCAATTTTTTTTTTTTTACTATCGTAAACAAATTAAAAACTATGAAAAAAGAGTCGAAAAACGTATTTTTTGTTTGTTCATACAGCCGCCATTTTGCGAATTTTTATTTCCGTTTTCTCTGAGGTAGAAAACTTTTTTACCCCCAATTCTCTCAGCTCATAATTTATTTAATTTTTATTTTTTTACTCGATTTTTTTTTGTTTATTGTCAAAATATATTAATAAATATCTTGTAAAAAAAAGAATGGTAAACAAATCTTTTTTATTGAACTCGCCAAAATGCTCAAAATGTATGTCTCGCGGCCAGAATACCGCTTTAAGAAAATTTTGAGATTCTGGAAAAGTGATTTAAAAATCGTGCAAATTAGAAATTTTCAAATACTTTCCCGGTTTCTTTCACTGGTTCCTCTCAAGACATTTATGAAAAAGCCATGAATGTAAAAAACTAAAAAAACACGCTTTAAAGGAAAACCGAACCAAAAAGTAACAAATAATTTTTATGTAAAAATAAATAATACAATATTTTTTATTGTAAAAAGCGTGGGGTGCATGATATCAATTGTTATAAATATTTCATTTGTAGCTACTGATAAAAGTGGAGTTATTATAACCATATAGTAAAAAGCACCCCACGCTTTTTACAATAAAAATTATACATACATACATGCATACATACATACATACATACATACATACATACATACATACATACATACATACATACATACATACATACATACATACATACATACATGCATCCATACATACATACATACATACATACATACATACATGCATCCATACATACATGCATACATACATACATACATACATACATACATACATACATAAATACTAGGGTGAAAGTTATTTGGGTTTTGGCGAAAAAAGTTCGGTGCCACCCCAAAAACATAATCAAGGTGTATCAAAAAAAATCTTTCTAAAGTTTGGAGGTGCTCGGAAAATTGGAAAACGCGCCACCGGGCGATTGAAATTTTAAATGGTTTTTGGGCATCTCTACAGAGCTTATCATTAACAAAATTATGAACGGAAAAAATTGAAAAAATTTGGTTTTGTACACCATACTATGCACAATGAGTGTACCAAGTTTCAAATTTTTCTCATTAATATCATACTCGGAAAAAAAAATCATTGATGCGTGGGACAAATACATGTATTTTACATTTAAAATTTGAATCGCTCGGTGGCGCGTGTTCCAATTTACCGAGCGCCTCCAAACTTTACGCAGATTTTGTTTTGATACACCTTGATTATGTTTTTTGGGTGGCGTCGAACTTTTTTCGCCAAAGCCCAAATAACTGTCACCCTAATACATACATACATGCATACATGCATACATACATACATACATACATACATACATACATACATATATACATACATACATACATACATACATATATACATACATACATACATACATACATACATACATACATACAAACATACATACAAACATACATACAAACATACATACATACATACATGCATGCATACATACATACATACATACATACATACATACATATATACAGGTGAAACTAATAAAAGCGTGTTAAAAAACTCAGGAACTCATGGACCATTTTCCAATTTGCATGATTTTTTTTTGCGTAACATAGATTCAGACCAGTCTATTTACCTGAATTGTGAGAGTTACAGGTGCGCAACACTCGGTCTGTCCGTAACCTTCGACTATCAGGCATCCCAAAGCGCATCTCGCAAAGGTGAGAACATTTCCGGCCAACGGAGCCGATCCGACGACCATCAATCTCAGTCTTCCTCCCATCGATTCCTGTATCTTTTTGAACGCTATTCTATCCCATATGCTGTTGCTCCTGACGATGCTCTTCTTGATCTCCGACTCCTTCGACCTCATTCCCATATTGAAGAGCATCTTCTTGAGAAACGAGCTTTGAAGTTCCGCCTGTACCTGAAAAAAAAACACATGGACAATAAAAAAAAAACAAAACCCGGATGTTGATGACGGATCTTATGTCATCGACCTTCGCCTCGAAGCTCGTGAGCTTGAAAAAAAGAACTATGTACCATTTGGGCAACATTATATACCGAGCGTTGGAGCTTGACGCAAAGCTCACGCGACTGTTTAGAATTTATATTTAGAGCACTCTGAGAATGAACCTCGCTATCTTACAGCTGACGTCCTCGTTTCATGGCATTGAGCGACTAAAAGCGTCTTCTTTCGCATGTGCCCGCGTCTCTTTGTGTATGTTTTGCCGTGTGGATTTTTCCAACCCTCTATAACTACCCACTCATAACCCACGCGATAAACATGTTTGTTTCGCAAAGGTACACATCGAGTATTGAATGAGAGTATATCAATTGATAAGTGATGGAGTAAACAGAAATGGTATTTATAGGTCGAACTAAATCCAAGCCAATGGGCACTTGATTTTAGGCTGAGGAGAAAGCTACTGGAAAAAGGGGGTTACTTTGACTTTAAGGGGTTGACAATTTTTGGCGCTATTTTGACAGAGCTCCAAAAACCGTCAAAGTTAACCTTAGAGTCAAAGTAACTCCGTTTAACGGTAATCTTTTCTGTACAAGCGACGTTGCAGTAAGTTCATCCCAACCTTGATCCCTATTTTTACGAATGCCTTCCATCGGACCATCTTTATGGTAGACTTTTTCCAGCATTATCGAGTCATAACTGCACATTTTCAATGTTACGACTTCCCCTTAGTAAAGCGGTTCTTTCATCGTACGAGTGGTATTCATCCCCAGCTTTTACCCCAGTAGGGTTTCGATCGGATAATCCCATTGCTACCCTTGTCTCGGGTCTGATAGCGATGTTATCAGACTGTTCGAACTTGAAGATGTTTTATGGCGCTTTTGTACTTTAAATCAGAGTCGTAAATAATGCATTACTTTGATAATGCATTACTGTATTTATTACCGATTACACTGCATAATGTGAAATGGATAAGTGTACCATTACAAAATACAAAAGTAATGTGTAATTAATGCATGTGCCATTACGAATAAAAAAGTAATGTGTAGTGGATGCGTGTTCCATTACAATTAAAAAAAGTAATTTGTAATGGATCCATGTCCCATTACAAATGAAAAAAGTAATGTGTAATGGATGCATGTGCCATTACAAATAAAAAAGTAATGTGTAATGGATGCGTGTTCCATTACAAATAAAAAAGTAATGTGTAATGTATGCATGTTCCATTACAAAAAAAAAGTAATGGATAATGGATGCATGTCGCATTACAATTAAAAAAAGTAATGTGTAATGGATGCATGTGCCATTACAAATAAAAAAAGTAATGTCTCATGGATGCATGTTCCATTATACATAAAAAAGTAATGTGTAATGTATGCACGTTCCATTACAAATTACAATTTTAAAAATAAGTAATTTGCAGTGAAGAACATTCCATTACAAATAGAAAAATTGCCGTGCTCGTATTAGAAACTTGCACATTGCTGTCTCATTATTTTATTTCGCTCACTAAAAGTCCATCGACAATTATCACAAATGATCCATAAAGTTAAAAAATAGAAACAAAAAAAAACAGACAGTTCATCGTTAAATATGAAGTACGAAAATGTACTCAACCCCAAAAATTATCCAACTTTATATTGAACTTGCTTTTACACGCTGTTACCCATAATTATAAGCAATCTAATAAAAATTCCAAGTTACTGATACAAAATTTGTCGCTTTATTGAATCCTTAAATAATGTGCATGTTCTTTTTTTTTTAAGTTTATGGATCCTTTGTGATAATTGTGTATGAACTTTTAGTGAGCGAAATAAAAGAATGAGACAGCAATGTGCAAGTTTTTAAACGAGCACAGCAATTTTTCTATTTGTAATGGAACACGCATCCATTACACATTACTTTTTTTTATTTGTAATGGGACATGCATCCATTACACATTACTTGTTTTATTTGTAATGGAATATGCATACATTACACATTACTTTTTTTATTTGTAATGGAACATGCATCCATTACACATCACTTTTTTATTTGTAATGGGACATGCATCCGTTACACATTACTTTTTTTTTATTTGTAATGGTACATGCATCTGTTACACATTACTTTTTTTATTTGTAATGGCACACGCATCCGTTACACATTACTTTTTTTTATTTGTAATGGCACACGCATCCATTGCACATTAATTTTTTTATTTGTAATGGCACACGCATCCATTACACATTACTTTTTTTTATTTGTAATGGCACATGCATCCATTACACATTACTTTTTTATTTGTAATGGGACATGCATTCATTACACATTACTTTTGTAATTTGTAATGGAAAACTTGTCCAATACCCATTGTTTAAAATAATGGGTAATGCATTACTGTTACATTACTATTTCCACAACTCTGCTTTTGATAGACAAAGCGCTTAAATTATTTTGAGGAAACAGACGCATAGAGAAGGATCTGGGAAGATCTATCGTTGTGTTCTCGAAAAAATGATATATGATATATCCGCTGGTGATGCCTGGGAGAAATGTTTTATTGAGTGGTAAAGAATGGAACCGAAAAATGTAATCAATGGCTCTACAATGGTCATTTAGGATTAAAAGTGAAGTGACACTTTTTACTATTCATTGTAAACAGGGCTTCACTGGCAAAACCGTGGGAAATATAAAGTGGAGTACATTTCCATTTGCTGGCAATGTATTTTTTTTGTTTCAGTGGTTACTTGATAAGTGAATGCGAAACTAAATGATATTCAATGGTACCACGAGTGGGAGTCACACCATTGGTGAATCCTTATTGATTTACCTTTGACAGAGTGCAGTTAATAGTTTTGAGTGGGACCTTTTAAAATGTAATTAAGGGAGTATTCTGGTCTAGAATTTTGAAAAAAAATCAATTTTTTTACTATTGTAAAAAAATTAGAAACTATGGATTGAGAGAAAGGATGGTACCTAATCAAAATAGTTATTTGCTTTCGAAAGATTAGTGTGAATGTTTTTTGGTGGTGTGCAGACATTCCCTGACTACAAAAAAAAAATTAAAACCTGGAAAGAATTATCCGATACACGCCAAGATGAAAAATGTCTAAGACCCTAAGCCGCGGCTTCTTTTACACCAGACGAGCAATCGCGTGATCGCTATTCCTAAGGAATTCAGATGTTACGAACTTGGCTTACCATGTTCTGTGCGTGTTGCTACCACCGTTAACTTTACCCCACCTGGCATATTATATTTCTGAACACCGTCTCAGTGGGGCTGTAATCGGATAACTGGAAACCCTACATTGATAATCATAATAACTTTTCTACCAACCAGTGACGCCGTATAGTAATCAATCATAATAGTCCTGTCTTAATGAGGTTCATCTGGTACACGATTTTCAATACAGATGTTGATAAAAAAAATCAGAATATAGTTATTAGTATCTAAAAACCCATCTGTTAAAATTTCAAGATCCGAGGATACGTTGTATGTGAGAAATAAATAGAAATGTAATTCCTAAATAACATGGGTTCTTATGGGGTTCCGTCTATAAATATTAAATTCACAATCATTACAATACAGATTTTGACGGAAATTTAAGAAATTATGAAAAAGTATCTAAGGAATATTTTTAGAGCTTCATAAAATCGATTAGGCACTTGTGAGATTAATAATAAATTAATTAATCTCGAAAATGCTGATTATTTTGAGGTTAAGCATTGTCCATGACTACGCTAGTCACCGCTTATTTTGAGGTTAAGCATTGCCATTTTTCTTTTGACTCACTCGGTACCAGATGAATCTCCTTAAATTGTCGAAGATGTTCCTTTCACGTGATGCCCGCGGTCAGTGAAACCCAGGAAAAGTGCAGGATGCTCTCAGAATTAGTATTGAAAATTGGTCAGAGAAATTAGGGGAATCGAAAAAAAAATTTCGATCAATCTGGGAAAATTGCAAGTTTTTAATGTTGTGTAAGGTAAAGCGAAGTTTTAGTCGTATTTAAAGAGTGCACCCAAAAAAAAGATCTAGTCGTAGGTACTATAATCGTTTATTTGATTATTTTTTAGTTACTTCAAAGAAAATTTTCTTTCCATCCAATTTTGGGCGATATTTACTTTCACTATATTTATTTATTTGAATTCCCTGTCATCGAGAAACAGGCGTTGAAGAAAAATTCTATTCGTTGTTACTAAATACCTATTCACCCGTAATCTCATCCGATCATATCTACAGATTTGTTAGTACCCCAAAAATCCGCCAGGTGGCTACCTCTCGCACAAGCGAACCTGCCTCTCGATGCCTATATACTTTCCAAGCTCCTCTATGTTTGATATCCTTATTTTTCAGTATGGATATCAAATACATTGAACATTGCGGTAAAACGCAAGATTGTCGAATCCCCGAAAAGGATTCCCATAAGAAGGGTATTTTTTCTTTTCCCTTCTGTTAAAGAAAAGACGAAGCTCAACGAAATTGTAGACTTCATATGTGTAGCTATACATTCAAAGATTGAAATGTTTAAAAATATATATTATGTAAATATTAAAAAAAAATTATTTCATTTAAATACATATTTGTTCAGTTTTAAATAATATTTATTAATATTAAATAATAGTACATTACGATACGAGTGCGTTGAAACTTTTTCTGACGAGTGTGAGTTTGCAGCATGAGCCGAAGGCGAATGCTGCAATTACACGAGTCAGAAAAATGTTTCTCGCACGAGTTTCGTACAAAATTTTATTGCACGAGTGCGTAAAGTGCCCGCTTCTCGCACGCGCAGCGAAGCGAAGCGTGCGAGAAGTGGTCACTTTACGCACGGAGTGCAATAAAAATTTATTAGATCGCAATATATTTTCCTAGTAGGTCATTAAAAAAAAAAATTCGTTGACATGAATAGAGTTGTATCAGGCCGGCCTACAACTAAAAAAATTTATTTGGCTTGACTAGGATTTAGTTAAATGTACTAGATCTTTTTTCTGGGTGTGAGGCAGAGAAGACGAAACAAAAGAGAGTAAAAGAGCTTCACAATTAAGAGAAAACATCACCATCATTTTTCGATTATAGCCACTACATTGTTTATCAATATTTTCCAATAGAAAAAAATTTAAGTTCCGCAAGATCATGCATTAGGGGGTTATATCTAGTGTGTGAATCTAATCCTTGGAATATTTTTATTGCATTTTGTCAAAGTACATTGTCTGAAGAAAGTTTCCTCCAAATTCCATCAGGATCTGAGTAGGAGAATCAAATTTACGGCTATTTATAGTGCGCTACATAAAAAAGCAAAAAAATACGTGTGCAACTTTAAATGCGATTATCTCGGATTTTTTTTTCTTAAGGGTTTATATGCAGTCAGGATTTTCAAAAAATCGATTTTTTTAAATTTCATTTTCGTAATTGACATATATTTAAGTATACAGACAGAAAATTTAATGTCAATCCGAGAAACATTTTCGAAGTTATAGGCATATTTGTAAATCCGCAATTACTATGTGGGTCATTCCATGTCAAATCGACTAATAGTTCGAATCGACCCTTTTCAATTTCGATGAAATTCGGGCAGAAGTTTGCTTTTATCATATAACGAAGTTCTACCAAAGGAAACAAATTAAATTTTTTTTTTCGAAAGTTATCAACAATTTCACCATTTTTATTTTACATTTAGTTTATTTTTACCAAGTTTATTTTTTTAATATCTCGAAAACTATTATAGCTAAGTTAAGTAAAGTTGATCAATCATGTAATTTTGTAATTTTGAGCAGTAAAAATGTCAATGAATGACATAAGAATGTTAAAACAGAAACATAATTGAATATTCGTTTTTATTTTTTTGGTAAAGTTATTTATTTGGTAAATATATTACTTATACATAAATTTCAGGATCTGTCAAGATCAGTACAAGGTATTATGTAAAAAAAAATTGAACCAAAAATTTAATGTTGATCGTGGATTTTCACGATTTTCAAAAATTTTAGATTCTCCAAATTCATCATTAAAAAAAAAAAAAATTCGGAATATTTTTTACATTTATACTTATACTTTTTTTGATATTTATATTTGAGATGGAATGACCCATGCGTAAAGTGAAATCATTGACTTCATTGTTTATCAATATTTTGCAATAAAAAAAACTTTCACTTGGCAAGATCACGTACGAATTGTGTACTGTCCGACTCCGTTATCCTAATACTCCAGTCAGAAAAAAATAATTGAAAATCGACGCGTTTCTAGAGCTCAACCCTGAACCCCTGAGGCTAAATTATAGACGACTCGATCACCATATATTCTGCATCGTTACTTTTTTCTGGAAGCTTATAATTCTATACATAGAAGACCCCTAACCTATTCTCTTAATAGAGAACCCGGTAACGATTTTCTTTTTTCTGAAAGGTCAGTGCTTCTAGAGATAATGAGGTAGCTATGAAACCTTCTCTTCCTAACTTGTAGGTCACGTGGTACACCTGTGAATTCACCTTGAGTCAAGAGTGCTAAAATTAAGGGTGCAGCCTATAGAAGTAACCTTCCGTGGTCACGTGGGGTCAAAACGAACCCACGACTACTTTTCTTTTTTCTTCTCTATGAATTTTTTTGCATATATAGTCATCTGATTTTTTATAAACCAATTTTTAATACATCAACTACAGTCGAAGTCCGCATTTCTTGACCGGACGAATGTAGGCCATTCCCACATCTTGACTTCTCCTACAGTCCCCACTTTCGATACGACGCCATATTGTACGCCACAAGCGTGCATGCTCCTGTGAGCACGCGCATGCTCTTAGGAGCGCGCACGCGCTGTTCTTATCTCGGCACACTTGCGCAGGCGCCTACAAACTACCGGGTTATAGAGTGGTGCAACCATCAATAGGAGAAGTCAAGATGTGGGAATGGTTGCCATGGTAACCCGGTCAAGATGTGGGAACGGTCACGAAATGGGGGGTTAAGAAATGGGGACTTCGACTGTAGAATGTTTGAAGGATGTTCCGTGGTTTTTTTTAGATTTTTCCAAACGATAATTTGGTCACGATACTCGTTCAAAAATGGGCAAGGTGAAATCGACCCAGATAAGTGTGACCACGGAGGGTTAGTAAAAACCCAACTGGGAAAGTCTCGCAACTTACTTTGTCGTACATGCGATTGAGCAGTCTGGGAACCGCTGGCATGACCGTTGGCCTGAGTGCCTTCATGTCATCCGGAAGTCGTTTTATATCGCCGCTGTAAAAACCAACCGAACCACCGACCATGTACATCCCATTTTCGCAGCATCTCTCGAGCATGTGCGCCAGCGGCAAAAAGCTTATCATAACGTCACGTGCAGCTGGTTTGTGGTCACCAAGTTGGAGAATGACGGCACAAACACCAGCCATCACGTTCTGATGGGTCAGCATAACTCCCTTTGGATTTCCCGTTGTACCGGAAGTGTAACAAACTGTGCACAGGTCCGATGGACGCGGCGGAACTTCCGGATGATTCCGCTGCGAACCTAAACGCTCGATGTCCTCGAACCTCAGCAGTTCGACTCCTCGATTCTTCGCACGTTGATTCGTCGCTGGCCTCGTTTCCTTCACCACGATTAACTTCCTCAGGCATCTTTAAGCACAATCAAAACTTCTGTGCGTAACTCGGTCGCTTCTTCGAGCCAATGCTTTGGGCCAAGGTAAACTAAAATCTTTGAACTGTTTTTTTTTCACAAATATCGAGTTGAAAATTGTGACTAATCCGTGGGTCCATCTGGTTCATTGAATGACGCAGACAGAGCCACTATTAATATTTTTATGGACAAAGTCAGCTTGGTGGTAAATAGATTGGAAATTTGATCTGATATCGGATTCGCAGCTTTGAGTGCAAATTGGGTCGTAAGTTAGCACATCGACACTTGATACTGAAAATTTGATATTCTCAATTCTAACACAAGGTTTAAGGCTGTCGAGTCAGCGTCAAAAATCCGATTTTTGAACATAAACATAAATGTTCGTTGAATATGGGCAAGCCTGACCAATGGTCCATCATTTGACGTATCAAATGAAGAAATTTTTGACGCTAGTTGGAACCCTTGAGGTCCAGTGCTTCTCTCATAAAACAATTTTTGATTTGAGCACTACGCTGTGCACACTGAAAAAAACGGATAGCTGCAGTGACAATTTTTTGCTTAGCCTTCGCATACTTTAGCCGCTTTATGGCTAAACGGTTTGGTCAGGATCGTGCAGCTATCCGTTTTTTTCAGTGCACGATCCTGATCAAACCGCTTGACGGATCATATCCTACGACGTCTCATTTTCTTCGTCACACTTTTTTGGACTGCTTAAGTGCGGCACATTTTTTTTTAGCTCAAAAATTGATTATATTTATGTTTAGGTGTTTATGTTTAGGTCATGTTTAGGTCAAAAATTTCTTCATGTGATGCGTCAAATGATGGACCTTTGTTCAGGTTTACACGTAGTCAACGAACAATTACATTTATGTTCAAAAATCGGCGTTTTGACGCTGACTCGGTTCCCTTAAAATTGATTAAACTGGATTTTAACATTGGTTTTCTTGCAATTTTGTGGTGTGGATTTAGGGTCTTCTCCGACCCTTCGAAGCGTCTATGTTTTTATTAAAAAGGTATTTTTAATTTTTTAAATTTATTGATAACATTCTATTTACTAAGAAACTGAGCCGATATACTTATGTTGGTTTCTCATAGAGGACGCTGGGTTTCAGTTTAAAAAATTCGAACCTTGCATGCTAGTATTTGAAAAATGCCATAATTATAGTAACTTACTTAAGGGAGATGAACTAACTTACTTAATTAGGAGATAAACTTGCTTATGAATATGCAAAAAAATTGATTTTTTCAAAATTCTAGACCAGAATACTCCCTTAAGTAAGCTAACCAATTAGTTAACTTACTTCAGGGAGATGAACTAACTTACTTAATTAGGAGCTGAACTTGCTTATGAATATGCAAAAAAATCGATTTTTTTTTAAATTCTAGACCAGAATACTCCCTTACTTAATTAGGAGATGAACTTGCTTATATATCTGCAAAAAAAATGATTTTTTCAAAATTCCAGACTAGAATACTCCCTTAAGTAAACTAACCAATTAGTTAACTTACTTATTAATCCCTTAAGTAAGTTAACTAATTGGTTGAAAAAATTCATTTTTTCGAAATTCTGGACCAGAATACTCCCTTACTTAATTAGGAGATGAACTTGCTTATGAATATGCAAAAAAATTGATTTTTTTCAAAATTCTAGACCAGAATACTCCCTTAAGTAAGTTAACCAATTAGTTAACTTACTTAAGGGTGATGAACTAACATACTTAATTAGAAGATGAACTTGCTTCTGAATGTGCAAAAAAAAAGATTTTTTTTTTAAATTCTAGACCAGAATACTCCTTTACTTAATTAGGAGATGAACTTGCTTATGAATATGCAAAAAATCGATTTTTTCAAAATTCTAGACTAGAATACTCCCTTAAGTAAGCTAAGCAATTAGTTAACTTACTTACTCCCTTAAGTAAGTTAACTAATTGGTTGAAAAAATTGATTTTTTCGAAATTCTAGACCAGAATACTCCCTTAATTAAGAGATGAACTTGTTTTTGAATGTGCAAGAAATTGATTTTTTCAAAATTCTAGACCAGAATACTCCCTTACTTAATTAGGAGATGAACTTGCTTATGAATATGCAAAAAAATTGATTTTTTTCAAAATTCTAGACCAGAATACTCCCTTGAGTAAGTTAACTAATCAGTTAACTAATTAACTTAAAAACTTAATAAGTTAAGTAATTAGTTAACTTACTTAAGGGAGATGAACCAACTTACTCAATTCTTCTACATAATGGTATGTGTTTTGATATTAAGTTATGAACTGTTAAGGTAGAGGTTCAATTTGCTCACCTTGGGGCCTTATCCAGTAAGAGATTGCACTTTTTGTCGTCCTCGCATATAACGAGACTGATCTCAGCCTGATTGATGATGTAGGCACATGCGTCTGGCCCGAGTGTGTCGTAAAGCGGCACGACAACGAGCGAATAACTGTAACACGCTTGCTCGGTGAGTATCCACTCGGGACAATTTTGACTGTAGAGACCAACGAGGGTTTGGGGTCCGGGACTGAGGCCACATGATATAAGACCCGAGCCGAGATTTTTGGCTCTCAATAAGGCCTCATTGTAGTGGAGCCACTGATAGGGCTTTGTCGGCTCTTCTCTCCAGCCAAGGCACTGTCCATTATCTGTGTTTATTTATTATATAAATTTATTAGTGATAAATTAACAATCGACCAACATCAATAATGAATTATTATGATTTATGATTTATGATTTATGATTTATGAATTATGATTTATGATTTATGATTTATGATTTATGATTTATGATTTATGATTTATGATTTATGATTTATGATTTATGATTTATGATTTATGATTTATGATTTATGATTTATGATTTATGATTTATGATTTATGATTTATGATTTATGATTTATGATTTATGATTTATGATTTATGATTTATGATTTATGATTTATGATTTGTGATTTATGATTTATGATTTATGATTTATGATTTATGATTTATGATAATTCGAAAATCCCGATTTTATACGAGCGGGAGTTAAATTTTAGGGGTTTAAAAATGTATTTTTGAGTTCTTATGATTGGCGGGAAAAAATCTGGACTAATTAGAATTTTAATGGTAAATAGAGCATCTGGTTGTGGTGCTTACAAAAAATTATGACAAAATGTAAACTCTGGATATTCTTTGATCCTGCCGCAAAGTGTACATTGGAGAAACCGGAAGTAAAATAAGTAGATGCATAATAAAATAGAAAAATAAAGTAAAAATAATAAAATAGAAATATAAAGTATGAAAATTGTAAAAAGTGTAAAGTAAAAAAAGTTTTTCTCCAAGAATCATCCGCAGTTTTCGTTCGATTTCGATATTTCAAGGTACGCTTTATGCTTTGAAAGATTCTCTATCGATTCACTGCGGTTTCATTAGTTATTGTCAATAAAAAAATTAATCATTTGTTGTTTCGGTGAAAAAAGTCAAAAAGCTACAATTTTTAAATTGTGAATGGTAATTTAAACGGTCAGTCGATGGAAAATCTTGCAGCCCAGAATCACTAAAATTGAACAAATAATGCAAATTATTTTTGGAAAATACTGAACAAAAATACACCTGGTAGAAAAATGACATTAAACAGCTGATACTTTGACAGATTGAGTTATTGGTGATATATGATCATATTTGTAGAGAATGAACCATTCGAATTTAATGAAAAATTTTAATTTTCCAAAAGTAATTTTTGAGAGTATGACCCGAGCAATTTCAGTAATATTGATAATTGTTTTGGCATGAACGAAGTATAAACAAAGAATTTACATTATTTAATTTGGTGAAGATCAAAAAAAGGGAAATTGTGTGAAATTTTGAATTTTCTTAAAAATCTTTCAACTCTTCAATTCAATTATTTGGTAAATTTTTTGAAATTCATTGCATATACATAATGATATTTATTGTAGATAAAAATTAAGAATGAATATAAAAAATACTGTTTGTGGTGAAAAAAATCATTAAAAAAAATTGTAAGAAATAGTCTTTTTGTTTTCGTTTTGAACATTTCTTTTTACAAATATTTTGATAGAAAAATACTCGATATTTTTTTTTGCGAAAACCAAGCTTTTTTATTACAAGAAGCAAAAGTGTACGAACGAACTTTATATATTTTACTCAAAAATAAAGTTGTCAAAATAACCGAGAAAATGCGAAATTTTCAAAAATTTACTTCTTAGATTTTTCACGCTTTCACGAAGCTTTCTGTGGGAAATGAATGTGGGTCATCCCATGTCAAATCGATCAATAGTTGGAATCGAGTCCTTTCAATTTCGGAAGTTTTCTTTTAGGTATCATAAAACGAAGTTCTACCAAAGGAAACTTTTTTTCGAATGGTATGCAAAATTCAAAAATTAACATTTTTTTCAATTTTTCAAGTTTATTTTTCAAATATCTCGAAAACTACTATAGTTACGAAAAATCGTTTTGGGTTCTTCTTAAAGAGTATACTTGGGGCTACGAAAAAAAAAATATTCCGAATTTTTTTTTTTTAAAGGATAAATTTGGAGAATTTTTAAAAATCGTGAAAATCCACGATCAACATTTAATTTTTGGTTCATTTTTTTAAATATAAATCCTTGTACTGATTTAAAAGATCCAGGAATTTTCAGAATACTGTTTTTTTTGTCAAAAATCTGAATTTTTGAATTTTGGTAAAGAAAACATTTTTTTTCTGGTAGAACTTCGTTTTACGATAAAAAAAAATTCTGTCCAAATTTCATCGAAATTGAAAGGGGTTGATTCCAACTATTGGTCGATTTGACATGGAATGACCCATATAAAAGAAGGTACTTTCTCGAGTGAATGCCCAAAAGTGACAGGAAAGCTTTATGTGAATTGTAAATTTGGAGGGTATAAATATTTTACGATAACAAAAATTTGTCAATGTTGTTGTTGTTTTCTCTTTGAAAATCCGTCCAAAGTTTATTATTCTCTCTCTTTCGAGCCGGCGCGAATCGGCCGTGTAATATTAGCCAAAGTATCGCGAGAAGAGCGTCGTTGGCCTCGTGAGCGCGAGTCACGTCAACGCTCAAAGCTCGTGACAACCGCACCACTTCTTATGACGCTTCACGAGTCTCGTGATTGTTTTTTTTTTCAATTTTTTTTTTACCACCGAATATTTATGATTTTCGAAACAGAAATAAAAAAAAAACGCCAAAATTGTCAAACAGGAAAAATCAAGTCGCTAAATCCACTCTGGCATTTCTGAAATTCTCGCCCGAGGAATTTCGTTTGCCTGACAAATTTTCACGCGCACCTGTCGACCAATAAATTCGTACTGCATGCTCCGAAAGATTTCCTTTTGCTGTCGAATGTCACAGTAAAAAAAAAAAAATAATGGTCATAATGACGAGGATGAAATAGTAAATAAGATAATAATAGTTATCGTGAAATAGTGATAAATATCGTTATATTAAATAATATGACATATATATGATATAATATATGAGTCATTCCATGTCAATTCAACGACGTTTTGGCGGTGACTCCGGTTGATTTTTTTTATTTTTCAATGTTATACATGCAAAAAGAATTATCCATGTAAATTTTTAGCTCTCTATCTTGAACCATACTGAAGTTATTGATTTTTGAATAAATATTCTTAAAATAATCATAACTTCTACAATAACCAAGATGTTCATTTTCTTTTGTTTTTCAATGCACTTCTTGAAAAAAATTAAAAAAATTAAGAAAAAAAAATGTGTAATGTCTTTTTGGCTGTTTTAAGGTTAAAAATTGGATTTTTTTTTCAATGGGACTTCCTTCAATTTTTTTCAAACAAAATTATAAAATTCTACGTAAAAAAAGAAAAATTTTGAGATTTTACCAAAGATGGGATTCAAATAACTTGTTATTAAAAAAAAATTTCGATTTTTCTTTTCGTAATTTTTTCCTTCTATGCTTACAATAGTTGATTTCAATGACGTTAAAATAAATAATTTAACTTCTCTCACATATTTCCTTTGATAATTATAATAATTAACATTAAGAATTACAATTTCTAGGTAAAAAAATTGAATAAAGTGCAAAACGTACTTGAATTGTAATGCAAATAGTTAATTATTATAATTTACAAAGGAAATATGTGAGAGAAGTAAAATTATTTTTTTTAACATAATTGAAATCAACTATTTTAGTCATCGAAGGAAAAAAGATCAAAATTACGAGAAAAAAATTGGTTTCTATTTATTGTCAAGTTATTTGAATTCCATCTTCGGTAAAATCTTGAAAATTTTATTTTTTTTACGTAGAATTTTATAATTTTATAATTTTAATAATAACATCTTTAAAAAAAAATCGAAGGGGGTCACCGACAATACGTCGTTGTATTGACATGGAATGACTCATATATATCAGATATTATATATCAATATAATATATAATATAATATAATAGCATTATATTTAATAATAATGATATTCGTTTGGTTTTTGGCGAATTTTCCTAAAGCCTCGAGATTTTAATGACGGAGCCAAAAGTGTGAATTTTTCATGTTTTCAGCGCGACCGAGCAAAAGACAACTTGAGCGTGTTTCTCGCGATTTCATGGTTAATTCAAAATTTTGCATTTCCGTTGTCATTGAAAAACGATTATTAAGGTGTTTGGAACGCGATTTCTTTAACGATTTTTGTGATTATGTTTTCAATGAAACTATATTTTCGATGATCGAACCGTAAAAATTGAAATATTTGTTAATATTTGCAAATTGATGAAAAAAGCATTGTTAGGCAAATGATTTTATAAAAAAATACGAATGTAAAATTAACATATGTCAGAACCGACATTTTGGAAAACGATAGCAAAAATTCTCTTGACTCTGAGGTGTAGAAAATATTTGCAATTTCCAAATGCAAAGTATTTCTCTTTGTGAATTAAATTAAAAAAATATAAATATTAAATACATATATCCGAGCTTACAATTTTCAAAAAGGTCTCAATTAACGAACGAAAGAATAATCTTGAGTTCATCTACCGGAAAATATTTCAAGTTATCTAATAATTAAATTTCTTTATGAGGAGTTCTTTTTCAACCGGGCCACTTTTTTTTTCACCCTCTCCAATTTTTTTCAAAATCTTTAAGTTTGAAATATCAGTCAAAAGGAACGTCTGTGATTTTTTTAAAGATTTTTTTAGGCGTCCATTCAGGGTTTTCAATTTTTCATTGCGAACGCTGTATCTCAAAAAATATTCATCAAACAAAAAAAAACATAAGAATAAAAACTTATTTATTTTTTTCACTTTATCGAAAAAAATTGCAATCATAATTTTTCTGCATTGAGAAAATTGAAAAAAAAAATAAATTTGAAAAAAAATAAAAGCCCTGCGAAATCTCATAACCGCATACAGATTTCGCAGGGTTTTTATTTTTTTTCATCGCAACCATTGCAGGTGCCATTCTGAAATTTTTTTCACGTACTCTTTACCCAATGACGGACATCCTGTAAAATTTGTACCGAAATCAAAAGTGTGTTATTAGGTTTAAAAAAATTTTCATTCTAATTTTTTTGCCAAATTTCCATTTTCGCAATGCAGAAAAATTATGATTTTAATTTTCTTCGATAAAGTGGAAAAAATAAAAAAGTTTTTATTTTTATGTTTTTTTTTGTTTGATGAATATTTTTTGAGATACAGTGTTCGCAATGAAAAATTGAAAATCCTGAGAGGACGCCTAAAAAAATCTTGAAAAAAATCACAGACGTTCCTTTTGACTAATATTTCAAACTGGCAGATTTGAAAAAAAATTGGAGAGGGTGAAAAAAAAGTGGCCCGTTTGAAAAAAAACTCTTATATGGGATAAATGAATTTTTTCCAGTAGAATCTCCGAACTTAATTATAAACAATATTGTTTGCATAATAGATTTAGTAATATTTAATAATCAGAAAGATTCTCACAAATTGTCGTTTACGAAAGTATAATTTAGCGAGTAAATGACCCCGCAAATTGCACCTGGTGGTTTCCGTCAAGTAAAAAGACACTCTGTGGTTTGATAAAACGCAGCGACGCGAAAACTCACTAGACTCTTTGGCACCTCTGCGAAAAGCTTCGTAGAGGGTCCTCACATCGTCGTGTATGTAACTTATGAATCTTCCCTCCTTGCTGTCCTTGTAGAATTTCGAGACCCTGATTAGCTCGGCACCCTGCAAATAATCGTTGCAATCGATACTTGACACAATAGACGTTTTTTCTTGATTTTTTCAATCTTTTCCTTTTGTTTGTTCGTTCTTTTGTTCAATCATCCCAACTCCCTCGTTAATAACAAATTATAACTAAACTAAACTAAAAAATCGTAAGGATAGAAAAAAAAAAATTCTGCAAGTTAAAGAATCCTGAGAAATGTTTGATTTTCATTTTAAAGCAATTTCGTTATTATAATAAATTTTTTTTCTAATTCGAAAGAATTTCATGAAAATTGACGTTTTTTTAACGATAAAATGAAATGATTTCTATTTCCTTATTTTTATTGAGTTCTATTCAATTCTGCAAATTGAAGAATTCTGAGAAATGTTTGATTTTCGTTTTATAGCAATTTCATTAATACAATAATTTTGTAAACAATAAACAATTTTTTGAATTTTTTCATTGATTCTAAAGAATCTCATGAAAATTGACTTTTTTTAACGATGAAATGAAACAATTTCAATTTATTGCTCGTTCTATTTACTTATTTTTTTTTGTTTAGGTTCATTCAATTCAGTTGAAGGATCCTGAGAAATATTTGTTTTTTATTTTACGGCAATTTCGTTATTATAATAATTTCGTAAACTATGAACAATTTTTTGAATTTTTTCTTGATTTCTAAAGAATATCTTGAAAATTGACTGTTTTTTAACGATAAAATGAAATGATTTCAATTTATCGTTCGTTCTATTTACTTTGTTTGTATAGTTTTATTCAATTCTTCAAGTTGAAAAATCCTCAGAAATACTTTATTTTGATTTTACATCATTTTCGTTATTTCGTAAACACTCAACAATTTTTGAAATCTATTCTTAAATTCTAAGGAATTTCATGAAAATTTTCTTTTTTTTAACGATAAAATAAAATAATTTCAATTTATCGCTCGTTATATTTACTTTTTTTTTTGTTTAGTTTCATTCAATTCTGCATGTTGAAGAATCCTGAAAAATGTTTGACCTTCATTTTACAGTAATTTCGTTATTATAATAACTTTGTAAGAAAGTAAACAATTTTCGGAATTTTTTTTTTTTCAAAAAAATTTTATGAAAATTTACTTTTTTTTTACAAATCAAAATAAAATGAATTCAATTTATCGCTCGCTCTGTTTACATTTTGTTGTTTAGTTTGATTCAATTCTGTAAGTTGAGGAATCCTGGGAAATGTTTGATCTGTATTTTACAGCAATTTCGTTATTACAATAACTTTGTAAGAAAATAAATCATTTTTGGAATTTTTTTTTTTAATTCTAAAAAATCTCATGAAAATTTACTTCTTTTTACACAACAAAATCACATGAATTCAATTTATGGCTCGTTCTGTTTACTTTTTTTGTTTAGTTTTATTCAATTCTGTAAGTTGAAGAATCCTGGGAAATGTTTTATTTTTATTTTACAGCAATTTCGTTAATATAATAATTTCACAAACAATAAACCGTTTTTGGAATTTTTTATTTAATTCTAAGGATTCTCATGAAAATAGACATTTTTTAATGATAAAATAAAATGATTTCAATTTATCGCTCGTTCTATTTAGTGTTTTTTGTTTAGTTTCATTTAATTATTCAAGTTGAAGAATCTTGAGAAATGTTTGATTTTGATTTTACAGCAATTTCGTTATTATAATAATTTCATAAGCAATAAACAATTTTTAGATTTTTCTCTTTAATTATAAAGGATCTCATGAAAATTGGCTTTCTTAACGATAAAATGAGATGACTTCAATTTATCGCTCGTTCCATTTACTTTTTTTTTTTCAGTTTTATTAAATTCTGCAAGTTGAAAAATACTGAGAAATGTTTGATTTTTATTCTAACGCAATTTCGTTATTATAATAATTTCGTAAACAATAAACAATTTTTAGATTTTTTTCTTTAATTATAAAGAATCTCATGAAAATTGACGTTTTTAACGAAAAAATGAAATGATTTCAATTTATCACTCGTTCTATTTACATATTTTCTTTAGTTTCATGTAATAAATTTTCAGTTACAGAATGTAAAAATTAAGTTTTACGCGAAAATGTTGCTCTACGTGGAGGCAAAAATAGTATAGTTTTCAACATCGTTTTGTCACTGTCTGTTGAAAAATAAAACCAGGGTGTCGAAAAAGAAAAATTCAAATTTGAGGAGTCAAAACATTTCGTTCATGCCACACGATTCACGAGTTTGATTGGGAAAAAGTTTTTCCGGCTGAAGGGAGCGTTGTCGAAAATTTCGTAAGAGCCCGTCAAAAATTCATGCAATTTTTTTGTGGCCTTAAGGTGAAAGAGGGGGGGGGGGGGGGGGGTAACAAAAAAAGTCGCGTAACTCCGGGCGACGCGCCCCGACGCGCCCCCACGTAAGTTTCGAACGAACATCGAGGAAGACCTCGGCGTCGGCTGGCCAGCAAGAGCACTTTTATTTTTGGCCTCTTTCTCTTCCTCTCTCCCTCTCTCTCTCTCTCTCTCTCTCTCTCTCTCTTTCAGCCAACAATTTTTATATATGACTCTTCGTGTTCCCTATCTATTTCCACGAGATTTATTCACTCGGCCCGTAAAAAGAAACAAATGAGGGTAAGCGCTCGTTATTCATCATCCAGATCCCAAAAAGTAACAATGATTTTCTAGAATATTGGTAATCACCACCTTAAGGTTTTCCGATTGATCGCTGAGATCTATTGGCGGCCTTATGGTCTCGTGATAGACGCAGCCCGGCATCTCGGTACTCGGACTGGCCTCGTCCCACCACTTCGGATTATTATTTTGGCGGGAAAATTCGAAATTTGGTCAAAGACCGAATTTAAAAAAAAATGGAAAGAAAAATTTCCAAAATTGCAGATTTGGAACACTGTTCGAGTGGGTCTATTTTTTGGGCCCCAGAGAAAATTGGTGGCCCACTTTCGCGGACACCGAACACCACAGTCACACCTGTTTTTATTTATTATTTTCCTCCAATCACCGTGCAAATTCCGTTTTAATTTTTTTTTTTTAATTTTCTATCTATCTCCCCCCGGTTATCCACTAGAAATTTGTATCTCTTCCTTTCGACTCTTCGATCGACCGTCTTCGTTTTCTTTTTTTTTTTTTTTTATTTTCCCAATTGCGAGCTCATTGATGATCACCGGATAAAATATATCGTGTCCGCGCGATCACCGACCGCAAACTGAACTAAACGCTCTTTTAGCCTCGGCTTTGACGATTTTTGGCAAGCTTGAAGAGTCAGGCGGAGGGAGAAATATCGTGGTGGTGGCAGTGGTCGCTTTTTCTCGATGGCTTGATGAACATTGAAACTGCATCCACCAGGATGCGATTTGTGTCTGGTTATAGTGGCTTTTTGTGGGAGTGCGAGAGTCTTAACACCCAGAAAAAAGATCTAGTCGTAGGTACTATAATCGTTTATTTGATTATTTTTTAGTTACTTCAAAGAAAATTTTCTTTCCATCCAATTTTCGACGATATTTACTTCCACTATATTTATTTATTTGAATTCCCTGTTATCGAGAAACAGGCGTTGAAGAAAAATTCTATTCGTTATTACTAAATACCTATTCACCCGTAATCTCACCCGATCATATCTGCAGATTGGTCAGTACCCCAAAAATCCGCCAGGTGGCTACCTTTCGCACAAGCGAACCTGCCTCTCGACGCCTATATCCTCTCCAAGCTCGTCTATGTTTGATATCCTTATTTTTCAGTATGGATATCTAATACATCGAACATTGCGGCAAAACGCAAGATGGTCGAATCCCCGAAAATAGTGATGGCGATATTTGATGAATGTATCGATATTTGGTATCGATACGTATCGGTGGTCTGAGTATCGATACAGGTGTAATATCGGGAATGCGATATCGATATCACCGATATCGATACTCAAATAAAAATGCAAACAAACCTCAGTTCGAAATAAAAACAGTAGTTTTATACCTCAGTCGGTAACAAAAAACTGTAGTTTCTTACCTCAGTTGGTAACAAAAAACTGTCGTTTGTACCTCAGTCGGTAACAATACCGGTAATTTTTTGCCACAGTCGGTAACATAAACTCAATAAAAATCGGTTGTATCGAAATTTCGATATTTATGTATTGCGTATCGATACTTGAAAATATCGTAACGCCAAGAATCGATACAAAATATCGATATTTGGGTCGAAGAGTATCGATATTCCAAATATCGATACTGTATCGCCCATCACTACCCGAAAAGGATTCCCATCAAAAAGGGTATTTTTTCTGTTCCCTTCTGTTAAAGAAAAGACGAAGCTTTACGAAATTGTAGACTTCGTATGTGTAACATTCAAAGATTGAAACGTTTAAAAATATAATATCATCCAAATATTAAAAAAAAAATATTTCACTTAAATACATATTTGTTCAGTTTTAAATAATATTTATTAATATTAAATAAAAATTTATTAGATCGCAATATATTTTCCTGGTAGGTCATTAAAAAAAAAAAATCGTTGACATGAATAGAATTGTATTAGGCCGGCCTACAACTAAAAAAATTTATTTGGCTTGACTAGGATTTAGTTAAATGTACTAGATCTTTTTTCTGGATGTAGAAGAACACTGAGAAAACAGTTTATTTGTGGCAAAGAAATATATTTAGTTTGTTAGTAGTTAAGAAATATTTAATGGGTGTCAAAATGATGTATTGACTGTTAAAAAATATTTAGTAAATTTATTTACTGTTAAGGGGGAACGCCACTGTGACGGGTCAAAAACAATCGCTTTTTTTTCCATTTTCTTAACGTATTTGAGGCATTCCACACTGATTCGACCTGGGTCGAACCTTAACCTTAACCTTAACCTCAACCTTAACCTCTCCGATTTTGTCCGCAATTTTTTATGGTTTTGTAGTGCCTCCGAAGAGCACGCAGGATTTTTTTCAGATTTTTTTGGAGTGATTTGACTCAACTATAATTTTATAAAAAAATTATTTATAGCCCAGATTTAAAAATCTGAAAAAATCACAAGAATCCCGTTTTTTATATGAAAAATTTCAGGCGTTGAGCCAAAGTGGGCAGGGCTTCCTCCTGTTTATAATAAGCTTTTTCGAAAAAATTTTTTTTTTGATATAGAGGGAGGAACCTGAAAATTGAGTAGGCCGTTATCTAAACATTTTTGTATGAAATGAAGGTGTTTAAAAAAATGTTTGGATAAGGGCTCACGCAATTCAGGTTTATGTTTTTATTTAAAAAAAAAAATTCTATAAAGCTTGTTATAAACAGAAGGAAACCCCTGCCCACTTTGGGTCAACGCTTGAATTTTTTCACATGAAAAAGAGATTTTTGTGATTTTTTTCAGATTTTTAAGTTTGGGCTAAAAAGAATTTATTTATAAAATTTTAGTAAAGTCAAATGATCCCAAAAAAATCTGAAAAAAATCCTGAGTGCTCTTCAGAGGGACTACAAAACTGGAAAAAATCACGAACAAAATCGGAGAGGTGAAGGGTCAGACCCAGGTCGAATCGGTATGAAATGCCCCATATATATTCACAAATGTGTAAACAAATTTTTAACTCAAAATCTCAAAAATTGACTGAGATATAACCAAAGGAAGAGCAGGTAGACATTTGGGACTACCTGTCATCGTTTTTTCCCGGGAATAGATAGTTTAATGTAAGTATAAATATTTAAGATATAACTACATTCAGAGTAAACGAATATGCAATGAAAACTATTATATCTCAAAACGACTTTTTTTAACACGGTGGCCATCGATTGCTGAAAAACCAATGAACTGATTTTTAATTTTTGTAATCGTATTGGCTAAGGTTGTGCGTAGCCGATTTTCAAAATTTTGAAAATTACTATCTTTTAAGGCCATTTGAAAATAAAAAAGGTCAAAAACGAAATAAAAATCAAATCAGCGCCATTTCGTGAAAAAATTGCGTCAATCAAAATTGACGCAGAAATAAGTGAAAGTTGCTTTATTTCCTCTCTTCGTAGAGTCAGATTTTTATTAGTTAATTTTGAGCGACCAAAATATTTTTAAACAAATTTTCAAGTCTCCTGAAACGAAAATCTTTCGATTGTGATCTTCTTCTTATCTGACAATATTTTCTAAGCCAGTTGGAAAATTGCTTTGGACGATTGTTCAAGTGTTCCATGAAATTCGATTTGAATTTTTGACGAGATATTTTTTTTTGAGAAATAAAAATTAGGCGTGATGCTTTCAATCCAGTTTTCTCATAGAAATGCGCTATCTAAACGTCATTAAGATGTAGAATTTTGGATAGACGTATAGGAAACCCCGGGAAAAAGGGAAAAATGGTGACGCAATTACTCATCTGCTCTTACATACTACTTCTTCCCACAACGTTCGCTTGTCATTTTTGATCATTTAAATATATAACCAACTGTGTTGACTCTCTGAATCACAGAAGCTTCCTCAATTTTTCGTCTCACTTCGCTCTACTAAGATACAGTAGCGTTCAAAAGTTTGGCGTGACTTTTTCAAGGTTTTAGTCGGATACGGATGGTAAAAAAAAGTTTTATTGCACTCCGTGCGCAAAGAGCCACTTTGCGCACGCTGCGCGTGCTCAAACTGGCACTTTGCGCACTCGTACAATAAAATTTCGTACGATACTAGTGCGAGAAACTTTTTCTCAACTCATGTGATTGCAACATTCGCCTTCGGCTCATGCTGCAAACTCGCACTCGTCAGAAAAAGTTTCATCGCACTAGTATCGTAATATACTATTTTCGATTTTTGTATTTTTTCGATTCTTTCGGTTTTTAAATACCAAGAGGCGACCGAAAAATCTGAAAAAATTCTGAAAAATCAGAAACATGTCAATGTTGGTGGGAATTTTTTTTCCTTTTTTTTTTAAATGCTACACTCTATTTGTAATCATCAAATCTTTCTTTAAAAAAATTATTTTGTAGCAAAGAGATTTTTCTACTATTATGACAAAAATTGACATGATTTTACTCTTCATTTCCTACATTAAAAAAAAAAATCAAAATTCGCCCTGCAATACATTGACAAAAAACAATGAAATTTCCAATTTTTCATTGAAAATCTATATAATTATTTGCGTTTAATTAATGGGTGATCATGGCTGGAGTAGTTGTGAGACATAACAAACAGAGGTAAATAAAATACGATTTTATTGCTAATTTTAGTCTATTCACCCCTACTATCTATATTGAAACATATTAATTTCCATCGCTGACCCTGTTGTTCACGACATTGACCTCTTCATCATCGAAGAGTCCTTCTTCCTATTTTTCAGCCATTTATTCAACCGAAAGAATGATTTATTTATGGATTTCCAATAAAAATGAAAAATTTTGTCGTTTTTATTTTTTTTTCAATATGTTGCAGGTCGAATTTTGAGACTTTTTTCCGATCCTTCGATTGCAGCCCCCCTCCAAAAAATGATTCATTTTTTTTTAATCTTACAATTTTTTTTTAACGTTAAGAATGTTTTTCTTTTTGATGGTGCATTTTACCCCTGATGTGCATCAGCCTTAAAATGGATGAATATATTAAATTCATTATAATTTGAAGAAAAACAAGAATGTTCTGACCTAATTTCTAAGGGTGGTCCGTTATGCCTTCGGTATCGCAGATCGGCCTAAAAATGAGCCAATGCATTAAGCTTATGATAATTTGACAAGAAACCAAAAAAAAAATGTTAACCAAATTTTTCAGGAGGGCCGTTGTGCCTCAGGGGGCTGTCTTGCCCCACCCTCCCCTATAAACCGTTTTGTGTTTATTGAAAATTCGAGAAATAATCCAAAACTTTTGGATGGTACTGTACTTTGAATATAAGCACACACTTTGCGTATTCTTTCGTGTGTCTTGTTGTTTCTTCAATGCGATGTATATGAGGCAATCCACACCATTTCGCTCGGCCCTGACCCTGACCGTTTTTAATTTTTTCCATTTTTTCTTATAAAATAGTATACTATGCAAGGAGTATTTTAACCAATTTTTAAATTTTTCTCGCATGTACTTCAGAAGTTACAATTTTTCGAAAAATCTGGATTTCAGAGATTTTGGAAACGTTCTAACGCCGATATTTCTTAAATGAATCGATATATCGAAAAATATTTAGAGATCGATTTTTTTTTATATTAGTTCACACTTTCATAAAAAAAGGGAACAAATTTTTAAATCATCGTTGTCAACATTTTTTCACCGTGTAAAGTGAAAATTATTTTTTTAAAAGATGATTCAATTTTTTTCACGAAAATTATAAGTCTTTCGTATGAATTACTATAATAATTTTTATTCCTAATAATACACGTAAGTAATAATTATTGTACTTATTTACAATTAGTAATTGTAGTGATAATTTTACAATTAGTAGCCCGATCTAATATGTCGAAGAATTATTTTTCCATTACTTTCCTATAGAAGAAAACGTATGCATTATAAGAGAATATATGAATGAAACACTTGCATATTTTTTATCTTGAGAGAGTTATAGATATTTATTCTCTCACTCGTTTAAAAAGTTTACACAATCGAGACTGATCATATTTTGAAAAATCTTTTACTCTTAAGACGAGGCTAAATACCGACATTATTACTGAAGCCTTACATTATCGACTCAAAATCGCTGTCCAAACTTTTTCCAATACCGGTGAATGAATATCAACTAAATTGACGAATTAATGATGAATGAATTGCAGAATGCAAATGCGAGACATAAATCAACGTTTCCGTTAATTGCCACTGACTTGTCAGACAGTTTGGATAGAAGTCTGATGAAAATAATGTTTATTTCATAGGAATTCAACATGGGGCTGCCCTCTTTCGGATTTTTGTGAACTTAATTTCGCCATTTTTTTTCGATAAAACACGAAATTTATCAACATTTATCTCGTGATTTGGATTCCAAACTTACGTCGCGGTTTTTTCATAAAATAACGTCAAAGACGTATCGATATTCGTACTTTGGTGTTGGTTATGGAGCCCCACTCTTGGTTTTAACCGAAATGCCGTAAAAACATTATAATTTAATATTTTCAATTACAGATTTTTGATGATAACCGGATCTGTAATTTTTTCTTTCGTTTTTCGACAAAATTTTAGTGGGGCTCCATTTGTGCCATAATTCTGATGATACTGTCAAAATTTTATTGTTTTTCATCCTTTCGTGCTTGAGCAATTTTGGAATCCATTTTCGAGGTGCTAATGTCGGTATTTAGCCTCCCCTGAAGAGGAGGCTAAATACCGACACTAACACCTCGAAATTGCCATCCAAACTTGCTCTTATACAAATGGATGGAATTGAATAAAATTTTAACAACATCATCAGAACAATGGCAGAAATGGAGCCTCACTAAATTTTTTTCGAAAAACAAAAAAAAATTTAGATTCATTTACCACCAAGAAACTGTAACTGAAAAACTTAAATTATTAAACTTTTACTGCATTTCGGGTAAAACCAAGAGTGAGGCTCTATGAAGAAAGCCACGATACAAATATCGAGACGTTTTCGACATTATTTTATCAAAATGACGCGCCGTAAGTTTGGACGGCGCATCAAGAGATAAATATCGATAAATTGTAGTTTTATTGAAAAACAAAATGGCGAAATGTAGTTCACAGACGTGCGAGTAAGGGCCGCACCATGGATTCTGACGAGTAACCTATAATACTTAGGGGGCTCGAATGAGTTCGTTGGCATTAGCTGTAACGCATTTTAGCCTCTTAATTGACAATTAATTGTTATTTAATTTATCCCCCTCTTAATTGTCAAAATGTAATTAATTTTCATCCACGGTTGTCGGAGAAAGACTGGACGACGATGATACGTCGATAATGTAGGGATTGAATAAAAATGGTATTTAGCCTCCTCTAAAGGCGACATTCGGATCTCTCTCTCGCTCTCACACGACCCCTATCATCCTTTCTCCCTCGCACTCGCACGAAAAATGTCGGTATTTAGCCTCCTCTTAAGGCACCCTTATTATCAGGCACAACACAGGGCAATTTTTGGGAACCCGTTATGGTTTTCACCCGTTTATACCGGTCGCTTAGTTGTTGTGCTATACATTTTGATATCTGATCAGTCTCGATTGTGTAAACTTTTAAAATAAGTGAGAAAGTAAATATCTATAACTCTCTCAAGATAAAAAATATGTAAGTGTTTCATTTATATACTCTCCTATAATGCATACATTTCTTCTATAGGAAAGTAATGCAAAAATAATTCTTCAACATATTAGATCGGGCTACTAATTGTAAAATTATCACTATAATTACTTATTCTAAATAAGTACAATAATTATTACTTACGAGTATTATTAATAATAAAAATTATTATAGTAATTTACACGAAACACTCAAAATTTTCGTGAAAAAAAATTGAATTTATTTTTTAAAAAATAGAAGGAAAAATAGGCCCACGATGGGATTAGCGTTAAAATTCATATAATTTATCATATTATTTTAGAGAATTTTTTGAAAAAAATAAAAAATGGCAATCATCTTTTAAAATAATCATTCTCACTTTACACGCTGAAAAAATGTTGACAACGATGATTTAACATTTTTTTCCATTTTTTTTTATGAAAGTGTCAACTAATATGAAAAAAGTCGATCTCTAAACATTTTTCGATATATCGATTAATTTAAGAGATATCGACGTTAGAATGGTTCGGAAATTTCTGAAATCCAGATTTTTCGAAAAATTGCAACTTCTGAAATACATGCGATAAAAATTTAAAAATTGGTGAAAATACTCTTTGCATAGTATACTATTTTATAAAAAAAAATGAAATAAATTAAAAATCGTCAGGGTCACGGCCAAGCGAAATGCCTTGGATTGCCTCATATATGGTTTATGTGTGTGCTTATAGCTTCTCTTTGGATTAGCGCCAAATTCGTGGATCTCTCTGTAAGACGAAGAGGGCGTGCGAGTCTCGCTCGATCGGGAATAGCTCGTGCGCGAGAATATAAAATAATCAAAATCGGCTGTCCCTTAATGTGAAAAAGTCAGGGCTAAAAATATATTTTTTGCGCGGTTTTTTCGAAGAAACAAACAACAAGGTGAGTAAGCAAATATAGGACTGTATAAGACTGTACATATTTTAGTTTGAATCCGATCAGACGTCGCATCGAAAATAAAATTAGAGCAACATTTTCGCGGGACAATACTGTGAACGTAATTTCATTGTCGGAGTTTATAAAACATTTTTGTTTCAATTGAAAAAAAAAACTTCATTTTTTAAATTTTAGTTATTATTTTACTATTAATTTACTAGTCTAATTTAGAAGGCAAAAAACAAATTTTATTTTTTATTTTATTTATTTGTTATTTTGATTCTTTGAATAATTTATATAAGGCGCCAAAGTCGAGTCTTCGAAAATGTCTTGTCCCATGGCCGACAGTTAATCACAGAATTGGCAACTCCGAAACAAAACGATAAAAAAGCATTTTAACGAGGAAGGTTTCTTACACAACAATTTACCACTGTTAATGAAAAATCGATAAAAAAATGGCGGATGTTTGAAATTAATTGTGAAAAATTCAATTCTTCATTTTCATTTGAAACGTCAATCATACTTTTTAAAATCGATTTTTCATTAACGGTGGTAAATTGTTGTGTAAGAAACCTTCCTTTTTAAAATGCTGTTTATTTTTTTTTGTTTCCGACTTGCCAACCCTGAGATTAACTGTCGACCATGTGACAAGACGTTGTTGACTCAGGCGCCTCCTATAAATTATTGAGAGAATCAAAATGTAAAATAGATTTTTTTTTTGTATTTTCGAAGGATGAAACAATGTTGTAATAGTATCGTACGAAATTTTATTGTACGAGTGCGTAAAGTGCCAGTTTGAGCACGCGCAGCGTGCGCAAAGTAGCACTTTGCGCACGGAGTGCGATAAAAATAATTTTATAGCCATGTCAGGGAGACCTCTATTCTACACATTTTTATTCTACACATGACATTTTCTACACAAATCATTCTACACAAGTAAAGTGGCAAGGAATGTTATTCTACTCAAGAGAAGTTCCAAGAAATATTGTTCTACACAAAATTATTCTACATCGGGCTATTCTACACAGGCGGATAGTACTCAGGAGGCCTCTATTCTACACATTATTTTTCTACACATTACAGCCTGTAGCAGAACTCTGCCTGCGATGTTTTTTATCCAACCAAAAAAAAACGACAGAAACTCTGCAACGTGATTATCCATTCCAGTAGTAAATTAAGCTAAAGGCTGTAAAATGTAGGAAAATAATGTGTAGAATAAAATATCATTCTCCACCACCATTTGTTGTGTAGAATGATGTGTGTAGAAACAGGTGTAGAATAACATTCCTTGCCAGTTCGCTTGTGTAGAACAATGTGTGTAGAAGCCGGTGTAGAATAATTTTGTGTAGAATAATATTCTTCGCCATTTCTCTTGTGTAGAATAATGTGTGTACAAACCGGTGTAGAATAATTTTGTGTAGAATAATATTTCATGCAACTTCTCTTGTGTGGAATAACATTCTTTGACACTTGTCTTGTGTAGAATAATTTGTGTAGAAACTTTTGTAGAGAATAAAAATGTGTAGAATAGAGGTCTTCCCGCCATATCTGATAAAGGAGTTGAGAAAAAAAATCTTGAAAATTTGCTGTTTTTTGGCCTTCTAAAGTAGACTAGTACCTTAATAGTGGTACTTTTAATGGATGTAAATTGAAACAAAAGGTTTCTCCGGAATTTCACGTGCAATTCCACATAGGTACATAATTCTCAAGGAAAATGTGTGATTAACGTTCAACGATAGGATGGTACATAAAAGAAAATGAAGAAAGTGTATTGTACATTCAAGCTTAAAAATGTCACTATGCAGAATTACCATGGAATTCTATAAGAGATTTTCGGACAAAACTGCGCATGCGCGAGCGCGGCGTCGCTACGGGCGCGCGCATGCGCGATTTATCGAGACGTTCGCAAATAGTTCACCATTGTGCGATCGCAGCGCTAGACGCTCGCTCACCGGAAGTAGCCTCGATTGACAGTCGAGCGGCATCAGCGGTATTTCCGGGCTTGGCTTCGTTGCGAAGTAAGCGGCCACACCAGTAAGTACCAGTGCCCCAGCTGCCCCACCCAAATACGGCCAGCCGAGATAATCTTCGAGGTGTGCCTGCAACACTTTTTTTTAAATGTCACGATGTTTTCATTAATTTTCAACGAGCAAAGCCTGAAATTATGTAAAAACGAGGTTAAGGTGGTATTCTGGTCTAGAGGCATACACTTTGAGCGTTTTGTCAAGCTGAAAAAAAAAACAAAAAAAATATTTTACGATTCTTTTTTCACAATATATTTATTAACCTTCATCGGCTAACGGTGGGTCATTTGTGTCCGAGCTAAAATTTTCCGTTACGATTTCTCGTAAAGATCCTTGTAGGAAAAAATTTGCAACCGCGGGAGAGGGGGATGTTTAGGGAGAGGGTAACCTACGGGCCAAGTCCCGAAATTTCTCCTCATTCCGTTTATGATCAGCGAGCCTTCGAAATTAACTAAGGACGCAAACGACCCACCGTTAGCTTCCACGTAAGTAAATATGACTTTTATTTATTTTTTTGTTTTTTCGTGTAAAATACGTTTATTTAAAAAAGTGTACCTAGGTGATGGATTGTTTTTTTTTTCTTTAACAAAATGGCGACACGAAACCCCAGCCAAGTAATGTATTCGCGTCGGCGTCGGAATATTTCGATGAAAATAATAATATAACAATTCATAAAAAACTTCTAAAAGTGCAGCTGATTTTTCTATTTATTTAAAATATTATAGGAATTATGATTTTTTAAGCATTGTTGTGGAAAATGCCTGTACGTCTCCATATTTTGCATAAAATTGTTATTAAATTTTTTTTTCGGGTGGAACAAATTATCATCATTGAGTTAAGGGTTCAAAGAAGACCCATGTATTTTTTCAGATTTTTTCAAAAATTTAAAAAATGTTAAATAAACGAAAGACACGAACGACCCACCGTTAGCTTCAACGGTTGCTCAAAACAGCGTTACCCGATGAGGGTTAATTTTTAACGATAAACACTAAAATTTCTGAGAAAAAGAAATGATAATTAATTAATTTATTAGCTGGTAAAGTTGGGGGTAAAAAAAAGGGGGTGTGCTTATTGACACCTTCTCCTATAGCGGCAATATTATCGATAACGAGTCAAATTTAAAGACATTTTTGCATTTTACTATTGGCGTATTTTTTTTGAAAAAAGCGAGCTCATTGGGAATGGAGTTGGGGATTGTTAAAATTTTCATTTTTTTACGTTGTTTTTTGTTCGAATATCGCAAAACTGATTTTCATCGACCCAGTCAAAATGTTAAGGTTTTAGCATGAAAAATTTATCGTTGATTACGGTATGCCACTAAGAAAAACGGATTTCTGCAAGAGATCACCGTTCCAAAATAAAAATAAAAATTATTTTTATATTAATAGATCTATATAAAAAATTTTACATCATTTTATTAAGGCCGAAAAATAATATTTTTCGTATTATCCGAGGTTTCATTCAACCGAAACATGCTTTCTCGATATAAGCTCCGATAAACAAGGTTCTACTGTATGTATATGGGGCATTCCACACCGGTTCGACCTGGATCTGACCCTTCACCCCTCCGATTTTGCCCACAATTTTTTATGGTTTTGTACTATCTCTGAAAAGCACTCAGGATTTTTTTCAGATTTTTTTTGAGCGATTTGACTTAATGATAATTTTATAAACAAATGTACTGTCAGCCCAAATTTAAAAATCTTACAAAAATGAGAAAAATGCCGTTTTTTATATGAAAAATTTCAAGCGTTGAGCTAAAGTGGACAGGGGTTTCTTCCTGTTCATAACGAGCTTTTTCGAATTTTTCTTTTTGTTTTTTTAACAGAAAGAGAAACTTGAATTGAGTGGGCAGTTGTCCAAACATTTTTTTGAACATCTTCATTTCACAAGAAAATGTTTGGATAACGGCGCACTCAATTCAGGTTCCTCTCTCTTTTTTTTCTTTTTTTTTTTTTTTTTTGAAAAAGCTTATTATTCACAGAAGGAAACCCTTGCGCTTGAAATTATTTATATAAAAAACGGGATGCTTGTGATTTTTTCAGTTTTTTAAATTTGGGCTAAAACTTTTAGCTCAAATTTTAGCCTAAAAGTAATATTTGTTTATAAAATTATAGTTAAGCCGAATCGCTTCGAAAAAATCGAAAAAAAATCCTGAGTGCTTTTCAAAGGAACTACAAAACCATAAAAAATTACAGACAAAATCGGCGAGATGTAGGGTCAGACCCATGTCGAATCGGTGTGGAATGTCCCATATATGTGCGATAGTTTTAATAACTTCAAATAACGATATCTCAAAAGGGGATTGAGCTAGCGGTAAGAAACTTTGCTGGCAAGATGGATGCTTCACATGTTCTTTTGACTGCAAATTTTGAATTGAACAAAATATTGTTATCAGGATTTTTACACTATTACGTAGTCAATATATATGAAAGTCGACGAACATTTTTGGTATAATGTTTTGCGATAATCATTGAAGGTAGTAAGAATCTATAACATTTTGAGTATTTTGGGCAAAAATTTTCATAGCTCTATTTTGCAAATTTTTTTAGTGTTTTTACTAATTTGTATCGAGTAAAAATCTACTAGAAATACCTATTGTATTTCATGTAAATTATGTAATAAATTTTGTATTTTTTTTATTCCCGAACACTCAAGCAAATAAATTTTTTTCATAATCCATATCAATGACAGTTTTTATTTAAAAATATAAAATTTTTGTTTGAAACATAAAATTATTATTGATCACTGGCTTTTTCTAGTCTGAATAAGATCTGTATTAACTAAACATGAATGAACTAAATTTTTTGAAATATTTCATATTAGAACATGTGCCAATGTCAAATGTTCACCATTTCAACAATATTTTTTTTACATATTGAAAATTTGTGCTGTTTCTCTACTTCATAAATTAATCTGCAATACAAAAACATCTCTCAATATTTTATGGTAATAATTTTTTTGAAAAATTATGTTTACCGAACTTTTTGTAATTGTGCCAATTTTATGTGCAATTTTTCAGACTCATCAGTCTCTAATGCAATGTTATTTATGAACATTTCGAACTGATATATTTGATGTTGATGTACTTTATGTTATTAATAATACGCCAAACCTCTCGGTATCTCGAAAACTCAAAGTCTATGGCCGATAACAGAGAATAAACACGAACTTACTATCAGCTGGATTCGTGTTTTCCACAGAAGTTTAATTCATAAAAAACGATGGAAAAAATAAGACTCACTTCTGTACAATTTCTTACTATTTATTCATGGAATTTGTCAAAAAATAGTGTATGTATATTAGACTGATTCAAAAAAGTGACTTTTTTCCAAATCCCCTATTAAATATTTTCGGGGAGGTGAAAAAAGATGCCTGTTAAAAACAGAGCTTTGAATATTAATATTTAGAGGTCATTCATCGCGAATTTTTATTTTCCATTTAAATAACATGGGAAGATTTTTTTTCAAACTTAGAAATCTTATACCTTGGCTTCATGTCAATGTACCGAAATGTGCGATATACATTCTTGTAGGAAATTGAACGCTCTACAAAAAAGCTTTTTTACAATTTTTCGATAAACTCACTCCTTCAAAAGTAATTGACGGTTAAAGTTAAATTTAGAGTAAATTTTAAATTTCTTTTTTTTTTTTTTAGATTCCGGCAGAATTTCAAGACTTATTACTAAATATCATAAAATCTTTCTTTAACAACCCGGATTGTAACAAAAAAACCTTGAAATAGTCATCAGTTTTGTCTACAACAACTTTTACACTTTAAACGAGAAATATATTTTCAAAAAGTATTGTTAAAAGAAATGTATATGTAATATCTAATTTTTCTACCGTCGTGAATATTAAGCAGTATTTATTTTAGAATTGGCGCCTTTTTATTGACTTGATATTTCATTGTAAGAAAATGGATTTTTTTTTTACAAAAAAATGGGCATGTAGAACGTGAACTGTTAAGCTTTACGAATCGAAAATTGTCAACTGACTCCTTTCCTCGTGGAAAATCACAAATTATAGAATTAAAAAAAAAGATTTTACGATATTTAGCAATAAGTTTAAATATTTTGCCGATAACTAAAAAAAATGAAAATTTACTTTAAACTTAACTTTCACCTTGAACAACCTTTAAAGGAGTGAGTTTATCGAAAAATCACAGGAGACCTTTTTTGTGGAGCGTTCAATTTCCTACAAGAATATATGTATCGTAAATTTCGGTACATTGACTTGAAGCCGAGGTATAAAATTTCAAGGTCTAAAAAAATTTTATCCCCTGTTATTTAAATGGAAAATAGAAATTCGCGATGAGAGACCTCTAAATATTAATATTAAGAGCTCTGCTTTTAACAGGCATCTTTTTTCACCTCTCCGATAGTATTTTAAAGAGGGGATTTAAAAAAAAAATATGGTCGCTTTTTTTTAATCATTCTACTATGAAAACGTGTTATCCCAGCGATAAGTGGCTCAGTCATAATGGCATTCGATGTAGTACATTCCGTAGGGAGTGCATTCTCCCTCGCGATATTCGGTATGGCGTAGAACAATCGATTTTTGGCTTAACCAGAGTTAAATCAGATCTGGTCGCACATCCGTCTTTCCGTCAGAAAAATAAAATATAATTCTATTACTAGGTGTCGTTCAACATGGAAATGGCCGACGTTACCAATGACTCTCGAATACATAAAACAACTATTAATGACCTCAAAAATAAAAAAATAAAAATCATGTAGAATGAAAGTAACCAAACATACAAAATATCATGAACAATCGTTTACTTACTGTTTTGGAATTTCCGGATGACACTCGTTAGAAAATTGCACTAATCGTTTCTAGCCGAAGAAGACTCTTCGTTTCTTCTTTCCAACTTATTTCGCGGGAACGGTAGTTTTACGAGAATGCGGAACGTTTATTAGAGTTGCGTAGTTGTATTCGTATATACAAATCGTCTGGCTGAACGCGGGACGGAATCTTTCATAAAAATGATTGCGGCTTGGTCATGATACGACTTTATATGTATTACAATGTGGGATTTCTTAACTCCACAAGATGGATTTGATGACGGCCTAAGGAAGGGGAAAACGTTATTTATTTTGTACGGCTGATTATAGCCGGTGTAAGAAATTCGCCATTCACGGCCACCGCATGTCAAACACTTCTTTCCGTCCTCGTTGATATCCCTGGACGATGCGGATTCTCACTGGCGTATATTACGCTGCTGGCTCCCTCCATGACGTCATTGCAGCTAAATCGATGTTACGCGTGTGTATGTGTTGGAGTGTTTGTACCGCTGCCCGCTTTATCGTCATCCTTTCTACCCTTATAGTCTTGCGTACATCGCATTCGACGCTACGAAGCGGGTCCCCACTCTTCCGATCCTCTTATCGCCATCCAGTTCTTCCATCGGCGTCCATGTGTCTCCTTTTCACTCTCTTCTTCCAGTGGCGACACCTCGCTGATACTTTTTTCACCCCCGAATGGCAGTTGGAAGTGGGTGGTGTGGAAACCCTCAAAATTTTCGTTATCCCACCGACGAGCAATCGGAAAACTAGGGTAGATTCCTGCAGGGTAGATTCCCTGGGGTAGTATTTTTTAGCGGTTGGTAATGCTACCTAAAATCTACCAGCGAGCAGACCTTTGCCAACTCTCCGAATAGCCGCAACTCCACTGATTTCTACAGCTTTTCACACTAACAGATAATTCCTAATCATCCCGCAACATTACCTTCATTGTGGAAGAAGATTTAGTGCAACCCCATACTATGATGTCGTAGGGGTTCGATTAGGTTGGCGGATGATTTGATTATCGTCATTATAATTGAACAATGGTTACACGAACTTACATCTTCCCCCCAGTAAAATTTGAATTCATCGCACTACTCGCTCATTTGCTTAAGGAGGAACATCCGAGCCTCACCAGACCATGACCAGCCCTCGTTCGCGTGATACCCCTTCTTAGGCTGATGCAAAAGAGTCGATTCAATCTCCTTAGCTGATTTAAGTCGTTCTTACCGTACAGTCTGCGAGACGATCTCAAGAGGCATACCTCAGGCGATAAGCTCTTTTTAGGATTCTGAGTGCCCGAGTGTTCTGTGGATAGTTCAATTGGCGCCGGCTATTTGGGGGTACCCGAGCTTTTCCGTATCATCCCGTAGCCGTCCAGTCTTCGGTCGGCCACGAAGACGTGTTCAGAGAAGTTTTAAGCTCGGTAGTACAGTGACCGTAGATAGTTCGAGGGTGAAGTTAAATGGGTTCATCGTCGCAATATTGGTTCCTTCTTATGGCCGGATGCTTGGGTATATGTGGTCTCTGTTGGAGAACATCGATAACCTTGTCAAGTCCTAGTGTTGTTGCGAAAGCTTCGATAGAGGTAGATCTATCGTTACCCTCGTCGTCGATCATAACCCAACGTTTGTTCAACAATACGGTGAAGCGTCGGTCACCACCTCGTGGTGGACATCATGCCAAGCGAAGACATCACAGTCCCTTGTCGCGTTTCATGATACAGCTTTATAATCGTCGTCCAAACGCGGACATAGTGCGTGCCTTGAAACCTCTTCACGTCACATCATCAATGGCCGATTTTCGGGAAACCGGCGGTAGAATTCTGGAATATCAAATTCCGCCTGTCTCATCGCGCGAAGATCTTCAGAGTGCCGAATTGCTGGTGGCTCTGGGCACAAACGTGCGGGTTCGTACGATAGATAAGCGTGTTCTATCAGATTTCCGAGGGTCTCGAGTGGATGACAATTGGCGAGCTTTCGACGTTACGTCGGTCGTCAGCGAGCGAACCAGCGACGCTGTCAAACTGTTGGTCAACGGTCGCATCGATGATCCGCGCGATTGGGACGAGGCCATGATATTGGTGTTGAGTTACGCAAAGCCGAAGATCCGGAAGAGCCGGGCCACCGGTGCTCATGAGGATGATCACGAGGACACTGGAGCCACGGTGCCCTGGATCGAGGACGGTGGACGAAGACAGAGACGTAGGAATTTGTGTCGAAGACGTCCTCTTTACGTGGACTTTGCGTCGATAGCTTACGACGAATGGGTCGTCGCTCCACCTGGTTACGAGGCTTATCAGTGCGTCGGCAAGTGTTTCTATCCCTTTGGTGATCATCTGACTCCAACGAAACACGCGATTGTTCAGACTCTGGTTCACGGTGCTCTTCAGGGTGCTGATGGCTTAAACAATGGTAAACCCGTTGGTCGCGCTTGTTGCGTACCAACGAGACTCGCACCTACGAGTCTTCTTTACATCGACGCTGCCGGAACTCTGACTTATCAGTATGGCTACGAGGACATGGTGGTTGCGGAATGTGGATGTAGATGATTTAATGAAAATGACTATGACCATTTATATTAAGGCTTCGATTTTTATCAGGAAGCACCGGTTTTCCCTAGTTTTTCTTCAACAGTTACTTCTTTTTGGTACTTTTGGTACTGACATCATTTGGGCTTGATTTTAGAAAGGCTCTGTAAAATAATGTAATGAAATTGGACTGGAGCTTGTGAAAATCGATGCCCTACTTCACGGTGATCAATTGGTGTCTCAATTCTTCAATTGTTTCGGGTCATTGTTCTCGCGTTATTATTATCATTATCAACAATACAAAACTATCGGTATAACAATATAGCATAAAATAGCATATCTACATAGCAGATGTGGCGTTAATCGCGTCTTAACAAATAAGGTATTACGATAACTATGAAATACAGCGGATGTACAGGCGTGTTATATGATACATAAATACAACGGGAAAAATCTATTTGTATGACTTATTTTTTGTTTTCGTTGGACACTAGATTGTCCATATACAGGATGAGCACGATCCGATGTGTAAACACTGTTTTTAACGATTGACAGTGATTTTAGGAACATAACAATCACTCTTTTGTTCACAAAAAAATATATTTACAGTCTAACCTCGCTAACTTGAACCTCTATAACTCGAAAACCTCTACATGTCGGAGATTCCATCTGTCTTATTGCAAAAACCTCTTTAATTCGAGTTTAAAGATACCCGACCTCTATAAGTTAAAGGTTATCCTCATAACTCGAAGTTCGAATACCCTGACCTCTAAAACTCTAAGCGCTTTATGCAATGGTCGCGTGTGTGTAGAGAATTTTTACAAAAATACGTTACATTTTGTACAACTTGTATTCATATATTTTGTATAACTTGTATGTACTTGATTACCATTTCGAAATTTGAAAAATCCTGACGAGAGCTGGACTTGAAAAAAAGTTCGGACATTTCAGTCAAGTCAAGAATTTGATTGACTGATAAAAAAAGATTATTATTTTATGTTTGAACTAGTAATGTTGATTGTCAAAAGAAGATTAATGTTTTATATTCGAACTCGAAGTTGATCGTTTTAAGTTGAGATGAGTCTGATTAACTAGTTGAACTAGTTGTATGTAGTTGACTAAAGATTACAGACTGATTTTAATACCTGTGTTTTACTGTTGAGCAATGCAATGTGAAAATTAAATATTCATTAAAAAAATTTCATTCAAGTCAAAAATCCGGACAAATTAAAAAGCTGGACAAATCCGGACGGATGGTAACCCTATATGTGCATCCTAAAATAAAGAATATCTCCACTATATTTGGCGAATTTTTACGAGCCCCTATAAGCCAAATATTGTTTCGGTCACCCTCTATAATTTGGAAACTTCGATAAGACGAAACCTCTCTTACTCGAAGAAGGGCTCCCTTACTCAGGGGCTCTGCCCCTGAGTTTCGAGTTAGCGAAGTTCGACCGTATCCTTATATTAATATATTATATGTATGTATATATCAATATATCGACAAGTCTTTGTTTATCTTTGTTTGAAATTTTAACTAAACACTTTGGAACACATCTCGTTGTTCTTACGATTGAGAAGATAGGATCTTGCGGGTGAGTGCAGCACAGAGCGTCTTGTTTTCCTCAACTTGTGCCTACTACCGGGTATCCTCTCGATCTTGTAGACATTGTGTCTCACGCTCGTCTCCGGTTGTGTGAGTCTCATGCAGAGCGAGACCGGTCCCGAAAAATCAACGTCCGTCGATAATTCGAATTTTGGTTCTATCGTCAGGGCAAATTCCGCCGTACTTTGTACGAATTCCGTTCGTACCTTCGACTCACCACGTATCGATATACCAGCGGCCATTTCCACCAACGACTGCGCGTTTCGCGACCATAGGCTCAGCTGTATCTGTCCAGCAAGATCAAAACTGACGGCACCTTCGACATCGAGCTCCGCGACAAAGCCACTCGCCAAAGTCATCAGCTGACTGTGACGATGAAGATTCGCCATTGCCTGATAAGCCGGTGTCCTTTCCGACGCCGTGCCCGACCAAACGTGTCCCATTAGTTCACCCTGTCCGGAGAAGAAGACGAAAGGTCTGATACCAACACCAAGCAGCGATATCTCCATTCCCGCGGTGGCAACCTCGTCCTCCTCTGCGCTGTCCTGTCCATCCTCCTGTGACGATCCCGACGAGACAAAACTCCCGAGTCCACCGGCGAAGAGACCGAGGGAGAATAGGGCTTCCTCGTGATTGTGGGTACTCATGACGACGTCAACGAGACCTCGCTTAACCAGACCAGAATTAACTTCCTGGACGGTCACCAGAGTACCGTTGCTACTGGAAGACGTTAGGAAGGATCTCGTGAATGCGGTACTCAAACCCCGATAAGCGAGGACATTGTAATTACCGACACTTCCCTTGTGCTGATTTCGTGCTTCCATCAATGTTCGATGAAACAGGGAATCCTGAGCGGCCAACTGTTCGATACGCTGACTAACGTAACGACGCACTTCGAACATGGGATCTTGCTTATCGAGGTACTCGATGATACCCAGTAGCTCACTTACCGACGGACGATTCTCCAGTATGATATCGACCGCCAGCGTACGAGCGCTGCTGTCGCGACGGGCTCCACCGAGCTGATAAAACGTTCTCAATGCCGCGACGCGCACTCGATCGGTCACATGTTCCGCTCGCATTGACGAAAGTGCCCGCCATGCGGCCACGCTCGTTGACTTACTACCGTTGATACCGTAATCCAGGAAAATCGGTATAGACGCTTTGGCACGAAGGTTTCGCAGGGAACGAAGAAACTTCAAACGGCAATCATCGCCGCTGCAACTCTGCAGTCCAATTTCAAGGCTCAGCCGAACTTTTTCAACGACACTCGCAGCACCATTCTGACGAGCCATCGCTGCCGCTGTTAGTGCCAGAGTTTCTGACACCTTGTCATTCTGCAGCGTCTCCTCGGAACGCTTCAGAACGTCCTTGATGATATCCGGATGCGGCAATGGTGACATTGACAATGCCCAGAGATATCTCTCGGTCTCGTCGCCAACGTCGTCCTGTCGAAGTGTCTTCATCGCTGCATTATGCGCTGTTGGCGTCGAAGCTGAACCTATAATGTCCAACAGTTGGGTTCGAATGGCGCGGTTGCGTGGAGTCTTGAGGAGCTTCGTCAATTCTTCGATAGATGCGGAACGCACGGCTGGTATCAGTTTGAGGAATGCTGAAGCCGATTTGGCAGTTCCCAATGCGGAATTGTCCAGCGCATCGCGGTTCTCCTCGATCATCTCTTCGAGCTAAAATATCGAAACATATTCAATGTAGGTTCTTTCTTGGTAGTTTAGTCGTTATACCAAATTGATGTTAAAAATATGAAATTACTGGTAACGCGAGGTATCCATTGTTGAAATACTCGATAAAAATTGCAAGACTATTAGGAAGGTCATTATTGAAAAATCTGAGCGTTTTTATTTGAAAGTACAATCTGTGCTTGTGAGATGTAAAACGATTTCGTCCATCTTCCATCATTTGTTTCAATGGTGGAAATAGTATCGTACGAAATTTTATTGTACGAGTGCGCAAAGTGCCAGTTTGAGCACGCGCAGCGTACGCAAAGTGGCACTTTACGCACGGAGTGCAATAAAATAAATTGATGACAACAAAATCGGTTTCGCGTCCTATAAGACTATACTTGTAATGTTTTAATTTTGAATTTAAGATTTTTCAATTACGACCTTCCTAATGATCTTGAATTTTTTTCTGAGTATTTTTGAAATAAATATCTCTCTTTACCAATAATTTCATGGTAGCCAAAAAATGACTCATCACTAAGTTGAAACTGAAAGTCACTGAACTAAATAATTACCAAAAAATCTAAGGACATTATTTCCACGAGATTTGCGGCTCTTTATAAGGTTCCAAAGGATAATAGATTATTGAGGCATTGAATTGGTATCCAATTGAGTTCCAATCATTGCTTAATTGAAATAAAACGAGGAAAGTAATCTCATGAGTTTTTCTTCGTCTTGTTTTTCTTTGTAACAGATTTAAGGGTAATAAGGTGGTAAGACATTGAATTGTTATTCGTGTATAAAGTTTTAAGATTAAAGGTTAAGATTAAAAAGTTAAGATTTAAGGTCTTTTTTGAACATTTGAAGATTTGATAAAATCTTCAGCAATAGTCGTGAAATACAATGCTAAGCATTTTTATCACTCAGTGCATTGGTGAAATAACAATTTGATTCCAATTGTTGCAAAATTACAGTCATTATTGAATGTTGAAGAGCATTTTTTCATTTCAAAAATTTTATCAAATCTTAATTTCGGAAGCGATTTGTTCTTGACTCAATCGCAAACATTTTTTGAAATATTGAAAATCGCCCTAAATTCAAAATTATTTAGCAAATTTGATGAAAATTACATTTAAGTGACGGAAAAAACTATGAAATTTTACAAAAAAATCCGTATTAAGACTGTAATTAAATTTTGCAACTATTAAGCTTATTTTTTCTTACACAAAATATATTACACGATAATTGTTGTGAATTGAGTGTGGCAAAGTTACTTTTTAGGTTTGGAGATTATAAAGTTTTGTGTTTTTTTTTAATTTATGAAAAATTCATAAAATTAAAAAATTCGCACAAACTGTAATTATTTCTTTTGTTATCGTTAGCATTCTCTACAAGGATGCGATAATCAAATTGCTCACAGTGAAGGAGCTCAAGAAACTGGTTATAAAGGTGGTTTTCGAGAATTTCTAATTTGCATAATGTTCTTTTTCTTATGAAAGCAACGCTTCCCTTACATAGCAGCAGAAAATACTTAATTTTTATTTCCATTCAAATTTTACGCTGGTTTTTTTTAGTGAAAATCAAATGAAAACTATAACAGGAGCCATATAGTGATTTTCAACGGAATGTCTTTTTCCTGATGAAGGTGATTCGGGCGAATTTCTAATTTGTATAATTTTTGTTCTTATGGAGTCTACGCTTCCTTTATGAGGAAGTAAAATATGATTAATTTTGAAATTGAAATTCATAGGTTGTTTTTTTTTACAGTCTATTGAAAAATATATAAAAGACGCTATTATACACTCCCGCTTAAAAGATAGGAAACCAGTCGATATTTGTTGCTGCACTAGAAGTTGCATGACTCCGCCAAAAAAAAAGAGAATTAAATTTTAAGAAAAGCCTTTCGATGGGAAGGAATTCAGCTTTCTTTTGCTTTTTTAAAATATTTGTTATGATTTTTGTCTTTTTTATCTACGGTACATTTAAGTGAAGTTATTTCCCTTTTGGCTAAAAAAGACAAATTTTTAAAGATGCAACGTAACTCAAAAACTATAGTTTGAGAGAAAACGTTAAGTATGAAAAAAGTAGCGTACGTATACACGAAATTTCCTGGAATTACTTCGGAATTTTCCATATTTATTATCAATAATAATTATTGATCATTGTTCATAAATAATAATATTGCCCAAAAGTCATCAACAAATTGTTTAAACAATTTTTTGCAATGCCTGCCCCGAAAGTGCGATTTTCGTGTGACACGTAACGTCAACTTATGAAAGTCGCATTTTCTGAGGGAATACGGAATACAGAATGGATGAAGAAAACGAACGCCTAAGAGCATCTACACCCGTGGAACTGATTGAAGCCGCTATATCGGCCGAAGAGAAATTATTACCGAAGAAATCAAAGGACAAATATTTGAACATTTATGCAAAATTCATGGAATGGAGAGTGTCTAAAAAAATAAACTTACTGCTGGTTATATATATACGAGTTCTTATTTGAATATGTCATTGGTTTTATTGAATCTCAAATCCCACTTTCGGGGCAGTCATTGCAAAAAATAATGTATGCTACATGTGCAAAAAAAAACGAATTCCATCGCGCGTAAGTTGCCGCATTCGCCTCGACTTATGGTGCATTTCACACTCGTACTCGTGTGAAATACACCATAAGTCTTCGGCTCATGCGGCAACTTCACGCGCGATGGATTCGTTGTTTTCTACACTTGTAGCAAAAATTACTATTTCGCTGGGTCGCCATCATCAATTTTGAGCGAAAATAGAAAAAAAAAATTTCATCGGATAATTCTGAATTGATTCCAGGCGATTTCGTGTATACGTACGTTACTTTTGTCATACTTGACATTTTCTCCTAATCTCTATAGTTTTTGAGTTACGTAGCATCTTTGAAAAATTTTCTTCTTTAGCTAAAAGTGAAATAACTTTGCGAGAAAAAATCGTACAAAATTAAAAAAAAAAAAAAAAAAAAAATGGAGTGTCTACTAACCCTTTCAAATGTACCATAGATCAAAAAGACAAAAAATGTCCTCAATCTCTGCGCCCAATTCGCGATGGTCGAAAAAAGGCCAAAAAACGGTCACGTGCAAAAATGCATACCGGATCGAAAAAAAATCATAAAAAATGTTTATAAAAAAGCCAAATAAAGCTGAATTCCTTCCTATCAAAACGTTTTTTTCAAAATTCGATTATCTTTTTTTTGACGGAGTTAAGGTAAATATCCCAATACCCGACCACGTCCCAGTACCCGACCACTTGAACCAATATATCGGCAAGTTAAGCGTTCACTTAAGAAAAATCTTAAACTGTGAATTGATTTAATATCCAGGATTCATAATCTACGTATACGACACTAATTTTAATAGTTCAAGAATCGTCTGTAATTTAATTTTGGATAAATATGACAGCACGCGTACTATTCGGGGCACGGAAGCCATTATCTAAACTGAAGTACTAAGGAATCGCGATATCTTATTGAATCTATTTCGAAGTGGTTTTTATTGTTTTCGAACTGAGCCTTGGCTGTTTTTATTCGGAAAGATACCACTAATTTGATCATGTTGTCTCAATTAGCCAAAAATGCGTTTTAAGAGGAGGCTAAATACCATTTTTATTCAATCCCTACATTATCCACGTATCATCGTCGTCCAGTCTTTCTCCGACAACCGTGGATGAAAATTAATTACATTTTGACAATTTAGAGGGGGATAAATTAATTAACAATTGATTGTCAATTGAGAGGCTAAAATGCGTTACAGCTAATGCCAACGAACTCATTCGAGCTCCCTTAATATTATAGGTTACTCGTCAGAATCCATGGTGCTGCCCTCACTCGCACGTCTGTGAACTACATTTCGCCATTTCGTTTTTCAATAAAACTACAATTTATCGATATTTATCTCCTGATGCGCCATCCAAACTTACGGCGTGTCATTTTGATAAAATAATGTCGAAAACGCCTCGATATTTGTATCGTGGCGTTCTTCATGGAGCCTCACTCTTGGTTTTACCCGAAATGCAGTAAAAGTTTAATAATTTAAGTTCTTCAATTACAGTTTCTTGGTGGCAAGTGAATCTGTAAATTTTTTTTTGTTTTTCGGAAAAATTTTAGTGAGGCTCCATTCCTGCCATTGTTCTGATGATGTTGTTAAAATTTTATTCAATTCCATCCATTTGTATAAGAGCAAGTTTGGATGGCAATTTCGAGGTGTTAGTGTCGGTATTTAGCCTCCTCTTAAGTACTTAATTTTCATGTCCGGTCATTGGTACATACGAAATGTATCTTGTACCGATAACCGACCATGTCCCCGGATATCGGTACTTGCTCACGGCTATGTTCAGTCCCAGTAACCGGACATCCGCTGACATGTATATTATTCGTGCATAACCTCAAAATTTCGGTGACACATTCTCCGAGCAGCGACGCATTTTTCTCAATTCACCCCCTCCCTTCCCCCCACCATAGAGATGAGTGGTCGGTTATAGGGCCATGATGTGTGGTCGGATATTGGGTCATATAGAAAAACGGGTGGTCGGGTACTGGTACATTTACATTTCTCAGTATTTTCGGTTATTATGAATAAACAACTAATTGTAGCAACAACTATACCCTGTGTTTTGGAAACAAGAGACTTCAAGCTTTCCAATAGTCATAGTTGTTATATTTTTGAACGCGAAAAACTAGTTAACTTTTTCGTCGCCTCTTGGATGGTCGGATATTGGGACATTTACCTTATGCAACTTCTAGTGCGGCAAGAAATATTGACTGGTGTTTCCAAACTTTTGAGCGGCAGTGTACATAGTAAATTCAGATGAAATGTCTTTTGAATATGATTGAGCATCGAAACCGAAAATTCTTCTCACCGTTCGACAGCCAGAATCGGGACAGGTTACCGGTACGATATCCAGGTCGATCGTTACTCCTCGAAAACCCGGTTGGAGTTGAGCTATCGCTTGTTCGGCTGTTTCTCCTTGAGCCGTTTCGACACCGGAAGTCGTGGAGATCTCATTCAAAGTTCTCCGCGACATAACGGTCGTGCCGATTTCCATTTTGGCCGTCAGTGTCAAATCGTGCTGCTCGATTTCATCGACGCGCAATGGAAGGAGCTGCGAATTCAATTCGTAAGTTGTGCGTCTTGCACTAGTGAGACTAACCGCCATTATCGGATTCGGGTGGACTTCTTTGAACCTCAGGCTCGTATCGTCGCAGTGATTTTTACGTTTATCGACGATTTGCGGTCCTCGGGATGTGTAAGTGACGTTGCACCAGCCCGATGCATCGTGCTCCCGATAATCGCCATCGAGAGTTCGATATTGAAATAACGTGGCGAGACCGCGTTTGAGATTGGCCGAGGAAGCTGTTTCGTCGGGATCCAAAAATATTTTCAAAATCTCGCCTTTCTTCCACAGAACGAAAACCGGCCGTGATGATAAGTCATTGAGTCGTGAACTGTGCTCGACGAAACCTTCGGGCTCCGGTGCTCGTCTTGATTTGATCCACAATTGCGATGACTCGAGCTGTACAATAAAAATTATGAGTTGATTTTTAATGCGCAAAAACGAAGCTCTGAATTAAAAATGTGGAAAACTTCGGTTTTATCAATTTTATCGAAGACTCGAGCATTTAGGTTTTCCTTATTGAGTTTAATTATTGAAGTAGATAATCTATCCCTCTTTCATTTAGTTTTCTTGAGCATTTAGGTTTGCCTTATTGAGTTTAATTATTGAAGTAGATAATCTATCCCTCTTTCATTTAGTTTTCTTGAGCATTTAGGTTTGCCTTATTGAGTTTAATTATTGAAGTAGATAATCTATCCCTCTTCCATTTAGTTTTCGGTTTCCCTAAGTTTTATAGGCTTTAGGTTCATTTAGGTTCATTTAGGTTTTAGGTTTTCTTTATTGAATTTAATCATAGAAGTAGATAATCTATCCCTCGCTGAGAAAAAAGTTCAGTTAAAACAACTAAATCCATTTGTCTGAAAAAAATTTAGTTGATTCAATATTAATTTGTTTGAAATAATGAAACTATAATTAATTCAACAAATGGATTTGGTTAACCATAAGATATGAGGTGAACAAAATTATTTGGTCAATTTCCAGCTACAGTTTAGTTCAATTTACACGTTACTGATTTGCTGCACAGAAATATTTCGTTGATTTCTAGTATATTTTAACTAAATAAGTTTAGCTGTAACAAAAAAACAATTCGTATTTTCAACCACACAATTTATTTGGTACAAAGATATTTATTTGATTGAACTGAAACTTTGCCCATTCAAGCAACGATTTAACCGATTTAACTAAAACTTCCACTGTTTCTTTGTTGAATTACCAAAATTTTCTCGTTGAACGTCCGGAAACAAATATTTGGTTGAGTCTAACAAATTTTTGCATTTTCAACAAAAGAATTTTCTCAGTGCTCTTTCATTTAGTTAATCTTGTTGAAAAATCAATTTAAAAAAAATGGCGGATGTTTGAAATGAAATGCTTTTTTATTTTTATTAAAAGTTCTATTATTTTTTATTAAAATGCTTTTTTATTCTTTTGTTTCAGACTTGCCAATCGTGAGATTAATTGTTGGCCATGGGACAAGACTTTTTCGACTTTTTCGACTTTTTAGATTTTTTCAACTTTGGCGAAATTATTCAAAGAATCAAAATAAAAAATAAATTTTTGTTTTGTACTTTCAAAGAATGAAATAATGTAATAACAGTAATAATAATGTAATAACATATCTGATAAAGGAGTTGAGAAAAAAAATCTTAAAAAATTTGCTTTTTTTTGCTTTCTAAAGTAGACCTTAAGACAATTGCTAAACAATTTTGAATTTGGCATGACTTCGAATTTTTTTGAAAATGTCTGTGAATGTTTCAACTGTCGTATTCTCGGGAATGCCAATTATTCTGATAACTTTCAATAGGTAACAAGAATAATTGGGAACGACTTTAGGAAAATCTGCACGGTTTAGAAAATTAAGAAAAAAAAACTAAGAAAGAAAAGAAAATCTTCCGTAATTTTTCGGCTGTCTAATTCAAATTCCTGCACAAATGCATAGCTTGACGAAAATGACTACTGAATTGAGATATAAACTTCTAAATAGTGAACATCCAAAAATGTTTTATCTTTTTAAACGTGTCAACTATTATAAATTTGAGGTTATAGATCTTTTCTGCAGGTTTTTTTATCAAATGTACCAAATGCAAAAACAGTTTGTAGTGTATTTGGAAAGAATCATTCACGAAGTTTGTACTTGAAAAGATGAATTAAATTTTTAAAAATTATAAAACAATCGTGCAAGCGGGTCCAAGTTGATAATTTGCACGTAGCTTTCTTATTTAGCGCGAGGAGGGACCTTTTAATTTTTTTTGTTATCTATTTTTTTGTTATCCTATATTTATCGAAAGTCACGATAAGTTCTGTTAGGATGTGCAATGTGTGCGGAGACAGGATCAGAAGGTTATCAAATTTTGGTTATCTTTTACCGATGACCCGAGACAATCTAAATACGAGATATTTTCATCAAAGAAGTCTTCAGAATTCGTCTCGAACAACGAGTGCCTTGCTACAGCCAAGAATTGTTTACCTCAAACAAAATTCAATAAAGGATCAAACTATCAGGAAAAAAATGCCCCTGCACTCGTATATTGTTGGTGATGCTAACGAATGTTAATGAGAACAGCAAAGAGATATTGCTATCTGTTATTTTTCTTCGTATCAGTCGTACTATTTTGTAAATAGTTTTCCCTATCACAAAGATCTGCCTAATTTTTTGTCGATTTACGTAAGTAAAATCGAATGGGCGATGTGAGTGCTTTTTGAGCGATTAATTCGTAATTTATTTTAGCTGTGAAGATTAAACTGTGAAAGAACATATTTAACGGAAATATTTACATGACTATTTAAAAAAATATATATATATATATATATATATATATATATATATAAAGATTATATAGAAATAAAAATAAATAAATAAACAAAATATTATATATAAAATATAAATATATAAATAAAAAAATAAAATATATACATAAGGTTCTTTTAAATTTTAGTCAAAACTTCTCACGTATTTGTGAGTTTTTCTACGTGTTATAAGTTACTTGCAATTTGCTTATAAGTTTGGCGAGTTTCAATGAGTGATTATGAATTTTTTAAAGATTCTATGAGTGTTTTTAGTTACGATAAATATTTTAGAGGGTCTACAATTATCGGTAGTGTTAAAGTAATTTTGCAAATGATTTAACTCATTATAAGTCCTTTTGAAATCTCTCGATGATTTTTTTTACTACCTCTCGCAGTTTATTGATTCCTTAGAGTTTTTATGAGCCACTCATAAGTGTTTGTGAGTAATTCAAGTTTCTTGGACTTATCGTGAGTTTTCACGCATAAATTTATCTCTTTATAAGTGTTATTAAAAGTTCCTAAATACTTTTTTCCACTACTTTGAGCTCGTTTAAGATATTTTGAAGTTTATGAGAGTCATTCGTGACTGTGCGTGAGTTTTTCAAAATCTTGTAAGTGTTTGTGAGTAATTCAAGTATTTCGGGGTAATCATGAGTTTCTATTTATAAATTTAATTCATTATTATTCATCAATAAGTAAAGTCTGAACTTAAAGTAATTATTTAAAGGACGAGGCTTTTTTTTAATTTAAGTTATTCCTTCTCACGTATTTGTGAGTTTTTCTACGTGTTATGACTTACTTGCAGCTGCTTATAAGTTCGGCGAGTTTCAATAAGTGATTACGAGTTTTTTTAAAGTTTCTATAAGTGTTTTTAATTACGATAAATATTTTTGAGTGAACCAGGAACTGCGTGGGTATTTTTTGAGTTTCTAAAATTATCGGTAAAATGTTAGAGTAATTTTGAAAATGTTTCAACTCATTATAAGTGCAATTCAAATCTGTCAATGAATTTTTTTTATTACCTCTCGCAGTTTGTGAATCCTTAGAGTTTTTACGAGCCATAAGTGTTTGTTAGTAATTCAAGTTTTCCGGACTTATCGTGATTTTTCACGCTTACATTTAACTCATAATAAGTGTTATTGAAAGTTCCTAAAGAGGTTTTCCCACTACTCTGAGCTTGTTTAAGATTTTGTGCAGTCTGTGAGAGTTACTCATGACTGTGTGAGTTTTTAAAAATCTTCTAAGTGTTTGTGAGTAATAAAAGTTTTTCGGGGTTATCATTACTTTCACCTCATACATTTAATATATTATAAGTGTTACTGAAAGTTTCCAATGACTTTTTTGCACTACATCGAGCTTGTTTCTGGCTTTGGGCGGTCTTTAAGTGTCATTCATGACTTTGTGTTTTTCAAGATCTCATAAGTGTTTCTGCGTAATTCAAGTTTTTGCGGAGTTATCGTGAGTTTCCGCGGTCTCATAAGTGTTTGTAAGCTTCTTTTCAGTTTCTAAGAGTATTCGTAGTGTTTTTTAGATCTAGTGACGATTTTTAGTGTTCAAATAACTTCCGTAGACTGCGAGATCGTTAGTGTTCATCGTCGTATCGTGTTGAGTGTGATTTTCGAGCTTATGATGAAATATAAGTGTACACAAACCTCGATCCTCAGTAGTAAATTGTCCGGTTCTTTAGGATCTTGCCAAACAGCCGCGACACTAAGATCGCCAGTCATTTGAAAACCAACATCACCGCCGGCTCTCGGTTTTCCCGCTTCCCTCGATAATATAGTGCTCACTAGCTGATACCTCGATGCCACTCCTACGTTCCATCCTCTCGTCGCACCGACGACAGCTGAAAACAACACCAATAGCCCCGCGATCCAACTAAATTTTACCATTTTTATCAACGAATAATCCCGCATTCTCATCGATCGAACACTAATATGATAATTCTTTGTTATCGAAGGAATGAAAAATTTTCACCGGACGATTTTTCTTAAATATGGATTTTTTTTTTTTGAACAGAATGACCGTTACAGTGGGACGAATGAATCGATGTATTGTGAATGTTACTGGCCGGGAGTCGCGAGTCGACTGCCCAACGTGCGCTCGCTTGTTGCCGGCTAACTCGTCGCTCACTCTCGAGTGCTTCGCTCTTTCAAAGTGTCGGAGAAAGATGCCTCTATGCCAGTATATATCAATCTATACATACATATATATATATATATATATCTATATACGTATATAAATATGAGAGTGTATCAAGAGGCCCGTATCGTTAGATCCATCCGGAACATTGTGCGTGAGTGTGTGTGACTCGGGAGGCGATCCTCAGCGACGGCACTGGCCCGCACCGTTAATCGGCGGGATCGCCTCGGGGAACGTGTTACACGATGTTGATTTTTCTTTCGTTCGAAATATTCAAGGAATGAGCCGTTTGAATTGATTTTTTTCTTTCTCATAGAGCAAGCTATGTTTTCGTGAATAATTTTTTTTCGAAATTTTAGTGCCAATGGGTTCAAAATGTCCCAAAACATCAAGAAGTCATATTTATAAAAAAATGCCCAGATGGATGTGTGCGTGTGCGTGCGTGTGTGGGTTGTGTGCGTGTATGTGCATGTGCGTGTGTGTGTGTGTGTGTGTGTGTGTGCGTGCGTGCGTACGTACGTGCGTGCGTGCATGCGTGCGTGCATGCGTGCGTGCATGCGTGCGTGCGTGCGTGCGTGCATGCGTGCGTGCGTGCGTGCGTGCCAGCGTCTGTGTGTGTGCGTGCGCGCGCTTGTGTGTGTGTGTGTGTGTGTGTGCGTGTGTGTGTGTGTGTGTGTGTGTGTGTGTGTGTGTGTGCGCGCGTGTGCGTGCGTGCGTGCGTGTGTGCGTGCGCGTGTGTGTGCGTGTGTGTGTTTGTGTGGGTGTGTGTGTGCGTGTGTGTGTATCCCAAGTTTCAGATGTAAAATTTTTGTTTTACGAATGGTTTTAAGAATGGTGAATCTGCCCCCGAAAGGGTTTTAAATGATACTTAGAGCATAAGTAGGTACTAACAAAATAATAAGATCCTGAAAGTTTCAGATCCCTAACTCAATTAATTATTGAGAAAAAGTAAAATATGTAAAAAACAGAATTTTTTTTTCTCAGGATTGACCGAACCGATTAATCTATAATTGTTTTATATGTTTTAGGGGCTGATAATAGCTCTGAGAAAAAAAATTAAGAGCTATAAAGCTTTATAAAATCTTTGAAAAAAAAAGTTTTTCTTTTAATTTCAAGTTCTAACCATGATACAATTTTGACACAACTATTAAACAATTTTTTTTTCAAACCTATATTTCACTATAACACTATGAATTTTGAAAAATTTAAAAAACGGTACGCCATAGTAGCAAAAAATAAAAACCACTTTATGGCCAAAATAATGAATTTATTAAAATGTTTTGAGGTTCAATTTTTGTATTTTAACGCATATTTACATCATTTGTATTTATTAAAAATAATATTGCACATTCAAAATGACGACAAACAATTTTTTGTCGCAGTGAAAAATGAAACCAGGTAAATATCAATAATCAATTTTATAGTAATTTTAACAAATATTTTTGAAACAACATTTGATTACAAAACTCAATTATTTGTATATTTTTATAGACTTGAGACATAGATTATAATGACCATAAATGATCGAGTTGATGAAAGACAAAAACATTTTTTTTCTGAACAAATCTAAACTTTCAAATAAATCTAAGTTTAATTTTATTCATTTATTGTTTTGTTTTTTTTTAATTAACAAACCTAACAGTTCACATTATTAAAAGAATTTTTTAAAGACCGCGCAAATATACTGTAAAATACAATTATAACAAAAAAAAAAAACGTTTTTAATAAATAAATAATAAAAAGGAAAACATATATCTAAAAGATATATTTCATCAGTCTTGGTCACTGTCTTCTTCAATCGTAGGTGAAACATTGTCTTTATTAAATAATTTGCTCAATGTTTCAACAGGCGTCGAAATTTCCGACAAATATCTCCCATGTGACAAATAATAAATAATCTCGGCGACATGGAAGCAACATTCAATAGTTCCAAGACCATTTGCACACTCACAGCTGAAATATGATTCCGCAATATTTTTGAAAAATATATCTTTGGGATAGTTGTTTGCCTTTTTATTATTTATTGATTAAAAACTGTTTTTTATGTTATAATTGTATTTTGAAGTATATCTATCAATCTTTAACAAATTCTTTTATTAGCGTGGACTAATTAGTAGGTTCATTAATTTTTGAGAAAAAACAATAAATGTTCTTGGCTTTCATCAATTCGATAATTTTCGATTATATCTATGTCTCAAGTCTATTAAGAATATATAAATAATCGATAGTAACTATAATAAAATGTTGTTCCTAAAAATATTTGTTGAAATTACTGGAAAATTGATTATATTGATATTTACCTGGTTTAATTTTTGACTGTGGCCAAAATTTGTTTGTTATTATTTGGAATATGAAATATTGTTTTTAATAAATACAAATTATGTAAATATGCGTTAAAATAGAAAAATTAAACTGCAAAACATATAAATAAATTTATTATTTGAGCCAAAAAATGGTTTTAATTTTTTTCTACTATGGCGTACCGTTTTTAAAATTTTGAAAAATTCATAGTGTTATAGTGAAAAATAGAAGGTGTGAAAAAAAAATTGTTTCATAATTGTGCCAAAATTGTATCACGGTTAAAAATTGAAATAAAAAAAAAACAATTGTTTTTTTAAAGATTGTATAGAGCTATATAGTTTTTAATTTTTTTTGAGCTATTATCAGCCCCCAAAACATATAAAAAAAATTATAGATTAATCGGTCCGGTCTATACTGAAAAAAAATTTTTACGTCCGCTTGCGGACGTAAAAGTGTCCATTATTGTACTGAGTGATATAAAAATCTTTCGGGAGCAGATTCAGCATACCTACCCCCTAGGGACTTTTTCATTTTTTGAAAAATAGCGTAAACGCTCTAACTTCTGCAATTTTTAAGATACTGCACTGAAACTTTGTACAGAATTAGTATAGCAATTAATGTTATTCGCTATTGAATTTGACAAAAATCCATCAAGGGATTAAAATTTTATGAAATTTTTAATTTTTTTGAAAAATAGCGCAAACGCTCTAGCTTGTGCCATTTTTAAGATACTGCACTGAAAGTTTATACAGAGCTAATATAGCTATCGAGGTTGTTTGTTTTTAAACATGGTGAAAATCGATCGAATGATTAAAATTGTATCAAATTTTGATTTTTTTGAAAAATAGCGTAAATCCTCTGACTTTGACTATCCGCGAGATATTGTTCTGAAATTTTGTACATATTCAAAATAGTGCCTAAGGTTGTTCGCTATTGAATTTAGCAAGAATGAAATTTGGCAAGAAGCAAATTTAAAAGAATTTGGCAAATTCGCACATTCATCACTCATGTTTTTCGATAGTTAACAAAGCTTCCTTCATGAGGAAGCCAAATTTGATCGCCATACCTTGTGATAAACGACGCTTTGACAACTATATATTTTTAAACATTTCAATCTTTGAATGAATAGCTACACATATGAAGTCTACAATTTCGTAAAGCTTCGTCTTTTCTTCAACAGAAGGGAAAAGAAAAAACGCCCCTTTTTATGGGAATCCTTTTCGGCGGAATTCGACCATCTTGCGTTTTGCCGCAATGTTTAATGTATTAGATACCCATACTGAAAAATAAGGATATCAAACATAGACGAGCTTGGAAAGGATATAGGCGTCGAGAGGCAAGTTCGCTTGTGCGAGAGGTAGCCACCTGGCGGATTTTTGGGGTACTGACAAATCTCCAGATATGATCGGATGAGATTACGGGTGAATAGGTATTTAGTAACAACGAATAGAATTTTTCTTCAACGCCTGTTTCTCGATGACAGGGAATTCAAATAAATAAAGCTAGTGGAGGTAAATATCGCCCAAAATTGGATGGAAAGAAAATTTTCTTTTAAGTAACTAAAAAATAATGAAATAAACGATTATAGTACCTACGACTATATCTTTTTTCTGGGTGCAAATTAAATTTGTATCGCCGCGTATTCGATATTATCAATAAAGTGTCGCTGAAAATTGTTCACGATGCTAAATTTTTCCTTGTCCAAAGAAAACAGGGAAAATATAATGTTAAACTTTCCCGCATGGTCGCAGTTTGTTTCAACGCTAATTGTCCGTTATCTGTACGATAATTGTTTTTTCTTTTTTTAGCGCTCAATACGTCAGGGGCACATTTTTGCACATTCTCACCTTATTCGTCGTTGACGCAATTAAAAAGTAACTGCGAACCCTCCCTTATCATGTCTGTATTCATTGAAATTTTTCACAAAAATAGTACGTTATGTGTCAATTTTGCACATGATCGATTTTTTTATCATTTACGATTAACTAAATGGCCGATTAGCGCTATAGTAGTACTTTTTTGGAAAGTACATTTTTTGGAGGTAATGTGATTATTTAGAATGGAATTTTAATATGTTCGTATTAATCACGGGAGTCGATAAATTTGTTAACCGTCATGTCTTATTTTACGGAAAATTCCAAAAATATCTTCACTTTTTCTGCTGTTTTCGTGGTCCAATTCCCCAAACGATTATTAAAATTTGTAAGGTGTAGTGAGGGGTAACAGCACTGTAGAATTTTGAATTTTTTTTTTTTTAACAATGCTTTAACATTATATAAAACGCACTTTCTGTTATGTAGATAAAATTTTAGAAAGGCTTTGCCAATGATTTTCCACAGACTTTGAATTTTGAACGCGTTTTTCCCTAGACTACTTTTTCAATATTAGCGAACAAATTACACTGCGACCTCGATAATCGGAATCCGTCGGGACCGCCTCTTGCAAGAAGTGGGGTTGCGCACATTGCACAGAACCGTCTCTGCGCCGCTGGTGACAGACGGCGGCCAGACGCGATTGGCTTGGCGTTTCTCCCACTACGCTGCAATTCCAACGATCGAGGTACCGATTATCGAGGTCGCAGTGTACTTCAACATAGTTGCCTGGATCGGTTTTAAATGTTGACAGTAGCATCACAATTATCTCCTTTATAGATGAACGTAGAGGTTTTCTGATTCAATGTAAACTTTTTATTTCATTAATAGTTAACTGTCTATTTTTTTTTAGAGAAAAATCAATTTTTTTGTCCTAAGGGCACGATTTTTACCAAATTTGTTGAAATAAAAAGCCCTTATTTAATTCTGTAACCAATAGTTTATAGATTTGATTTTTTTATGTGAAAACATCTCTAGCGAAACTACTAATTGAAAACTGTCCTCAGAAAGCGTTACGGCCCTTCAAAAAAAATTTGTGAATACACTGGACTCTCGATATGGGAAACCCCGATTAAAGTAACAAATCTCGCGGCCTTGGCTCGACGCGCTGCGTTCTGAGAAAATTTGTGAACAATTGAAGTGTTTTCAAAAAGCGTTACGATCTTTGAAGTTGGTTTGAGTTTCTTGTTGTTTTTGAGAAAGCAAAATTAAGGTAAAAAAATTATATATTATTTCGAATATAAAATTTATGTGTTATATTTTAGTTACTACTTATTGAAATTCAATATTAAAATATTAAAATATTAAAATATTGACATTACCTTTCTCTCACAATAAAGATGTTTACGCATAAATTTTTATTTAATAATCACTCGTAGTGTACTCATTGGTTTTTTTTGGTTTTTGTTTCAAATCTTATACTTCACGATAATTAGATTTTACGTAAAATTCGTCCGCTACTGGAGATGTTTTTTTTTATCATTCCAAAGATTCGCTCTTTCAACGCCATTTAGAATAAAAATAATAATTAAAAAAAAAATGTTGTACTCAAATAGATGATGAATAATCCCTTTGAAAGAATTCCCATTTTGTTCATTAAATTCCCATTAAAAAAATGGTCAAAGTGAGGCTTTTTTCGGCCGCTGGAGTGGTGTTACCCCTTAATGATTAACGATTATGAATAAAGAAATATTTTATTACGGGTAAATAATCACCTGGTGCCATCTGACAGCATGAACCTGCAAAAAAAAACAATAAAAAAATAGCATACAAACGATGAAAATATATCGTGTGGTGAAAAACGAAGTTTGTCGACGATAAGAGAAAAATGGCGTCGAGGTGAAGAATTAAAGATGCAAATTTATGTTATCGCAACGTTAAAGAGCGTTCTTTCACTCTCTCTTTCTCTCTTTCTCTTGCTGGCATATATATATATATATATATATATATATATCATATATATTTGCGAAACGTCATCCTCTTAAAGCTTCAATTCGCGATATTATATTGCCACGGTATCGTATTTTTCCACGGTTATAAGATAGCCACGGGCAATTTTGCGGTTTCAATCTCAATGGCGCGGTTATCCTAGAACCTCTCGCAGGTGGATAAACGAAACCGGTCAGACGTAAAAGAAAAAACAAATGAGCTAGTTTTTTTTGCATCTAGTTTTTTCCGTCATTTTATCAGATACTGCTTTTATAGGTGTGAATAAGGCAATCCACGCCATTTAGCTCAGCCCTGACCCTGATAATTTTTAATTTTTTCCATTTTTTCTTATAAAATAGTATAGTATGCAAGGAGTACTTTGACCAATTTTTAAGTTTTTATCGCATGTATTTCAGAAGTTACAATTATTCGAAAAATCTGAATTTCAGAAATTTCGGAAACGTTCTAACGCCAATATCTCTTAAATTAATCGATATATCGAAACATGTTGGAAGATCGATTTTTTTCATATTAGTTCACACTTTCATAAAAAAAAAGGGAAAACAATTTTAAATCATCGTTATCAACATTATCTTAGCGTTTAAAGTGAAAATTATTTTTTTCAAAGGTGATTGCCATTTTTGATTTTTTTCAAAAAATTCTCTAAAATAATATTGTTTTTTTTTTTTTTTTTTTTATTGTGCATTTCCCCCCGTTTAGAGGCTTTCGCCTATTACAGGGTCGGCCCGGGTCAGTAGCCAGTCCCCCCTGAGGATCTGGTCCGGATCAGTAACCAGATCCCCATGCGGCCGCATCCGACTTCCCCCTCTATAGCGCATTTGCTATGGAAATTAATTTCCATAGACACAGGGAAACTGCGGAAAACCTGTGTCACTATAGCCGGTCCTGAGTTCGCTTTCCGATGCCGGAGCTACGTCACGTTTCGTCGAGAAATTGTAAACATGGACTACAGCTATATACATGTGACTTACACCTGTACGAGTACTTGTGTATGCCACATATATATATCTGGAGCTTGTCACGCCCATATTCAAAATTCTCTAAAATAATATGATGAATCATATGGATTTTAACGCTAGTCCCATCGTGGGCCCATTTTTCCTTCTATTTAAAAAAAAAAAATTCAATTTTTGTTCACGAAAATGTTGAGTGTTTCGTATGAATTACTAATTACTAATAATTTTTTACTAATTACTTTTAATATTACTAATAATTTTTATTACTAATAATATACGTAAGTAATAATGATTGTACTTATTTACAATTAGTAATTGTAGTGATAATTTTGCAATTAGTAGCCCGATCTAATATGTTGAAGAATTATTTTTCCATTACTTTTCTATAGAAGAAACGTATGCATTATAGGAGAATATATGAATGAAACACTTGCATATGTTTTTATCTTGAGAGAGTTATAGATATTTATTTTCTCGCTCGTTTAAAAAGTTTACACAATCGAGACTGATCAGATTTTGAAAAATCTTTTACTCTTAAGGCACCATCATTATCGGACATATCACAGAGCAATTTTTGGGTACCCGTTATGGTTTTCACCCGTTTATCGCTTAATTTTTGTGCTATACATTTTGATATCTGATCAGTCTAGATTGTGTAAACTTTTTAAATGAGTGAGATAATAAATATCTATAACTCTCTTAAGACAAAAAATATGGAAGTGTTTCATTCATATATTTTCCTATAATGCATACGTTTCTTCTATAGGAAAGTAATGGAAAAATAATTCTTCGACATATTAGATCGGGCTACTAATTGTAAAATTATAGCTACAATTACTAATTGTAAATAAGTACAATAATTATTACTTAAATGTATTATTAGTAATAAAAATTATTATAGTAATTCACACGAAACACTCAAAATTTTCGAGAAAAAAATTGAATTAATTTTTTTAAAAATAGAAGGAAAAATGGGCCCACGATGGGACTAGCGTTAGAATTCATATAATTCATCATATTATTTTAGAGAATTTTTTGAAAAAAATAAAAAATGGCAATCATCTTTAAAAAAAATAATTTTCATTGTACACACTGAAAAATTGTTGACAACGATGATGAAAAAAAATTTCCATTTTTTTTACGAAAGTGTGAATTAATATTTAAAAAATCGATCTCGAAACATTTTTCGATATATCGATTAATTTAAGAGATATCGGCGTTAGAACGGTTCCGAAATTTTTGAAATCCAGATTTTTCGAAAAATTGTAACTTCTGAAATACCTGCGATAAAAATTTAAAAATTGGTCAAAATACTCCTTGCGTAGTATACTATTTTATAAAAAAAAATTAAAAATGGTCAGGGTCACGGCCGAGCGAAATGGCGTGGATTGTCTCAAGAGCATCTTGTAAAAACGAAGCTTTGTCAGTTCTCAACGATTTTTTACCATTCAAAAAAGTCGAATTTTCATCAATTTTTTTCTGTCGTTAAATTTCCATGTTTAACAATGCGTTGTCGACTCAAATGGGATAGTAAATCCCTTTTGTCTTGAATGAAATAAAATTCACTTTCCATAATATATAAAGGTATTAGTTCTTATTTTGCAAAATTTTGAATTTCTTCCATTTTATAATATAAACTCGTTTTATTAGGGAAACGAAAAAATTTGTGTACAAGTTCAGCCCGATCGGATAATAATTATCCTCGCCTTAAAATCCTTTATACTAATTTAACACGAGGCCTCTATTCTACACATTATTATTCTACACATTATTATCCTACATATGATTTTCCAACACATTACAGCCTTTAGCAAAATTTACTACTGGAATTGACAATCGCGTTCTAGAGTTTCTATTGTTTTTTTATGCTTGGATAAAAAACATCGTATGCAGAGTTTTGCTACAGATTGTAATATGTAGAATATGTGTAGAATACTATTTCTTGCCACCTTCACTTGTGGAGAATGATGTGATGTGAGTGTAGAATTTTTTATGTAGAAAGTGTCATGTGTAGAATAATAATGTGTAGAATAGAGATCTTCGTTTTATTTAAAATCTTTCTTTAATGGCAAAAAGAAGCACTCAAGTTCGTTCCACAATAAAGAGGAGGCCTCTATTCTACACATTGTTGTTGTTATTATTATTATTATTATTATTATTATTATTATTTTACATATGACACTTTCTACACATATCATTTTACACAAGAGAAGGTGGCAAGGAAATCATCATAATTATCACGTATATCCATAAGTCTAGACTGAATTACAGTAACTTACCAAAAGTTTTTATAATTTAGCTTCTTCATAGAGAAAGTTTCGTTTACGTGAAAACAAAAGTTTTGAAATTTTGATGTCTATGTATCTTAAATATTTTAGAAACAAGTATTTTAAACATAAAACTAGGTTAGGTTCTGAATAGGTTATAGGGTACAAAATTACATTTTAAACCAAAATGGTGTTGTACAATAAACTGACCTTATTTGCATTTGTGGAAAAAACGCGCTCAATAGGTGCAAAGTTATTAAAGAACGATCACAAATATGTAATTTTGATACATTTTAAGTATACTTGCATCAACATTTAGGAACTTTTTTCACGAATCAAAGAACCTAAAATTTCTTCCAGCAATGATAATATCAGAATAACTAAGCAAAATGTAATGTTAATAAACATTGTATAGCAAAAATTTGAGAATACTTCTTAATGAAAATATTACTAAACAAACCCTACAACATGCCCTTGAAAGTACAAAAACTTTTGGATTTGATTAACTTGATAACTATTCTTATAGAAAATTCCTGAAAATAAAATTTCTTGCTGTCCAAAATGAGGCGGAACCTTTTAATTGTCGTACAGTCTAATTTAATTTAAGATTCAACAGATTTAATTATTTCAATTACCTTTCTTTCATTCGAGAAAATCTTGTGATTAAGAGCTAATATTGATCGCTATAAATGTTTTTTGTTGTCCTGGAAAATATCTGGTCCACTCGACTATATTTCTGTGTTCAATTATTTTCCGATCGAGTCCGCGGATTTTTACAGTACCTCAAAAATCCGCTAGGAAAGCGTAAGAAAAATACTATTATTGCACTCCGTGCGTAAAGTGACCACTTCTCGCACGCTTCGCTTCGCTGCGCGTGCGAGAAGCGGGCACTTTACGCACTCGTGCGATAAAATTTTGTACGATACTCGTGCGAGAAACTTTTTCTCAACTCGTGTGATTGCAGCATTCGCCTTCGGCTCATGCTGCAAACTCACACTCGTCGAGAAAAAGTTTCATCGCACTCGTATCGTAATGTACTAATTTAAAAGCTCTCTTATCTTCCTTATCTTTATTTCCTAATATGATTCTTTGTTCATTCATGCTAAATGTCAAAATGAAACTGGAGGAAAATTCCCATAAAAAAAAAATTACTACCGATCCAGTGCACACTTACAAGAAAATAAAATAAGAAAATTCTAAATTCGATATTTAAATTTTATTTATATATTCGAGGTACAAAAATTTGTATTTATTTGTTGAAAATGAAGAAAAAAGTATTTGATTGGAAATAAAAATATTCAATTACACATATAAATATTTTGAGTTGATTTAAATGAATATTTATTAGATAGGAAGATATTTATTACTGATCGAGAACATCAATTTAAAAAAATCAACAGATGAAAAAGTTATTTATCGAAAATTTTATTTATGTAAATCAATTAGATCCTTCCTCATTTCGGAATACATTTTTCTTCCACGAAGTCCACTTTTTTTTTATAGCTCGACATTTTAAGTTACGAATATTTGCTAGCTTTCCCTCAGAATTTGATTTTTATCTAGTATATCGAATAACTACCACGTTAAGGACCTTTTCTCTCTACCCAAGTTTCCTCAAGCGCAGAAACATGGAAAATTTCTCGACCGGAAGTGTGGATAAGCTTTTCCAGCTACTTATTTGAAGTCCCAAGTGCGAATGGTCAGGCAGCGACGTTATCGGTCGAGCAAGCTCTTCTTAAAAGAGCATCCAGCAGAAAGAGAACAAGAAAGAGAGAGGGACCGAATCAGGGGAACGGAAACTGCATGCGAGAAGAGAACAATGAAGAATGACTCCTTGACCGAATGATTATGTACATGGGGCGTTCCATCCCAAATCGGACAGTTTGAAAAACTTTTTTTTGTTTTTCTCAATTTTTTAAATATCTTTTAGTACCCATTAAAAGACCCTCCTGTTGAAGTTTGAGATTTTTTTGATTACCCGTTCAAAAGATATTAAATTAACAAAAAAACCGCTCTTTGTTTGTATTTTGGTCATAACTTCTTTAATAATGGTCCAAATTAAATTTTTTATACCTAAATCACCACTTAAATTTTTTTTTTCAGAATTTTTGTTTTTTTATGGCCTTTTTAGAAAAAAATACAACCAAAATATTCAATGCATTTTTGAATGAGTTTTTTGAGTTTTGAACTTTAAATCGCGTTTTTAAAAGTGAGTGTCATTTTTGATTTTTTTAAAAATTTTTTGTTTTAAACATCTATCTATTCAACAATTTTTAAGACTAGTCCGATCGTGGGATTTCAATAACTACTATTTTTTTCGATTTTTGAAAACTGAAAGTTTTTTTTCATAATTTATCATGAATACCAATTTTTGTTACTGTATAGTATTTTTTTAATCATTTTGAATTAATTTATACAGTTTTTCATTGTTAACAGATTGGTAACAAAAATTGGTAGCAAAAATTGGTATCCATAGTAACAAAATTGGTATCCATAATAATTTATTAAAAAAAAAATTTAATTTTCAAAAATCGAAAAAATATTAGTTATGGAAATCCCACGATCGGGCTAGTCTTAAAATTTGTTGAATAGATAGATGTTTAAGGCAAAAAATTAAAAAATCGAAAATCAAAAATGACACTCACTTTTAAAAACACGATTTAAAGTTTAAAACTCAAAAAACTCATTGATAAACTCGTCGAATATTTTTATCGTATTTTTTTCCGAAAAGGCCATAAAAAACAAAAATGTTGAAAAAAAACTTTTAATTTGGATCATTATCAAAGAAGTTATGACCAAAATACCAAAAAAAGAGCGGTTTTTTTGTTAATTTAATATCTTTTGAACGGGAAATTAAAAAAATCCCAAAATTTAACAGGAATCTTTTGATGGGTACTAAAAAATATGAAAAAATTGAGGGAATTAAAAAAAAAGTTTTTCAAACTGTCCGATTTGGGATGGAACGCCCCATATCTATCACGGGAGAAGGATTTGGAAAAGTGGGGGAAGAATGTTGGGTTGACGGAGGTAAGGAAGCGAACGAGGTAGAACTGTAGAGAGAAAGAAATGAGTGTGCATGTGTCGGTGTGAGTGCGAGACAGAGAGAGAGGGCGAGAGAGAAAATGTATGACTAACGGTCGGTAACTCACCGAAGAGTCCAAGAAGACAGACGAGCGAGAATGCGAGCTTGTAAGGTCTCGGTTGTCCGGGCGCCGCCATTTCGGTTCACGAAAATTCCGATCAGCCGCGCTAAAGTTCCCCTCGTACACGCTCTAACTCTACTATGAACTGCACAGAACGACGAACGAGTTTACGAACGACGACGAACTTAGTATTTCCACCTCCTTCTTGGACTCTCCTTCCCGGACGGATTTTCCTCGTTGCCTCGAATGATGCTTCTGCTTGTACGAATAAACGGGGAATAATTAGAGAGAAAGAGTCGAGAAATAGCCTGTCTAAGAAAGAGACATGGAGAGAGAGAGAGAGAGAAAGAGAGCGAGAGAGAGAGAGCGTGAGAGAGAGAGAGAGAGAGACGGACAGGCTTTGCCGCAGCCTGTTATCGTGTGCCCCACACCGCCGCTGTTTTACCGCTCTTTCCATGGCTGTCCGTCCTCAACCGGCGTCCTAACGCCGCGATCCCAACCCGAAGAATCCTCCATCGGAGGGGAGCCCAAGCGCTAGTCCACTGACTCTCTTTATGCCACCAAGGAGGGAGCGGGAGGCCATTGGTACTCCACTGGATCATTACACTCGACCAGGCCATTCGTTGTTTATTATATATATGACCATGTTGATAGCTGTGTGTGTGTGTGTGTGTGTGTGTGTGCGTGCGTGCGTGCGTGTGTGTGTGTGTGTGTGCGTGCGTGTGTGTGTGTGTGTGTGTGTGTGTGTGTGTGTGTGTGTGTGTGTGTGTGTGTGTGTGTTCTACACCATTCACGACAATTGCCGTTGACTTCATTACGTTTCCGAGACAGACATTGGGACACTAATGTCGCGATAACTGAATATAAAGCGAATGAATACTGGATTCAGAAAAATGGTATATTTCAAGCTAATGAGTTTTTTATATTTATACGTTTAAAGTTTGTCTATTGCATTGTCTTAACGTCGTATCTGTTTTTTCCATCGATTTGTTCCCATGAATATTGCGAATGATCGTATAAGTGTTTGAATGTGTGACACTGAGGGTTGATAAGTGTTTAGTGTTTGTGTCTATTAGTAGAGATGATAATTCACGAGTATCTGTGAGAGTGTTAGTATAAGTCTCATTAGTGTTCATAAGTGTATGGGAAAGCTTAAGATTCTTCTAATTGTAAGAGTCCTTGGATTGAATTCACAAAAGTGCCCGTGGGAATGCTTATCATTGAAGTGTCCTTAAGTGGCCTCAAGTTAATTGTTGATCCAGAAAAATTGTCTATTTCAAGCTAACTAGTTTTGGTATTTATACGGCTGAAGTTTATGTTTATTGCATTTGCGTACGTGTTAGAATGTGTGACTCTGGGGGTTGATAAGTGTTGAGTGTTTGTGTCTACTAGCAGAGATGATAATTCACGAATATCTGCGAGTGTGTTGTTATAAGTCTCATTAGTGTTCATAAGTGTATGAGAAAGCTTAGGATGCTTCTGAGTGTCCTTAGATTGAATTTACTAAAGTGCTCGTGGAAATGCTCATCATTGAAGTGCTCTCAAGTGCCCTTGAGTGAATCGTGGATTCAGCAAAATGGCCTATTTCAAGCTAACTAGTTTTTGATATTGATACGTTTAAAGTTTATGTTTGTTGCATATTCTCCATGTCGTATATTTTTTCCTTCGATTTGTTCCCATGAATTTTGTGAATCGTCGTAAGTGTTTGAATGTGTGACTCTGAGGGTTGATAAGTGATGGGTGTTTGTGTCTACTTATAGCAGAGTTGATAATTCACGAATGTCTGCAAGAGTGTTTTTATAAGTCTCATTAGTGCTCATAAGTGTATAGGGAAGCTTAGGATTCTTCTTAGTTTCCTTGGATTGACTTTACAAAAGTGCCCATGGGAATGCTTATCATTGAAGTGTCCTTTAATGCTTATGAATGTTTTAGACAGTTTACGACTTTTTCAAGTATCTTTGTATTGAATTTAATGAAGTGCCTGAATCTGAATAGTCCAATAAATTAGAGATTTGAGCTTTCTTCCTCATAGCTGTCATGCATTTACAAATCTTCCTTCATAAGGAAGTGGCTTTCGCGCTTTCCGCTCGGTTTCCTCATAAAAAAACGTTTGTGAATAGTAATTAGTATGAAGCAAAGTGTAAATTCATATTTTGCATCACTTTTCCTTAGAGCATCATATTTCAAGAAAGAGTACTAAAAATTGTCCGCAAGCAAGAGCAATCACTAATTTTTTCTAAAAATTCGACATTTTCCAAAAGTTAAAGGTCTTGAGCTTTTCTGAAATTTAAAACTAAATAAATACTCATGTATTGTTTATACATAAAGCTAGTGTGATGAATGAATTTATTGTAACAAAAATTTTATTTTACACAATTTAAAAGCCTTTATACCTTTTCCTTAAGGCGGTATTCTGGTCTAGAATTTTGAAAAAATCATTTTTTTTCATATTTTTAAAGTTCAGACCTTTAAGAATATATTCTTGAAAAGAAATTTTTTAATTCTAATAATTTACCGAGTTATAGCTATTTTAGTGAAGCAGCAACTACCTCCGTTACGTCGGAGCGTAACTTTAAGGGGGTATTCTGATCTAGAATTTTGAAAAAATAATTTTGTTGCATATTCTTAAAGTTTACACATTTAAAATATATCGTCGAAAGGAATTTTTTTAATTCCAATAATTCACGGAGTTATGGCTATTTTAGTGACGTAGCAACTTTTTTCTCAAAACCACTTTTCGAAACACGGCTGACATGATATCTCAAGTTCTACTCGACCGGTTTACTTCAAATTTTTCACCAATCTTCAATGTATAATCCTCTATCGTCCCTACCACTTTTGTATCAAAATTATTGTTTTTGCTGCAGTAAAAAAATTGAAAACTATGAAAAGAAGAGTCAAAAGATGCCTTTTTTCAGAAAACCGCCATTTTGCGGAAAAAAAAATTCCGTTTTTATCCGGGGCTATAGAGACATTCTTATTAATTAAGAATCTTTTTTCAACTTTCTATTAGATGACTAGAAGGGAATCATGGGAAAAAAATTTTAAAAAATCCGATCGTTATTTGGAAGAGCACGAGCCAATTAAAAAAAAGCCTCGGACTAATCGTATAAATTGAAGGATAGAAGGAGACTGGAAAAAATCTGTGAAAATTTAAGAATGGTTTTCCGGACCGGAAGGATATATTTTTGCAGAATTTTCAAAAATCGAAGAAGAGTCAGGGATGTGAAACTGGATGATTTCGCTTGGAATGTCCCGTATATGTGTATCGATGTAACTGGCTGATATTTATGTGCAAGCCGATGAATACCCACACGGAAATATAATATACCGGAAAATATATTTTTCGATATACGTAAAAATATATTAAAAATATATTTGAAGTGTACATTATATATTCTAAATACATTTTAGATGTATCTAAAATATATATCAGATATATATTAAATATATAATATGTATATTCCATATAAGAAATATACTCAAAAATATATTCGAGATAAGTACATTTTCGGCAGAAAATATTTCTTTGAAATATATATTAAATATATTTTAGATATATGATTATTGTGCATAAAAATATATTTTTTGATATATGTAAAAACATATATTGTGTATATGTAAACATATATTAAAATTATATCGAAAATATATAAAACGTACACTCAATATATATGTTTCATGCATTTAGTATATATCTTAAATATATTTTTTACATATATATTGTGTATATTTAAACACCAATTAAAAATGTATCTAAAATATATAGAACATGCACTCAATATATATGTTTGATATATTTAGTATATATCTCCAATACATTTTTTATATTTATATTATAATATTTTTAAATAGATTAAAAATATACCTAAAATCATATTTGTAATACATACATTTTCGGACAAAATATACTTAATATATCCAAAAATATATTTTCCGTAATATTTGCCGATATATTTTATTTCCATGTGGGTATATATGGAGTGAGGAAGGAAAAACAGTGCGTCGCTAGAGTGTGCAAAAAAAGGGGGAATACCAGTTGGTGATAGCGATCATGCACAAAGTACCCCGCAAACACACTTCGCCTAACTCTTCTCATCTTCGTAACACGAACTAGGAAGTGCATCGTCGTCGAGTATCATTTTTTTTCGCTCCTCTCTCTTCCTCTCTCTCTCTCTTTCTCATGAATTGCTACATCGAATGTCACTTGGGAAAGCCACTAGACATCCGGGAAATTTTGTCGGGAAATTTTTTTTCCTGCTATTCTCTGCATCGCTTGCGTCAGTTGCAACATCGTTATCTATTTTTCGCTGTTTTACACGAGAACTTTGAGCAATTAGCGATAAATTTAAGGTAATTTTGAAAAAAATGTCGACTCACCGTATTTATAATTTTTTTTCTATTTTACACTTCAATTTCACCCACTTCCGGTTTGAACTTTACGACATGTGTTCTCAAGCACAGAGACTTAGGGATTTTTCTTATTGGTCCCTTTTCTTGGTCAAAAATGGCAAACACGATAGTTTACTTTTTTGAGAAGCTTTGATGCACAATTAGTGCAATTTCCGGTCTTTCTCTCTCTGTGTCATCGAACGATGAATTTGAAAGCTCTCGTCGACGACCTCGCGTCGTACTAGCGCAAACGAACTCCACCATCACGAAATACGCGGCTCTCTTATCCATTCCAACGACCAACTCTCGGACCTTTGACCTCTTTTTTTTTTGTAATGCATTCGTTTGTGTATTTGTGCGTTGTACACAATGAAAATATTTTCTATGTGTATCGCCTTAGCTACTCGTTTGCTCATGAATTTTTCTATCAGTATCACTCCCTCTTTATTTTCTTCTTTTCTTCTTATCTCCTTCCCTCTCGCTCTCTTTCTCTCGTTCCATATCATTATAACCATTCCTCATCGTCGTCACTGAAGATTTGAAATTTTTCACTTAAAATCTTCTTCCATATCCCGGTTCATATTTCGTTCAGGTCAATAAAAATATTTGCCTGCCACGTGGCTTAAGGGGGAACGCCACTCTGACGGGGCTGAAAGTAGCCGATTTTCGAGAATTTTTTTTTTGTAGGTAGGGATGATTATTTGAGGATCAGACAAAAAAGCAATTTATTAAGTATATATTCAATTATATTCATACAAATTTTTATCGAAAAATATTGAAAATTGAAAATGTTATTACCATGAACGTATAGTGATATGATAAAAAAATGACTCCTGGTGGCAGCGATACAGCGATGAAAAATCATCGGAATTAAAAAATCCATAAAAAAATTGAATCCACACAACAATGACTATCGTTGAGCGTACTCAATTTTTAAAAATATTTTTTTATGAAATGGCGCTGATTTGATTCTTTTTCTTTTTTGACCGTGTTTTTGATTATACAAAAGTCTTAAAAAATAGTAATTATCCAAATTTTGAAAATCGGCTACGCTCAACTTTAGCCGATGCGATTACAAAATTTGAAATTTTTTTTTATCGGTTCATTGGTCTTCCAGCAATCGCTGCAACTGTGTTCAAAAAAGTCGTTTTGAGATATAAGCGTTTAAAGTTTTCATTGCATATTCATTTACTCTGAATGAATTTACTCAAAGGAATCCCGATTTTTGCAATTTTTTTTTCAGATTTTTGCAGTTGGGTGATGATGTCTGGAGTAGTTGTGAGATATAACAAACAGATGTAAACAATACGATTTTATTGCTAATTTTAGTTTATTCACCTCTACACCGAAAAAAGGTTTGGTAAAGTGAAAAAAAAAATTGGCTTGAATCAACTAAACCCGGCGGTTACGGGTGGCGAACGAAATGTGTAATTCAGTTAACTCAAAACGTGTATCAAAATGGAAACACAAATTGCATCCCATAAATACATATATCCTTGACCCAACAGAGTAGAGAATCCGTTCAATTGAAAATTACATTGTTTTGATTCTATATTTGGTAAAATGCACTCAATATGCGATTGCATAACCAATGGTTTAGTTGAATGAACAGTTTATATGTTCTAAGCAATTCAGGTGTTGTTCACCGGAAAAAAATGCATTCAATATAAAGCTAGAAAATTTCAATTCAATCAACAAAACATTTCATGATATGCAATATTTTTTAAGCTACGAGGGCTTTTACTTAACTAATTAGTCGTGGGATTAAACAGTTGAGTGAAAATTTAACTTATTTATCTTTGTGCCTATAAAGAGCACGAGTGCCACTAAAGTGCAATGGTGATCTCATTCAAATAAGTAGTTTTTAGTCCATAGAACTGCGCGACCACAGAGCGCGGGTAATGTTCCATCAATTTAAAGTTAATCGAGGACGCCGATGCTGGTAATACACTGGTACTTATCGGTGCTCGGTGACTGTCTCGCTGGCGCGAGAGCGCGCGCCGATCGTCGCCACCTGGCGGATCTCGGGCGAAGTGCCGAGATCGTGGTAGTTACTATATGTACTATTGACTAAATATGTTGTGGCCGCATTGAAATATTTAGTCAAATTTATCAAACAATTTGATTGACTTGGAAGCATTGATTTTTTTTTAACTGGATTAATAGCTCAAATTAAAACTAGATTTTGTTGATAAGACGAAACATACAGTTAAAACAATTTTATTTAATTCCAGTAAATGACTAAATATTCGGTTGAATGAGAAAACAAGTTGTTGAATCAATCTCGTTTGAAATCATTTTGATCCAATGTTGTAATTGAATGATTTATGTATATGCATTTCCAATGAAAAATGTTGTCGTTTTTTTTTTTTTTTTTTTTCAATGTAGAGAATGAAGAGTAAAACCATGTCAATTTTTGTCATAATACACTACTGGAAAAAATTAAAGGAACAAAAAAATTCTCTAAATTTTTAGTGGTTTTTAACAATGCTGTATCTAATTGTAAGTCAAAAACGGTCGTATCGAGGTCTGAAAAAAGCATTTTGAAGCTTGAAGTGATAAGTACGCAGTACTTCAAGTACTGCCGGCACTTGAAACTTCAAGTACTTACGGTACTTTGTACTTTGTACTTCAAGTACTTTCCGGTCCCTTGCCCAGGGCCTGGAGTGTAATATCTTCGAATCAACTTTTGCTGATCTTTAATTCGGGGCGGTCGACAGTTATCGTTCGACTAAATAATAAATTACACCTATGCTTCACTAATTACAAAAGTCTCAATAAAAACTGCATCCTCTGGCATGACAGCCGTGCAATCACGCAATACCACGTCATGGTCTGTCAAACTCATACATACATACATTAGGGTGGGTCAAATAAAATGACTAATTTTTTTTTCCTCGATATAATGAAAAATATATTGTTTGGTATCTCAAAAAAACCCTTTGCAAGCATTAGCTCTTCATATTTAAATTAAGAGGTCCCTCATCGCAAATTTTTATTTCCTATTTAAATAACATAGGAATTTTTTTTTCTTTTTGTAATTTTAGTAGACTTAAACCGTTGAGGTTAGGACAGTTTTTTTAGCGCATTTTTGTAGAACATTTGATGTCCTACAGAAAAGCTCCCTTGTGTCTAATCGATAAAACTAACCGTTCAAACACAAGAGAGCGTTTTTGTAGTGCATCAAATGTTCTACAAAAATGTGCTAGAAAAATTCTCCTAACCTCAACGGTTAAAGTCTAATAAAATTCCAAAGTAAAAAAAAATTTCCTATGTTATTTAAATAAAAATTTACGATGAGGGACCTCTTCATTTAAATATGAAGGGCTAATACTTGCAGAGGGTATTTTTGAGATGCCAAACAATACATTTTTCATTATATCGAGGAAAAAAAAAAGTCATTTTATTTGACCCACCCTAACATACAGATATATGTACAGCTGTAGAAGTTATAAAACAAATGCTACTTTTTCCCCCTTAATCAGTGAATCAGAAGATAAATAAAAAGACAACAATACATTATCGAATTTGCGAGATTTTTCATGCATGAATTTTTTAACAGAGGATTAAGGTACCGTAAAAAATCTTCAAGTAGTCAGAATTCTCTAAAATAAAGATTTCCTGATCAATTTTGAGAAAGATTTATAGTAATAAGGAGGCAATGCTTTAAGGTAGTAGTCCAGTGTGACGACCGAAATTTCGACGTTTTTTCATAAATTTTTTTAAATTACAAAATAACATGCGATCGTTTTCAAATTGTTACATTTTATTATTTGTATCTTAAGAGTACAAAAAAATTTTTGATTACTTAATTTTACATGAATTTGTTTATGATTTTGTACGTCAAAGTGGAGTCCTCGAAAAAAAGATGACTCGTTTCGGGGAAGCACACAGCCTTTCGTAGTCATCCGACATAAAAAATCCAAAGAGATTATTGTCTTGTAGGCTTAATTCTAAAGAACTAACCTATGGATATGCATATTTTAAGGAAAAAAAACGAAATGGCGGACTTGTGAACAGAAAGGTCTTCGAAATCGAATTGTTTTTTTGATACATTTTTTGAAAAAATATATTTATTATTGAAAAATTGAATGTTTCAAAGGTTAGGTATTTAGCTATGTGTGTCTAAAATAACGGGTAAAATATTTAGCCAAATCGATTGAATAGTTTTTAATCAGTGCTTCCCCGAAATTTCGAAAACGTATTTTCGAAAAAACGCTTTTGAAGTTTTGACAACAGAATTTGTATAAAAAATTATACTTACATTAATCAGCTATGCCTTATGCACAGAGCATCCTTCCGTTTCCTCAAAGTTATCTCAATGCAATTTTCATTTCTTCGAGAGATTTACAGTTTCTGGTAATTAGCAAACCGTAGTAATTAGTCATTTTTTTAACAGTAACTTATCAGTTATAATTGCTCTCTTTTTTTGCGTATAACTTTTAAAATATTTTAAATTTCGGTCTGAAACTTTTAGAGTATATTTTCAAGATATTTTTCTTGCGAAAAATGTAAAAAAAAATCGATTTTGTAACCCGTCACAGTGGGCTACTTGAATTGAATAGAATTTTTCAACGCTTGAATTTAGTTACAAGGATTTTTTATCCATTACATTTTTTACGGAATTGTGAAATATTTCGAAGCATTTGATATTGAAATAAAAAAATAATGATCGAAAAAGAATTTTCCGTGTGAGAGCTAAATTAATTATCGTGTCGACCGGATGAATTGCAAGATGATATCACTGGTGATTGTGAATTCAATCGAGGGATCTTTTTGATATACGGGCGGACGGATGCAATTACTCACGCCAAGTGACACTCTTCGTCACATATTCTATGTACGATCTCATCTGATTTTATTATACACAAAAAATAAAAATCACAACGCTCACTTTACATTAAATAAATATATGTGCAATTATAGTATGTGGTTTTCCTTATTTGGTGGATAAAATTTCATTTCCCTCGAGATTCGATCGAAAATGCTCCTTAGCAAATTTTTCACATATATTCACCCATTATTAAGCTATATCGTGAAACAAAGTTCTCTCGGGGTTATCTCTGTCCTCGTGCGCTTTGAAGTCATACGCGCGACAACCAACAGTTGATTTTTTTTTCTTATTACACACACACGCTTCAGAAAACTTTGCCTCCACGTGCAAGCTAATTTTGATATCAAACTACAGCAGAACTTTGCTTATCCGACTGTCGATTAAGAAAGGCTTAACTTTTAAAAATCGCAAAACATTGAACAAGGCTCAATGGTCCCGGCAACACACTGTAAAAAATTTTTGTATTAAATTTAATAAAAAAAATATGAAGTTTTTATTCATATACAATATATTAATTTGAATATACGTTCGTATATTAAAATTCCAATACAAGTATATGAAAAATCAAATAACTTCTTTTAATTTTAATATACGTTCGTATATTAAAATTCCAATACATAGTATGATTTTTAAAGCAGAATCATGAAAAAAGATATGAAAATAAATATTTTTTTGTAAATAAGAATTAAAAGAAGTTATTTGATTTTTCATATACTTATATTGGAATATTACTGTACACATTGTATATGAAATTTAGTATCCTGTATATGCATAAAAACTTCATATTTTTTTAATTAAATTTAACACAAAAATTTTTTACAGTGCAACTAAAATCGTACGCCCGAGATATCCACATTAGAGATATTCGCAAGGGTCAGCTCGACCGAAAAGTGCAATGGAAGAGCTTCGCCCTGGAGGAACCGCCTTAATCATCACGGTATAACCTCTGCGCCAGGTAAGTATATTGGGCATGCTAGCCGTCCGGTATATAACACCGCCATATGCCTATTTCGCTTGGGCACAGAGGTCCGAGCGCATGCGACGCATAGTGGTCGATGCGTCAACTAGCACGGCCGCTGACATTGATTGTAATTTTGGAAAATAAGTGTATTAATTTCCAATAACGTATCTTAAAAATGCGAAAAAGCATATAGAAAACATTTTAATATACGGGGATTTGAATTTTCAACGTTCATCTTTTAATTTTAATATCCAAATATTAAATTTACGATGAAATTGTTAATTTTCCAATACCATGTATATTAATTTCAAGTTCGTATACTTGTTATTGAAATTCCCTATACTGTACATTAAATTTCATTACAATATTGAAAAAAAAATTTCAATGGTTGATTGCAATTTTAAGAAATAAGTGTTTTAATTTTCAATAATGTATTTGAAAATTGCGAAAAAGTATACAAAAACTATTTTCATATACGGGTATATTAATTTTCAATGCTCACTCTTTTAATTTTAATATACAAATATTAAATTCAAGATGAAATTGTTAATTTTCCGATACCTTGTATATTAATTTCGGTTTCATATACTTGTTTTTGAAATTTAATATACTTTTGTATATTAAAATTAATAACAGTGCAGTTTATTAATAAGAAGAAAAATAATTTGTGCTTCCCATATAGAAAATTACAACAGGCCCAATATTGGGCCAGTACTAGTGGACATATATCCAGTAATGGCGCAATAATGGCAGTCCTGACTGGCCCAGCCATGGTTCAGAGTCGGATGATAACTTGGGCCCAGCAATGGTTGGCGGTCTTGGCCACCAAATGAAACCAATACTGGCCCATGGTTACGAATGGTATTGGCCCATGAATGAATGCAATATTGGCTCATGGCTAAAAATAGTATTGGCCCATTAGTAAATGCAATATTGGACCCTTAATAAAAATACGATCCTTACTGTGATTCCCCTTGCAACTGCCGATGTCAAATTTTGCTCAGCAGGCTCATGCTTACATTATATATTATATCACTTTGATTCGTTTAAATTGAATAATAAATTAAAACATGCGTTAATTTTTGCTATTTGCCATATTTGCCATATGGCAAGTATAAATAACAGATAATGTTGGTACATGATGGGCAACTAATAATGACCTAAAGTCGTCAGTGTTGCCAACTCGGATTGTCGTCTGCCCGCTAGATGCCTCACAAAATCCCGCCAGAAACCGCTAAATTCCCCCATGCTATTTCCCACCAAAAACCACCAAATTTTTCGCTCTTACCACCAGAAATCACCAAAGTCTTTTATCTGCTAAAAAAATATTAAAAACAACAAAAATGAATTCGCGTGAAGAAATAAAGCGAACGAAAATAAAATAATATGTAAAATAGTATTTTGTATTAGATAGTTAGATATTTTATTTTAAAAAAACAATAGAATGAGATTCCCGCTCTATTTTAAACGGGACAGCCAAATTCACCATTTTCTTGTAGCGCTCCGATCACCGTTATTGATTTTGATTTCGAAGGATAGGAGATTGTTTTGTGTTCTTTAATACGTGTTTGTTTATTCGTTCTTTATATAAAAAATTATAATTGATGTTAAATTTTTGGTTCAATAGAAAATACACAGATATTTTTCAAGACAAAGTTTGGATAGCAAAAAATATATCTTCTGAAAACATCTCATCTAGCACGGTTATTTAATTCAAATTTTCCACTGAAAAGGTCAAATTATCGTAAAACCACTAAATTTCCCACTAAAATGGCCAAAAAGTTTCAAAACCCGCAAAATTACCCGCCAACCGCTAAACGGAAAAAATTCCCACCAACGACCTTTGAAAACCACCAGATTTAGCCGGAAAACCGCCAAGTTGGCAATACTGAAAGTCGTTAGACATTCTGCGTCAATGATTGGTAATCGTTTATTAGCCATATGTTGGTTAAACAATGGCAAATATAAAAAAATAAGTAATGAAGGTTAATAATTGGTAACCAATCATGGCCCAAAATTGTTAGGAGTTACTGGGCCAATGATTGTCAATCGTATATTGGCCGTATGTTGGCGAAAAAATTGGTAAATATAACAAAATCAATAATCATGGTAAATAATTGGCAATCAATGATGGCCCACAATTGGCAGTCTTTATTTGGCCAATCATTAGCAGTAGTATAGTAGCCCAGTGTCGGTTGGATAATGGCAATTATAAAAAAATAAGCACAAAGGCGACCAATACTAACCAAATAAAGGCCCAGACATAGGTGAGTTGCTTGGCCAATTATTAACAAACATACATTGGTCAGAACTTGGGCCTGTCGTCAATCTTGGCTTCTTCTATATATGGATATATGCAAAATTTATCTTACAACGATAACCAATCATATGTCCAGATACCGATACTCGCTCGCAACTCTTTTCAGACCTGCTGGACAGTTGCGGATATTTATATTATTCGGGCATAACCTCAAAATTTCGGTGCACTTCTCTGAGCATCGACGATTTACCTCCACAGAAAGAACGACGCGACGTCGTTGGTTCAACTAAATACCTGAGCGCCAGGCGAGAAATTGGTTGGATCAACTGAATAGTTGGTTGAGTCGACTAAAAAATAAAAAATACTATTCTAAATAAAAAATACTAGTCGTTTCAAGTGGGAGAGCAGTGGCCAAGTGGCTGGAGTGCGGGTCTCGTAATCCGCGGGACCCGGGTTCGAGCCCCGGAGACACCGCTGAAAAATATTCCAATTTTTCAAGTGATGTTTATCAGCTGCAATCCCGGTGGGTTGGGACCCCACCTTAAATAATGGAATCCCAAAGACCTCATTGTGATGAGTGGGCGGTTAATTGTACGGTTTCGGTGAGGCCTGCCGACGTGGTTCTTATCGCTCGGATGGTGGTTCACCTAACTGTGCAAGCGACTGGCTCACTGGATCGCAATGGAGGAGGTAACTACCTAACCGACCGACAATAGTCGTGCTAGAGCGTGCTTGCACTGCTACCGACGGTTTCCTAGGTATAGTTTACCATCTGTATCAGTGAAGGTTTTTCTGCAGTTTTCCCTTCACTCTCGGTAGAATTGCGATATAGAATGGAAAAAGTGTAGGGTGCGGGCTGCAGCCCCGGCCTTACCAGGAAAGGGGGGGGGGGTTTAGTATAAAGCAAGGCTGTACGCTGGTAACAAACAAATACTAGTCATTTTAAAAAGACTTAGTTGTGGTAACTAAAATATAGGGTTGGTTAGTTGACCCAACCAATTTTTCGTCTGGATAAATTCTAAATAAAAAATACTAGTGGTTTCTAAACGGTCTAGTTGTGGTAACTAAGAAATAGGGCTGGACCCAACCAACTATCCAGTTGATCCAACCAATTTCTCGTCAGAATAAATTCTAAATAAAAAATACTAGTCGTTTCAAAACGACTCAATTTGGGTAACTAAAAAATAGGGTTGGATAGTTGACCCAACCAACTATCTATTTGATCCAACCAATTTCTCGTCTGGCGCACAGTTTGGTTGAACCAACTAAGTCGTTCTTTTCGTGCGGGTCGACTCCCGCCATGAAAATTAAGTATATTCCATGCATATGGAAGTGGTTAGTTATGGGCTGAAGTCGTGTTTGGATATGCGGTCACATCGAAGAATCACTGTCCGAATACTGGTCCACTTACATTCCTCAACACTTTCGACTGTTACGAATAAACAACTAATTGCAGCAACAACTATATCTTGAGTTTTGGAAAGTACAGACTTCCAGCTTTCCAATAGCCATAATGGTTATTAGAAAAAGTTTGTTCTTAAACGAGAAAAGAAGCTTAACATTTTCCTCTCTTTTTGGATAGATTCAGATATTAGGGTATTCACCTTATGACAAAAAATTGAATCCCAGACCGATGATCTCATTATATCAATCCCGATAATTCGTTTCGCAAAAAGCCAATCGCTGCGTTCCTGAGTTCATCAACGGTCGACAAAGTAGTGCATGCATATACATATACATAAATTCATGGTAAATAATCATAACTCTGATAGGTTGAAGTGGACTGTAGAAGGGGAAGCAAAAGCCATTCGTAAACGCCGCGCGCGAAGCTCTCTCTCTCTCTCTGGTTGTTCGCGTATTTATCGCTGTTGTTGGACGCTGTTTGTTGCAGCAATAACGGTAATGGGTCTGACCGCCCACTTGGAAAGCCCACGACAGAGCACCGAGCACTCCATGCTTTATTTCCTCTCCCTCTCCTTCAACCCTCTTTCTCTCCTCTTTGCAACCCCCGCTGTGGTGTTCGCAACTCGCTACAAGAGGGCCTCCCGCCCCATTCCCCCCTAAACCCCAAATCCCAACCCCCGTATTATTCCTCGTCCAACGTCGCGGAAACCTCCACCCGTATATACGGCAGGCCCCCCTCCCCAACCCCCTTTCGTCGGAGCGATTTATCCTTGGGTAATTAGCGCGGCTAATAATTAATGTCCGGCTCTCTCGCGCATTGTCCTAATTATCAAGCGCACGTACACACAGCCAGTGCAAACCTTTTAAGAAATGAAAGAACATTCGAAATAAAACAATGGACGCGCAAACGGGTCTCCTGGAGACAACGGCGTTAGCCCATGGTGTGGCTCCGATGTAACAAAAAAAAAACTTCAACCCCCTCTTGACGCTTCCTAGCTTTTCCAACCTCTGCTGTTTATACAACGAGACTGTTTGTACTGTACGGTACGCATTGTACTGAAGCTTTCATTCAATAGATGATGATATTAAAATTTTCAAGCACTTAAGACGCCATTTATAATTATTTGCCATATACAGGGCTGTGAAGAAAAATTCTGTTCTTGGAAATACCGCCATTGTGATGTCTTGGGAGGTTGATGAGATTAAACAAAATGGCGCCGTCAAAGGAAAAATCAGATAAGAAGTAAGCGAAAAAGATGAGAATCCAGATGGTGCTCGCGTGTACATCTTGCGGGTGTGTGCCTGCGCGCGCGCGCGTGTGTGTGTGTGTGTGTGTGTGCGCGCGTGCGTGCGTGTGTGTGTGAGTTTGTGTGTGTGTGTGTGTGTGTGTGTGTGTGTGTGTGCGAATGAGTTATGTTCGGACATGTTATTAGAGTTAGAGCGGAGACGGCAGGAGTCGCGCGCGAACTAGGGCTTGCACCCGTGCGTCGAGCCCAAGCAGCTATCCATCAGGGTGCTTTTGTCGCCCTAATGAGAGCTTGAATTATTCAACTCGAAGTACTGGCTCGGTCGGATCTCTTCACTCACCTCCTCGCTCTACCGACATCCATTGACACGATAACTCTGCGTCCTACGAATTTTCCCCGTTGAACAAGAACGGATTTGCGAAATTAAGGGGTAACTCTAGGATTTTGAAAAAATCGTTTTTTTTTGCTTAAACGATACTTTAGGGTCATAAAAACAATACCCAATATGAGATAATCGGTGTGGAATTCAATTTTTTGGCCTGAGGTGAATGCCCCAATACCCATCCATTCAAAAAGAGGGGACAATGTTAACCTTCTTTTCTCGTTTAATTATACATAATTTATTAGTTATTTATAATTCATTTGCACTCAAGAAGGATCCTTTATGACAAAGGCAAAACTAACTTTTTCATAGAGGAACTGCTTGCTCATAGGGCAGGGTTTGCTAATGTTTAGGAATGATGAGGAAGCCTCAAATTCGCACATTTTTTCATAGCACTGCTTATCATGTTTTAATTGTTTTTTCAACAACCATAAATATAGTAAACCATTTTTTTTTGTACCTCATTGCGCAGAGATGATACAGTAAAGTTGGAAAGTGGTAGGGATGCACATTTAAGGCGGTATTCTGCTTTAGAATTTGGAAAAAATCAATTTTTTTTCATACCCCCAAAGTTTAGACCTTTTAGAATATATTCTCGAAGGAAATTTTCAAATTCCAATAATTTATGGAGTTATAGCTGTTTTAATGACGCAGCAACTTTAGACGCGATTTTCTCAAAACTACTTTTCTCAACACGGTTGATATGATATCGAAAGTTCTACTCAACCGATTTACTTCACATTTTTTACAAGTCTTCAATATTTATATTAATAATTAATAATTATATTAATGATATTTCAGTTTAATATTGTAAAAAAATTAAAAACTATGAAAAAGAGAGTCGAAAAACGCCTTTCTTTGGTTAGACGCCATTTTGCGATTTTTTTCCATTTTCCTTGAGGCTATAAGGACATTCTTACTAATTAAGAATATTTCACTGAAAGAAAGGATAGAGGCAGTCAGCATATTCTGCTGAGTCTCCCCATGTATTGGATGGTTTTGGTCTCCATCCAGTAGTATTGTGAGTCGAATCATCTTGCATAAGCGCGGCAACTATCTATGAGTTTGCTGGTGGTAGATGCACGAAAAAAAAACGACTTAGCTGCTTCAACCAACCAGCTTAGTTCTCTGAGCGCCAGAAGAGAAATTAGTAGGATCAACTAGATAGTTGGTTGGGTCAACTAACCAACCTTATTTATTAGTTACCACAACTAAGTCGATTAGTTGTGCTAACTAAAAAATTGGTTTGGTTAGTTGACTCAACCAAGTAATTTCTTTTCTGGCGCTCAGAGCACTAAGCTGGTTGGTTGAACCAACTAAGCCGTTTTTTCCGTGTGGGTCCGTGGCGATCCGGCGTAGTCATGGTACATATGCAATAGATAGGGATGGCAAATATCCCGGTATTTTAGTAAACCAGATATGAGATTATTGAATTTTTAATCCCTATCGATTATTCTCGCGTGATTTATCGAATATTTAAGTTATAAATCTATAACTAAATAGTTCTTATCAAAATTTAAAATAGTAAAATGTAAATACCAATAATATTTACAAATACAATTAAATAATTTAAATGATATAGTTTATATATTATAAAAATTTAAATAAAAAATAATGTTAAATGACTTTCAATCATTATGATTCTCAGGATATTGAAAAAAATTGCACCGAAGTTAGTTTAGCACTAGCGTTTGAAGAACTGGATAAAAAAGAAATAACAAAATAAAATAATCTATAACTTAATATTAATGATAAACTTAAAGTTTGGAGGTTTTTTTTTGTATTTTCATAGTTTAACACGTTATAGTTTAAAACGTTCATAATATGCTACAATGTTGATTAGTATTTCGATTAGCACTTAATAAAAGGATCTCAATAATTAATAAAGAGATTAAATATACATAAAGTTGTTTGAATCCAAAAACATTGGAAGTTTTCTATCCTCGCATGAGGCAAGTATCTCTCGAAGCATTTTCGACGTGAGACGATCATCCGCCACATTGGGCAACTATCTCTTTTTCGAGAGGTCAAATAAAACGAAATTTCCTTTAAAAAACAGTAATAATTGTGTTTAAAAAATAGGGTATAGTGAAAGATTAAAGACCAACGTTTTTTATCGAGCTCGACAAAAACGCTTGAGAGGAGGCTAAATACCGACACTAACACCTCGAAATTGCCATCCAAACTTGCTCTTATACAAATGGATGGAGTCGAATAAAATTTTAACAACATCATCAGAACAATGGCAGGAATGGAGCTTCACTAAAATTTTTGCGAAAAACAAAAAAAAAATACAGATTCCTTTACCACCAAGAAACTGTAATTGAAAAACTTAAATTATTAAACTTTTACTGCATTTCGGGTAAAACCAAGAGTGAGGCTCCATGAAGAACGCCACGATACAAATATCGAGACGTTTTTGACATGATTTTATCAAAATGACACGTCGTAAGTTTGGATGGCGCATCAAGGGATAAATATGGATAAATTGTAGTTTCATTGAAAAACGAAATGGCAAAATGTAGTTCACAGACGTGCGAGTGAGGGCAGCACCATGGATTCTGACGAGTAACCTATAATATTTAGGGGGCTCGAATGAGTTCGTTGGCATTATAGCTGTAATGCATTTTAGCCTCTCAATTGACAATTAATTGTTGATTAATTTATCCTCCTCTTAATTGTCAAAATGTAATTAATTTTCATCCACGGTTGTCGGAGAAAGACTGGACAACGATGATACGTCGATAATGTAGGGATTGAATGAAAATGGTATTTAGCCTCCTCTTAAGGGCGGGGTAAAGTATTAAAAAATTATTTTTTAATTTTTTTTAATTTTTTTAATGAATACCTAATATCTCAAGAATATTGTGTTAAAATTTCAAGTCGATCGGAGTAAAATTGATGAAGTTATGAGTATTTAAGCGTCTATTGCTCCATGCCGGGTTTTATACCTGGGCGGCAGCTGCGCGGCGCGCTATTGTTTTTTCATCATTTTGTTAATAACATTTTGGAATTATTATTATGCAAAATTAATCTTTTGAGTACCTTTAGTATGCATGAATTTTCTCAGATTTTTATGCAATCGAGAAGTGTTCTCAAACTTATGTGCAATGAGCGCTGAGCGACCAAACTCTTCTGCATTTTTCAAACCGTTTTTCTGAGACTTGTCATATTTGAAGTCCGTGTACACGATAACTCAAAATCTACTGGACCAATCGCTTTGAAATTTTGCACAGTACTTCTTCACATAATTCACCAGATATTGTCGAGAGCTTTTTTGTTTCTTTTTTAAATAAATAATTACTAATTTTTCAACAACAAATTAGCCGATTTTTTTGAGCGAAAATCGGGTTTTTGGCTCCCAAGTGCTACGAAAAATCAAAAAATCGAGAAAAAAAATCCTCCCGTCATTACCTCAAGAAACATCTCCTTTAACAAATGCATTTTGATTTTTTTGTTTCAGATGATTCTGTTGCGAGTTATGGTGTACACCGCAAACCAACTTTTTTTCGGGGCGCCTCCGGGGTTTCATTTTCACTCGTTCAATTTTGAATATCTTGCAATGCAAATTTAGGAGAATGTTGTTCAAATGTTACTTCATTATATGTAAATTTTTCAATAAACGATAACTATCCGTTACGCCAAAAAAAATCTTAATAATATGCCTTTTTTTCGCCGAATTAACTTTACCCCGCCCTTAATATGTCTGTCTCTAGACCAGAATACTGCCTTAAAGAAAAATCACTATTTAATTTGTGAATGTCTCTGGTTATTCGGTGGAGATGTTACGCAAGAGTAGCACTGCTCTACGGATGTATATCTGGTGGAGGAACAACTGTTAGAGCTATAAATATGATCATAAAAAGTTTCATGCAGAATGCGCTGGATCATCGCGGAAAGGAAGCATAATTTTTACATCAATTTTTTCCGCCAAGATCGCGAGAGACCGTTTCCATATGCGCTGTGTACACAAAGATCCGGTATATAATATCATATTAATATCCGGATGATGACGACGATGCTACTTTTATAAAAGGCACGAAACTGTTACAGTTTCATCATCGTATCGAGTGTTTCCGTTTGGTAATGGATTTTCCAACAAATTGATTCTCCCCAGCGGCTGAATCGCGGTTTCGCGGATGCACGAGCTTTCGTACACAATCGTACGGCAGATGATCCGTTGCCACATGCATAATCGCGCTCAATAAATCACGAGGCTGGACAAATGGTTTCATGACGATTGGCCCACGTCCGCATTGTATCAACGCGGCCCCAACTATAAATTATCAAACATGTCATCATCTCTCATTGCGAAAACATCTCCATACCTCTCGCGTCCTCTTTCCCTCTCTGCATAAACCGTTACATCGCACGCTTCATACCGCATCATTGTGATCATCAAATGTAGTCTTTCATTACGACAAACTGACATGCACGAGAGCTCGCGGATTTCTAATTATTTTTCGCTTTTGTCAAGGAAATAAAAAGAGCCTGGTCCAACCCTCCAGTGAATGGAGAGTTCAAGCTTTTTTGCTCTGCTCTTTCATCGCGACCAGCGTTGAGGAGCGATTTAAAGAGGGAAAGGAGATAAAGAAGAGAAGGGAATACGACGAAGGAGGAAAGGTGAGAGTGGATGATGAGGCAAAACGTAGGCGTAAAAGATGCGAGTACGCGATTCGCGAGAAGAAGGCCTCCGAACAGCCTTCTCGTTGTGCACACAGAGTTTATATAATAGAGGATGAATGTGGGAGGATTGAGGAAGGAAAACCTCGAGGAGACTTCTGATGGCTACACTCTGGGGGTTGGGGGCGAGGAGGCGGCTTTAGTCGAAAGGAACGACGGAAGGGAGACAGTAAGCGCGCGAGGTACATCCGCAAGGCTATTATAACCGCTCGAGCGAATCTCTATTAAAACGTGTTTACACTGGCTTAGGGGTTGACTCAAGCCACCCCTAGCGCAGTGAATGCGAAGGGATGGAGTGCAGGAGGGATCCAGCGGGTGTAGGGCGAGGTACAAACCGACCGTCCGCACGTCCGCGCCGTTCTACCCCGCCATAATCATCGTCGTGCATCTCCGTCCTTGTTCGCTGTAACGCTTCTCAAATGTCGCTCCATCACTAGCGAAACTGCAACCCTCCAACGGCATCACAGCATTATGTCCGCGCACACATGGCAAACAAGTATGTGTGTGCGTGTGTGTTACATGGCAAGTACAGCAGCTTCAAGTGGGTGAGCACACACGATTCATGCTGGTTCCCCTCGAGCCTCTACCGCACACTGCGCAAACCACCCCCGTCGTACATGTCCTCCATAACCCAGCGGAGTAATGCCTATCTAATTGTCGCGTGTATGAATAGTGAATCCCGAAGCACTTGAGGCTATGAGCCAGATCCCGAGCTAACACAAGAGGGGAACCGGCATATGAGCTAATCTATATTATGATAGCCAAGAGACGAGAGCGGCAGAAATCGAGGATGTAGTTTAAGGGTTAAAAGAGAGACGTTGTAGTTTACGTATGAGAATAGGCTGAGGAGTCGCGGATACGTGTATTTATAGTGTGGGTGGAAACTAATGACGCGGCTTGGGTCGACGGGATTTTCCAACAAATTGCCAACCAACACCGACGAACTACTCGTTACACGAGTCACTTCACTTTCACGGATTCTATCATGGTCGAGGCCCTTTCTTTTGACGCATCATAGAGCAAACAAACGTGATCAGGATCGTTTAACTTGTGAATAGAATGAAGAAGAAGATTTTAGGAATTGAGGTTGATGACGGCTGCCTTAGGGTAGTTCCACCGTGGTTACCTAAATAAAAAGTTACACTGCATGTGCATATTTACAGGGTTGATGATTATTTTGATTTGTAGTAAATACATTTACAAAGCACACAATATTAATTCAGTTCCAATAGATATAATACAATAGATATATTTAACGATCGTAAAATTTATTCTATTAAGTGTTCTTAACCTACAACTGCTTCACTCTGCAACTTTTTGCCGGAACTGTCCCGTCTCTGCCCCAATACACAAAAGAGCTACATATACAGATGACTGATTGTTATTGTTCTGATTGTTATTTTTTGGAAACTATACGGTAAATCATTCTGATTTTTTTCAACGTTATTTGTGATATCCCATACGAGCTTTCCTCAGTCTTTTATCAACTGCGTAATTTTTGTTTTGACGGTAAAATTAATAACGTACCTACCCGAGCGGAAATTTTATTCCGGCTAGGATCAGAATCACCTCAGGCTATTACCGGACAGGCTGGGATCAGGCTCCTCATCCGGTCCTGATCGCGCACGGTTCCTAGCCTGATCAAGCGCCTTATCCGGTCCTGATCGCGGACGGTTTCCAGCTTGATCAGGCGCCTCATCGCTTATTTATTTTATTCCACAAGAATTTTATGTGTTTATAGAGTATAGGTACAGTACGAGGAAGTCAGCAAGAACTTTTTGTGATAGGACTTCTCGCAAGGTTTTATTCCTCGCGGTAGAGAAGTAAATTTTCATGCTCGCGGTTGCATATATAAGCATACTATTCACATCATCCGTATGGGTGCGAGCGTCCGCCGGGAAAGCATCAGGGAAATATCAGGGTAGCCACATTATTCGGATCGAAGTTTTTTTTGCCGGTCCTTAGCACTATCTGATCTATCCCTGACATGGATAATGTAAGGCTAGCCTGACCTTTATCATACCGAAATATGTTCCGTCTGGGATCTGTGCGTGATCAGGCTATCCTGATCAGGCTATCTTTACTGATGCCTGATCAGGCCCTTATTCGTTATTATAGGCTAGCCGGATCAAATTTCTGCTCAGGTTTTTTTGCCGGCCCTTAGCACCACCTGATCTGTCCCTGACATGGATAATGTAAGGCTAGCCTGGCAATCTATGTCATACCAAAATATGGTCCTGCTGGGATCTGTGCGTGATCGGGCCGTCCTAATCAGGCTATCCTTACCAATGCCTGATCAGGTCCTTATCCGTTATTAGGCTAGCCGGATCAAACTTCTGCTCGGGTATGCACCATGCGTGTCCAATGCCTTACATGTAAATTAAACCAACTTTGAGTGTAAATATCTTGGGTTCGGGACGGTCAAACTTATTTAAACTGCACAGATGTTTGGATAACATATTAAATAACCTGTATGCCAAATTTCAACCATTTCTTAATTAAACGACCTCTCGGAGGAACTACCCTAACCCTTACTTGACATACTGGGGCACAAAACACCTCAGGCCTAAATTTCCTTAATTTTCAGTACCAAAATTAAAAAAAAATAGGACTTATAACGACATCTGTCATTATTTCGAGGATGCCACTACTCCTTCAAAATTTTAGCATCACTTTAATTGTAAGACAATAAGTTTTTATGCAGTAGCCATAGCCACAGGGATGTCAAGTATGGTCAAGTGCGGAAATTTTGTGCAAGTTTTTTTTCTGTTATACTATTTTAGTACTAATATTTTTTTTCTTGTAGTGCTATATATTAAGCAAACTCAGTTAAATTTCTAACCATTTTTGTTGGAAAATGAAAAAGTTATGAAATTTTCGTAAAAGTTGTAATTTTTACAGTTTTTTTGGATATTTAAATTTTTTTATCATATGAAACTTCCACATTTTACTATGATTCCTGTATAACTTTGGGAAGTAACCTCTCAGGAAGTCCTAAAAAAAAATTGCAAGTTAAAATAGTGAATGTTATACTTTTTATAAGAATTTTTGTCGCTGGGGTACAAACGATCCCCGTGTGTCAAGTACGTTATTCTGCAGAAGTGTGGCAAGTAAGGGTTAAGGGAGTATTCTGGTCGAGAATTTTGAAAAAATCATTTTTTTTGCATATTCTCAAAGTTCAGACTTAAATTTCAATAATTTACGGAGATATAGGTATTTTAGCGACGTATCAACTACGCCATCACTTTAGAGCAAATCGGACTATATGTAGAAGTTTTCCTTAACACGGCTGACATGATGTCTCAAGTTCTACGCCACCGATTTACTTCAAATTTTTCATTAATCTTGTAACTTTCTATCACCCCTAACACTATTGTATCAAAATTATTTTGTTTACTATTGTAAAAAAATTGAAAACTACGAAAAGGAGAGTTGAAAAACGCCTTTTTTCGTTCAGGCAGCCGCCATTTTGCGATTTTTTTCCTTGAGGAAGGGGCTTTAACGACATCTTTACTTATTGAGATATCTTTTTTTGAATTTTGGATCGGATGACTACAAGGGTTGCAATCGTGTCAGCCAGCACACCCTTTTTTTAGCCCAAACTTTACCAGCTTATAACTTATTTAATTTTCATTTTTTTTCTCGATTTTTTTTGTTTGTTATCAAATTATTAATAAATATGTTGTAAAAAAGAGAATGGTAAAAGTATTTTTTTTTATTTATCGAGCTTAAAACATGTTCAACGTGTATATCTCTAGACCAGAATACCACCTTAATTTGTAAATAGAATATGAAGAAGATTTTATGAATCGAGTTTGATGATTATGATGACGATTACTTTAAGGAGACCGAGTCGTATTTTTGAACATAAATATAAATATTCGTTGAATACGTGTAAGCCTAAACAATGGTCCATCATTTGACATATCAAATGAAAAAAAATTTGACTCTAGTTGGAACCCTTAAGGTGCAGCAGTTCTCTCATAAATTAATTTTTGAGTTTCGCTATGCTGTGCATGATCCTAACCAAACCACTTGACGGATTTTATCCCACGACATCTTATCTTCTTCGTAACACTTCTCCGGACTGCTCAAGTGCGGCACAGGTTTTTTTAGGTCCTTATTATAGAGTTATGGGCCACTTTTTGAATTTTCGAAACAAAAAATGGGTCACAAATTCAAAAAGTGGCCTGTAACTCCACCATAACGACCTAAAAAAATGTGCCACACTTAAGAGGAGGCTAAATACCATTTTTATTCAGTCCCTACATTATCGACGTATCATCGTCGTCCAGTCTTCCTCCGACAACCGTGGATGAAAATTAATTACATTTTGACAATTAAGAGGGGGATAAATTAATTAACAATTGATTGTCAATTGCGAGGCTAAAATGCATTACAGCTAATGCCAACGAACTCATTCGAGCCCCCTAAATATTATAGGTTACTCGTCAGAATCCATGGTGCTGCCCTCACTCGCACGTCTGTGAACTACATTTCGCCATTTCGTTTTTCAATAAAACTACAATTTATCGATATCTATCTCTTGATGCGCCATCCGAACTTACGGCGTGTCATTTTGATAAAATAATGTCGAAAACGCCTCGATATTTGTATCGTGGCGTTCTTCATGGAGCCTCACTCTTGGTTTTACCCGAAATGCAGTAAAAGTTTAATAATTTAAGTTTTTCAATTACAGTTTCTTGGTGGTAAGTGAGTCTGTAAATTGGTTTTTTGTATTTCGAAAAAAATTTAGGGAGGCTCCATTCCTGCCATTGTTCCGATGATGTTGTTAAAATTTTATTCAATTCCATCCATTTGTATAAGAGCAAGTTTGGATGGCAATTTCGAGGTGTTAGTGTCGGTATTTAGCCTCCTCTTAAGCAGTCCGGAAAAGTTTTATGAACAAAATAGGACATTGTTGGATAAAATCCATCAAGTGGTTTGGTCAGAATCCTGCACAGCGTAGTGAAACTCAAAAATTGATTTATGAGAGAACCACTACAACTTGAGAGCAGTGTTGCCAGGCCGCGATGGATATAATTCTTTAGATGGCGCCTTGAAAATTCTTTAGATTTCTTTAGTCACGTTAGGGGACGCTCGAGCCATTTCCTATCTTACCTATAGTCGAGATTCCTTACCGACAGTCGAGATTGCCGGTAAAACAGCGCATATCAAGGCCACGGTCGTACATACAGGTCTTGCAACGACGGTGGTGGGGGAACGTCGCCTTAGCGTCCACTTTTTACCTCGACTTCTCGCCGCAAGGGCGGCGCTACTAGCGGGGTCCTGTACTGGGCAAGCGCGCTGCGCATGAAATCCTAACCTATTTTCTCATATGAAAATATGCATAAATCCTTCCAAACTAATAAAAGATAGGAATAAAGCAATTAACATTAATAATTATTATTTCTTGTCACAAAAAACCACAAAACTCAAAAAAATCGAAAATATCGTGCACGCAAGCCGTTCACCGTTGCCGCAGATTTAAGGTGTGAGGTTATGTTTCACATAAAATACCCCTACACTAGCGACTCGCTGTGGCGTCACCACGCACTAATTCGTGGACGCTAAGGCGACGTTCCCCCACCACCAAAATTTGGCTTCGTTGCAAGACCTGTATGTACGACCGTGATCAAGGCCGAAGAGCCTTTCTTCAGAATTCTGTAGAAATTCTGAGAATTCTTCAGAATTCTTTAGAAATTCTGAGCATTCTTTAAAAAAACCTTAAGAATTCTTAATTCTTAGAAACCATCTAAATTTCTTTAGATTTAAGAAATTTCTTAGAACCTGGCAACGCTGCTTGAGAGGAGGCTAAATACCGACACTAACACCTCGAAATTGCCATTTAAAATTGCTCTTATACAAATGGATGGAATTGAATAAAATTTTAACAACATCATCAGAACAATGGCAGGAATGGAGCCTCACTGGATTTTTGTCGAAAAACAAAAAAAAAATTTACAGATTCATTTACCACCAAGAAACTGTAATTGAAAAACTTAAATTATTAAACTTTTACTGCATTTCGGGTAAAACCAAGAGTGAGGCTCCATGAAGAACGCCACGATACAAATGTTGAGACGTTTTCGACATTATTTTATAAAAATGACACGCCGTAAATTTAAATGGCGCATCAAGCGATAAATATCGATAAATTGTAGTTTTATTGAAAAACGAAATGGCGAAATGTAGTTCGCAGACGTGCGAGTGAGGGCACCACCATGGATTCTGACGAGTAACCTATAATATTTAGGGGGCTCGAATGAGTTCGTTGGCATTAGCTGTAATGCATTTTAGCCTCTCAATTGACAATTAATCGTTAATTAATTTATCCCCCTCTTAATTGTCAAAATGTCATTAATTTTCATCCACGGTTGTCGGAGAAAGTCTGGACGACGATCATACGTCGATAATGTAGAGATTGAATGAAAATGGTATTTAGCCTCCTCTTAAGGGTTCTAACTAGCGTCAAAAATTTCTTCATTTGATGCGTCAAATGATGGACTATTGGTCAGATTTACACGTATTCAACGAACATTTATATTTTCGATCAAAAATCGGTGTTTTGACGCTGACTCGGTCCCCTTAAAGTCAAAGTGAAAGGTTTTTGGGATCTTCTCATGACTCGGCGAATTATCACAATGCGATGGAGGTCATTGAAGGGAATCAGTATTAGGAAGACACACCCTGAGAGTTGTCATGATGACAGAGTAAATTTATCGAGTTGGATATTGGTCTTAGAAGGATCCGGCGTTTATAGTTGAAAATCAAAGGAATCCTCACCATGGTCCATCACTTGGACAATGGTCAAACCGCTGTAAACGCGTCTATCCACTTTTCTCAAAAGCTTCCGTTTGACGTTTTCATCGGCATTCAAAGGCTTGCGTTCTTTGAATGGACACGTGCTGCAATAGTCGAGTGTGTATCGAACGTTACTCTCGTAATCGTCGGGGCGTGTAACCCATCAGAGAAGGACCCCTCATAACAAAATTTCGTTGTCCCTTGTCTCGCTCTGACTCGAGTGTTGCGACTATCTCTGACTCTGTCACACTTCCGTCGGTGTTAATCTTGAGGGCTGCGGAACTCGAGACTGAAGCCATCAGGATCGGATCCATCCGGGGTTGGAGAACATAAGGGATGACGACGAAGGGTAGGAAAAATAAAAATAAAATGATCACGACTCGGAAAACTCGGGAAGGAAGAAGTGCTACTTTAATAATCCATAATAATATTCATGGCTATTAACATTATAAAGAAGTCGAGAGAGTGTTAGCATGAGGCCAGCACATCGTGTATATACATCACGACTATCCGTGCATAATGTAAGATCTTGGAATATGAGAGAAGAGTCTCGGGATATCATCGAAGCGGATGCTGCATATGAAAGTGAGGGACCTCACGTACCCAGAAGAAATATTCTTCTGATGAAGACATGCACTTTCTTTTGCCAAGAAAGATTAATAAATTGCTGCTAGTTTGATAAAAAAAATTGTGCCTCATCATTCGCATGGCTTCCTCTACAGCACATAACATTGCTACAATGTTGCAGCAATGTTGTCATTATTGCACGTGCAATGATATATTGCAGATATGTTGTGGCAACATTGCCACGCAACATTGCACTAAAACTTCTCAGCAATGTTTCGGGAATGTTCCTAAGCAACATACCTGCAATATTTTGTTCAAACGTTGCGAGTTGCAGCAATATTGGTGAGTTCGAACTTCAAATTTTACAACTACACGAGCGTAATAAGTATGAAAAAGATCAATTGAAAAAGATCTATTCATTTGTTCCTCATAAAATATCAATAACGATTGATTTCGAGTCATTTTCTTTTTCTTATTTCATATTTATTTTCAAAATTTTCTTGTGCTTTTGACATTAATAACACATGTGATATTAATAATATTAAGACGTTGTGATATTCGTATTGAAAAAATGTTTAATATCAAAAAAGCTATAAAACCAAAATATATTTTGTTTCTGAATGATTCTCATTCGTAAAATATGACTATATACTGTAACGGGACGACCTGGGGCCAGCCACGATCTCGGCACTTCGCCTGAGATCCGTTAGGTGGCGGCGGTCGATGGGCGCTCTCGCGCTGGCGAGAGAGCCACCGAGCACCGATAAAGGTTCGGTGTATTACCAGCATCGGGGTCCTCAATTAACAATCAATTGTTGGAATACTTACCCGCGTTCTGTGGTCGCGCAGTCTCATGGACTTGAAACTACATGTTTTTATTTTATGTAATAATTCAAATGATAAAGTTTCCATTGTAGGTAATATTCCTGAAATATTGAATATGTAATACGAGTTATATTGCTGGAATATTGCATATTGATTGGATGCAATATTTCTGGAATATTGCGGAACATTGCAGCAATATTTCAATCGTCGGACATAGCAACATTGCAGCAAGATTGCAGCAATATTTTTTGCCCTATTACAATGTTGTCATGCAACATTTCAGCAACATTGAAGGAGTATTGTGTGACGTAGAGGTTCCTTTGTGCGATTACGAGTATTTTATGAAAATTTCAAGATTTTTTGTGAATCAAGCCCCTGAAGTGATCCTTTCCAAATTCAATAAAAAAAAAAAATCTTCACGAGAACAAAGTTTTCTTTATGAGGAAGCAGGGTTCGTCAAATTTGTAATTGAAATAAATCGATGACAAAATATTTTGAGCATTGTAATAGAATATGAATTTTGATGGTAATTATTTTCAGAATTGTATTTGAGTACAGAATTCCATTACAATGCGAGATGTAATTAGCATCGAAATCGAAATGATGCCCGAAAAAATCCTTGATGTATGATTTAATGACATCCATATAATGTAATTATATAAATGTAATTCAATTATACCGTAGTAATTCATTGACGATATTGTATTTAAATTAGGAGGATGCAATTGAATTATGTGAATTGGAACTTTTTTGGGTTTCAATAATTTCATAAACGTTTGTGCTCAAAAACATTCCAATATCAGTATTTGTATACACTGTGTTTATATATGGGACGTTCCATGCCAAATCGGACACCATTTAGCTTTTGCTTCTCCGATTTTTTGAATTTTTTTTGCTTTAGTATTGATTGAAAGAGGCCTCCACGATTTTTTTTCAATTTTTTTGTTGAACCCTTTTTAAGATATCAATTTCCAAAAATTACGTTACTTTTCTTTTAAACGTCCATAACTTTGCGAAAAAAATAGATCCCATCGTTATCCCATTATCTACTTAGGCTAAAAAGTTGTGGAGTGAGTGACAGTGTTTTACAAATTTTTACAAATTACGATCAGTACATGTTTTTTGTAAATCAGTAATTTATATTTAACACTTGAAAATCTTATAGAAACACGGTTGGAATTTTTTTTTCAATATTCTTTATCAAAAGTACGTTTAAAAAAGATTTGAAAAAAACGTCTCTTTTGGCCCATTTTTTGGAGATGTTATGGATGTTTCAAACAAAATTACGTTATTTTTGAAAAATCGATATCTTGCAAACGTTTCGATAAAAAAAAATGGAAAAAACCATGGCGGCCCCTTCCAATCAATACTAGAACGGACGAAATATTCAAAAAAATCGGAGATATGCAAACGTTTAATGGTGTCTGATTTGGCGTGGAACGCCCCATATATACCCAATGTTGTGACATTGGGTTAATTTGTTTTACACGAACAGCTTGAAGGATGATGATTTTTGCATGCAATTTTATGAGAAACACCTGAGGCGCTCATCAGATCAACCGCGAAATAACTACACTGAGAAAAAAATTATTTAATTTGAAAACATGAATTTATTTATTAAATCAAAGAATGATTTCGATTATTTATTTGTATTCATTGGATTAATTACATTGATCGAATCATAAACATTAGATTATTTGAATCATAAAAACGACTTCAATACGAAATTATTTTTTTCGAAATAAATTATTTTCTTGCAATAAATTCATCATTATTTTGCTTCTAAAAATATTTTTATTTAAATAGATTTGATTAAATTTGTGTTCATTAGATTAATTACGTTTATCGCATCATAAATATTAGAATATTTGAATCCAAAAAACGACTTCAATATGAAATTATTTTTTTTGAACAAAATTGTTTATGGCATCATAAACATGAGATTATTTGGATCTAAAAAACGACTTCAATACGAAATTATTTTTTTCGAACATTTTTAATTTGCAATAAATTCGTCATTATTTTACTTCTAAGAATATTTCTGTAGTATTTTCAATATTTATTTTGATTAGATATCAAATTGATCGTGACTATTTAAAAAAAAAGTTGTAATAAATTAATAACACATTATTTTATTTCAATAGAATATTTGTTTGGAATGGTTAAGTTTTTATTTCCTTCAAGCAAAGAACCATCATTTCGGCCATTTTGGTCAACCGAAGCGCAGAATTATTCGAGAAACTAATTACTTAGTTAGACGAAATCAATATTTATCTCGACGTATTTGACCGCCGGTTAAGTTCATTCAAACATTTTTTGTATGTACGATACGAATTAACGAGCAGAGTGTTCATGAACAAAAAGATTTCACAAAACAAAATAAATTTTCCCTTGCCGGAAAAAATTCGCAACTGCATAACCCCTAACTTTTTTTAAGTGCATAGTAGTAGTCGATAGCGTAATAGGTAGCGTGCTAGGTAGTTAGGTACGATAGGTAGGATGGTAGGTAGGGTCGAGGGTTCGAATCCCGGTCGGACAGAAAAATTAGATCGGGGAATTGGCGCAGTTTTTCTTTTTTTTTATTTACCTCTTTTTGGGGCCGATACACTATGCATATTAAATTATTTTGCAAGGGTTATATATTTTGTATAACATGTTTAGCAACAATTAATTAACACGCATTTTATTGATTCAACAAATTCATTTTCTCAGTTAAAAGACATGCATGTTTTGAATGATAAAATGTGCTATTGATTCAAACAACATATTACATATAATTGATAATAAATTGTTAGATTAAAGTAAATTCTTTTATTGAAACAGAAATTTATGGAATTGACTCAAATAAATTAACCGAGTAAATATATAATGGAACCAATCAAATATGTTTTGGCAAATAATGAAATAAATGATTTTTTGCCTTCAAAACTACATTTTATTTGTTCTAGTAATTTTTTCTCTCAGTGTAGCTGAAAAGTAACCAAGAAAAATGAGTTGAAACATGCATATTCCTCATTGGGAATAATGAAGTGATCGCTTTAGGCTAAGCAAATTTTACGATATTGGGCTGCATTTTTTTACACAGATAATATAAAATTTCTATATAAGGCGAACTCATCAAGAGCATATAAATAAAGTTAATAGAATCATTAATACTTGATAACTGTACCACCGATGTCCTTTTTAATTAATACTTTTGCGTCCTCATAATTTTTTCAACCCGTATCTCACGGTTCTACCTCTACGTACGCAGTGCCAGAGGGATGATTTTTGTTTTAGAAATAATTCAAAAATCATAAAAACTAAAGTAATTTAGTGAAGTAATTGGGAAAATAATTGGCCAATTATTTTGCTGAATTAAATTAGTTTTAAAGTTCTATCGTGTTACAGTAAACCAACCTCAGAGCCCAACATTGAAATGTTGGAAGCGCTTCTCTATTTTTAAATCCATCAAGTTTTTCGAGAATCGATTATACGTAATTGAATTACTTTGGGCATCAATTCCAAGTAATTGCATTGGTTCTAGCCTCAATTACAAGTAATTGTATGATATGCTTCTGAATTACATGTAAACAAAATGCATTCAGTGGTCGATGACCGAAATAATTAGCAATTGAATCCAATTCAGTTACTGGCTAAAAATCATATATACTTAAATGTCCCAATACCCGACCATCTAAGAGGCGACGAAAAAGTTAACTTGTTATTCGCGTTCAAGAATAAACTATTTTCTATAACAACTATGACTATTGGAAAGCTTAAAATCTCTAGTTTCCAAAACACAGGGTATAGTTGTCGCCATAATTAGTTGTTTACTCATAATAACCGAAAATACTGAGAAATGTAAATGTACCAGTACCCGACCACCCGTTTTTCTATATGACCCAATATCCGACCACACATCATGGCCCTATAACCGACCACTCATCTCTATGGTGGGGGGAAGGGAGGGGGTGAATTGAGAAAAATGCGTCGCTGCTCGGAGAATGTGTCACCGAAATTTTGAGGTTATGCACGAATAATATACATGTCAGTGGATGTCCGGTTACTGGGACTGAACATAGTCGCGAGCAAGTACCGATATCCGGACACATGGTCGGTTATCGGTACAAGATACATTTCGTATGTACCAATAACCGGACATGAAAATTAAGAGGAGGCTAAATACCGATACTAACACCTCGAAATTGCCATCCAAACTTGCTCTTATGCAAATGGATGGAATTGAATAAAATTTTAACAACATCATCGGAACAATGGCAGGAATGGAGCCTCACTAAAATTTTTTCGAAAAACAAAAAAAAAATTTACAGATTCACTTACCACCAAGAAACTGTAATTGAAAAACTTAAATTATTAAACTTTTACTGCATTTCGGGTAAAACCAAGAGTGAGGCTCCATGAAGAACGCCACGATACAAATATCGAGGCGTTTTCGACATTATTTTATCAAAATGACACGCCGTAAGTTTGGATGGCGCATCAAGAGAGAAATATCGATAAATTGTAGTTTTATTGAAAAACGAAATGGCGAAATGTAGTTCACAGACGTGCGAGTGAGGGCAGCACCATGGATTCTGACGAGTAACCTATAATATTTAGGGGGCTCGAATGAGTTCGTTGGCATTAGCTGTAACGCATTTTAGCCTCTGAATTGACAATTAATTGTTAATTAATTATTCCCCCCTTTAATTGTCGAAATGTAATTAGTTTTCATCCATTTTTGTCGGAGAAAGACTGGATGACGATGATACGTCGATAATGTAGGGATTGAATAAAAATGGCATTTAGCCTCCTCTTAAGTACTTAAAACGCATTTTTGGCTAATTGAGACAACATGATCAAATTAGTGGTATCTTTCCGAATAAAAACAGCCAAGGCTCAGTTCGAAAACAATAAAAACCACTTCGAAATAGCTTCAATAAGATATCGCGATTCCTTAGTACTTCAGCTTAGATAATGGCTTCCGTGCCCCGAATATAGTACGCGTGCTGTCATATTTATCCAAAATTAAATTACAGACGATCCTTGAACTATTAAAAGTAGCGTCGTATACGTAGATTATGAATCCTGGATATTTAATCAATTCACAGTTTAGGATTTCTCTCAAGTAAACGCTTAACTTGCTGATATATTGGTTCAAGTGGTCGGGTACTGGGACGTGGTCGGGTATTGGGACATTTACTTTACTTGCTCGGAGTATCGGATGTAAGGATGAAAATGACGGAAACAATTGTGAATCTGGCGCGTGCCAGATAAGTCGTTAGATCTGGACATGCGAAAGAAGGGGCTTAATGTTTAGGGTGGTCCGGAAGTAAATGATCGCCCCTATGCGTGTCTGACTCCGTGAACGGACCTCGCATCCGCTTTCGTTTTCACTTCGATAAATCTGTTAATCGAACGATTAAACGAAGAGACAATTACTGATACGCATCTTGGCAAGGGGTCTTAGAAGAATCTGCCCAGCGTGTTTACGAATCCGTAAAGTGTTGATTTTTGCCCCCCCCCCTCCCCCCCCCTCGTTGTGTTCACTCGAGTTCATTCAGTAGGTGGTCCTGTCGATAAAGTCTCCCGTGACGTGTTTGTAAAAACACACATGCACATCACACTCGATTGCCACCCTAATAATACCCGAGCTTTCCTGTCATTGTGCATCGAGGATCAATGGCCTCATGCAGAGTTGGAAAATCCGAGGGGTGGTGCACTGATGGAATCGTTTCTCGCCCCGTTGTTGATATTCATTGTTGAGCGTGCGCCCAAGCGCGTGCCTCTGTTCTTCAATCCCACATAAAACAATATGGCGGAGCGGAAATTCGGATGTCTCTGCGAATCGCACGAGAGACGCCAAATAAAGTCAGCCGGAATAAAAAGACAACAAAAACACTATTGTTATCTTAATGGAATTATAAGCTGCCGTCCAAAAGTTTGGAAACACTCGTCCCGATTCCGCGTCGCACAAAAAGTTTCACTGCTCTTTTAAAAATGCAAATATTTTATTTCAACAAGCGGCGTTTCAAAGGGAACACATTCAGCTCCATTTCGCTTATTCCAAAAAAAAAATCGACTTTTTTTTTAACGTCCTTTGATATGTGGCCATTTTTCGGCTTTTTTTTTAGCGTTGAAATTTTCGCACATGACCATTGAAAATGTGTTTCAACTGTTTTTCACATTAAAAACTTGTGGAGGGGAGGATGAGCTTCGATTTCGTTTTGTTTTAAATTTCCTACGATTTTTTTTCCGCAAAATTATTTAATTTTTTGCAGAAAACGACCATATTCATAAAATGTAGCGTAACTCTAAAACTACTGAGTTTTTGTGAAATCTCTAAGAGGGTAAAAAGTTGCATAAGATTATTTTGGTTTGAATGAAATTTTTTCAAATTTTTTTCTTTCAAAATTTTTGTTTTCGTAATTTTTTCCCGTGAACGAGATATTTTTTTATCTCAAACAATCTTACCGCATCTCCACGATTTTTTCATTGAAAACTCTCATCTGCATGGCTTTTTCATCGGAAAATCCGTGCACATGAGGTAAAAGACTCGATTGCTAAAAATAAAAAAATATCTCGTTAAATACATGTTAATAAATGAGGAACAATGTTGGAAAAAAAAAATTTGAAAAAATTTCATTGAATCCAGAATAATTGTATGCAACTTTTTACCCCCTTAGTGATTCCTCGAAAACCCGGTAGTTTTAGAGTTACGCTTCATTTTAGAAATATATGGTCGTTTCTTACGAAAATCTGAATATTTTCGCGAAAAAAATCGTATGAAACTCTTTAAAAAACGAAATTGAAGCTTATATTCTTTAACCCAGAAGTTTTTCATGCGGAAAACAGTTTTTAAAAATTCCATGGGCCGTGTGCCAAAATTTCAACGTCAAAAAAAACCTAAAAAACGACTATGTTTCAAAGGGCGCACTGAAAGTTCAAAAAACATCGAAAATTTTTTTTAGACTAAGTGAAATGAAGCTGCATACGTCTCCTTTGAAACGCCGCTTATTGAATTGAAATATCTTCATTTTTACAAGAGCAGTGAAACTTTTTGTGCGAAGCAGAATCTGGGCGAGTGTTGTCCAAACTTTTGAACAACAGTGTAAATGCAAAAAAAAATCTGAGGGAATCAACCTGTGCCGGAATGTAAAAGAGATAAACATTAAGGCCTTAGGCTACTCTAGAGGCCAAGAAAAGGGCATATTTCGTGATTTTTTTTCAGCGGAACCATAGAATAAATCGGATTTACAAAAAAGGTGGTTTATTATACATCTAATTGGCAATACAAAATTATTTTTTCACAGCGATATATGTCAAAATGGCGACTGTGCGGCATTTTTCCAACGAAGCCTTCATTTCTGGAAAGTCAATGGTAGAACTACCAACTCCTATAATTTTTGAGTTATGATAAGACACCAAAGTTTTTTCGATTATATATAAGAATAGTTATAGAAGTACGTAGGATTTTTGTGTTACATTGTTTTTTTCTAAAAATGGTGCATTTCTAAATCAAAAAGAGGCAAAATGCCATGAGAAAATCGTCAGGAAATTGTTTATAAAAAAGGAACTATGCAAAATAATGAAAAATCTTACGTAGTGCTTTCAAAAACGTAATTCTAAATGTAGAGTTAAAATTTCACGAAATTTCTAAAAGGTCCCTGGATTCATTTTCGACATACGTTGCTAACCTACTGTGATAACTTATTGGAGAAAAAAGTTTATTTGCTCAGTCTAACGATGTCATAGTAGATTTTCATCGGGTCAGAGATGAATTTGAGGAAGCGAAATAACCAATCAGGTACAGCTTTGATTGTTTTCAAGTTTCGATTAGACAAAGCCCCTGCACTGAGAGAAAAAATTACTAGAACCAATAAAATGTAGTTTTGAAGGCAAAAAATCATTTATTTCATTATTTGCCAAAACATATTTGATTGGTTCCCTTATATATTTACTTGGTTAATTTATTTGAGTCAATTCCATACATTTTTGTTTCAATAAAAGAATTGACTTTCATCTAAAAATTTGTTATCAATTATATGTAATATGTTGTTTGAATCAATAGCTCATTTTATCATTAAAAACATGCATGTCTTTTAACTGAGAAAATGAATTTGTTGAATCAATAAAATGCGCGTTAATTAATTGTTGCTAAACATGTTATAAAAAATACATAACCCTTGCAAAATAATTTAATATGCATAGTTTACCGGCACCAAAAAGTGGTAAATAAAAAAAAAATAAAAACTGCGCCAATTCTCCGATCTAATTTTTCTGTCCGACCGGGATTCGAACCCTCGACCCTACCTACCACCCTACCTATCGTCACTAACTACCTAGCACGCTACCTATTACGCTATCGACTACTACTATGCACTTGAAAAAAGTTAGGGGTTATGCAGATGCGAATTTTTTCCGGCAAGGGAAAATTTATTTTGTTTTGTGAAATCTTTTTTTTTCATGAACACTCGGCTCGTTAATTCGTATCGTACATACAAAAAATGTTTGAATGAACTAAATCGACGGTCAAATACGTCGAGATAAATATTGATTTCGTCTAACTAAGTAATTAGTTTCTCGAATAATTCTGCGCTTCGGTTGACCAAAATGGCCGAAATGATAGTTCTTTGCTTGAAGGAAATAAAAACTTAACTATTCCAAACAAACATTCTATTGGAACAAAGTAATGTGTTACTCATTTTACTACAGAATTTTTTTTTTAAATAGTCACAATCAATTTGATATCTAATCAAAATAAATATTGAAAATACTACAGAAATATTCTTAGAAGTAAAATAATGATAAATTTATTGCAAATAAAAAATGTTCGAAAAAAATTATTTCGTATTGAAGTCGTTTTCTAGATCCAAATAATCTCATGTGTATGATGCCATAAATAATTTTGTTAAAAAAAATAATTTCATATTGAAGTCGTTTTTTAGATTCAAATAATCTAATGTTTATGATGCGATAAACGTAATTAACCTAATGAACATAAATTTAATCAAATCTATTTAAATAAAAATATTTTTAGAATCAAAACAATGATGAATTTATTGCAAGAAAAAAATTTAGTTCGAAAAAAATAATTTCGTATCGAAGTCGTTTTTATGATTCAAATAATCTAATGTTTATGATTCGATCAATGTAATTAATCCAATGAATACAAATTTAATCAAATCTATCATGCATCTAATTGTTACTGTTAAATAAGAGTTCAATATAATGGAGTAACAGATCCGTGAACATATTTTATTAAATGAACAGTGATTCTCTTGATTTAACAAATAAATAATCGAAATCATACTTTGATTTAATAAATAAATTCATGTTTTCAAATTAAATAATTTTTTCTCTCAGTGTACCGAATACAACGATGAATGGTTGATTGTTCATTGATACTCATTGCTTCGTAATATTTTCCACAATTAGCCAAATGTGGTTGTGGCATATCTCGGTTCTTGAGTGCGTGAATCGTACGACACGATGCGAGGGGCAACTCCGTTGTTATTGTGATTGGTTGAGACCGGGTTCGCTGTGTAGCACCTGAACCCCGACTAGTTTGCCATGGTGCAGCGTCGACCAACGAACATAACGTCCAGCTCGCACCCTCTCGTGCATTATCCAGATGTATATATGTAGACCTAGCCTGAATAGCAAGCTGGCTTTTGCTGGAAGCTCTCACGGGGCCCCAATCACACCGGTGGCCGTTAAGTGCGATCCATTACGCGTAATGGAATGCGCCAATTATAACATTTGGCAGAATAATTGGCGTATGTGTGTGTTTTTGTGTGTGGATGGTGTGTTCGAACATACTGTTCTGGGTCTATCGGTGTTTGGAGAGGAATGGCTTTGGAGTTCTGCTGCAACAGTTCGATTACCGCGATAGCGCAGTTCATATTTGTGCATATGGGGATGTGTATATTTGGGTACGGTTCCAATTTGATAAATCGAGAGTGAGCGAGGGTGGTTGGGTAAAACATGAAATAAACACTCGATAAATTCACCGTGAACGTTTGCAGCTAAAAGGCCATTCGATCCAAATCGTTCGTGTGCTATTCGACCGATGTGTTTTACGATTTTGATGAACATTCGTTGATGACCGCGAATTGTCGGATGCCAGTGAGATTTTAATACGGCAAATATCCAATCATTCAATTACCCTCTCGTCAAATTCGTACTAAATAATCGCCAACGACACTTTCCATTACATAAATGGGTGATTCTCCCGAAATACTCATTTTCGGGGGTACAACCAATTTTTTTTTTCAATAATTATTTCAACTTCTGCAAGTGTCGATGACCTTAGTATAAGATATTTAAACGTCATTACCATTGCGCTAATATCGACTCATTTTTCCATCGGCTCAGATATATCTGTGCTCATTATTTTTTTTTGTTGGATTTCAGGAGGACGTTATAACCAGCGTTCAGTTTCAGAAAATATCTTTTATTTGCAGTTTTCTAAATTTCAAATATTTTTTTAGACCCTTACAATATGAGAAGATGCGAAGGTCGGAGGAATGATTTTTAGGGGTCAAACATTTGAAAAAAAAACGATTAAAATTATTTTTTAAAAAATTTATTTTGACACACTGTTTCAAAACATTATGATCTAATATCGACGGCAGTATGGAAGAATGTGCTATCTCAAATTGTGCTAGAAGAACGTGCTATCTTAAATTGTGCTAGAAAAACGTGCTATCTCAAATGGTGCTAGAAGAACGTGCTATCTCAAATTGTGCTAGAAGAACGTGCTATCTCAAATTATGAGAGAAGAAGGTGGTATCTCTAATTGTGATTAATTGTTATCAATTGGAGATACCACCTTCTTCTCTCATAATTTGAGATAGCACGTTCTTCAAGCACAATGTGAGATAGCACGTTCTTTTAGCAAAATTTGAGATAGCACGTTCTTCTAGCACAATTTGAGATAGCACGTTCTTCTAGCACAATTTGAGATAGCACGTTCTTCTAGCACAATTTGAGATAGCACGTTCTTCTAGCACAATTTAAGATAGCACGTTCTTCTAGCACAATTTGAGATAGCACGTTCTTCTAGCACAATTTGAGATAGCACGTTCTTCTAGCATAATTTGAGATAGCACGTTCTTCCATACTGCCGTCGATCTGTTCTGGTAGAAAAATGTTAGAGATCAGAGGGATTATTGAAAATCAACTAGGTTACAGCGAAAATGAGTATTATGGGAGAATCACCCAAATATATGTTACAACAGTCTCGTATGACGTATTCCATTAGCGAAAGACCTTTTGATTAAACGTGATCGTGTTAGCGCAGCATATCGATGATATTGCATTTTTATCCCCGCGTTCATCGAGTCTACGTTTTCATCCACACGAGCTTTCGCTTTGCGATCATCAAAGTGCCCATTTCGAGGGATATCGACGAATAACAGGCACACAGAAATACACATAGAGCACACATGCTCACACATGACACACATCGAGACGAGAGTTTCCGCGCGTGCAAACCAATCGGCGCTCGACTAACTAACTGTGGAAAATCTACTTATCCGCGGAGGAGCCTGTGAACGCTTCACGGCAGAGATACCCCTGTGTATTACAACGGTGTTGGGTTTATTCTGACTGTGCTTCAGTCGGTGGAGTGTTTGCCTTGACGCTTTGGAACGACGCGCACAAAAATGCACGTATAGCTACATTACGCCCCACTGCTACCAATTCAATTTCAGCTTTCAGCCAGTTCTTGAATTCCTATGTTTATTTTGAAGTTATGTTGTGAATAAACATTAGCTACGTCTTACTTTTTTTTTCTAATTGGCATGACCGTAACATAATGGAAAGGAATTGTCCTGCAGAACTATCTTGCAGAATTAATTTCTATCTAATAATAATTCTGCTAAATAACAGCTTTGCTGCATAATAAGTTTACAAAAAACAGCTCTCCGAGGACATCTCTACTATTTTACATCCTTCTGACATCTCACATCCCTCATTCCTGCCCAATGGGAAGCCATACAAAATTAATTTGTATTAAACAATAATCCTACCAAATTAAATCCTTATACCTCGTCACGAGTCTCGTAGAAAAGCTCTCCGAGGACACCTCTACTACGTTACAAGCCCAACGGATTACAAGTCTCCGGTTTTGTCACCCTTTAGGGCACCCAGCGACGGCGAGGCGGTCTGTGGTTTACTGGAACGGGCTTTGTCATCGGCAAGTGTGCTTTGCTGAAAAGGCTATTCTACTCATAATCTGATAGGTTTATTGTAAAATATTTAGTACAATTTCCGTGCATTAAAAATATTCCTGGAGAATTGTTTTCTGGGTGACGTTGGAATATGATTGGGTAAGGTTATTATTTGATAGAGATTGATTCTGATTGATTGATTGATTATTGGATATTGATATACCACATAAGCTGTTATTTGACAAAGATGAGATACGGTAGATTTTTATTACGTTAGGGTTTGCCTAGTGAACAAATAATTAGTAGAGATGGTCATTTGGCCGAAATAAAAAAAAAAAATATATTTGTAGAAAAACCAACTTCGCCAACATGCCTGTGTATACCAAAATAACAGGATCTTTATTTACGTGTATTGCGATATTGACATTACTATCTCCAATTATTCTAAATATACGCTATTTTTTAAAAATTCGATTAAAGTAATATTTACACTATGTTGCTGACTGGGCAGCATAACGCCTTATCTTTAATGAAAGCTTAAAATGAATTGTTTATAATTGGGATGTTGCGTTATACAATTACTCAAAAGTACCCGGCATAGATCCGCAAGGGATTGCGCTTACTTAAAGTATTGGGAAAATTCAATTCTTTTATTCATTACACCGCTTTTTAAGGATGCCAAATTTCGAAAATATACAAAGTTATGTAAGTTAAAAGGTGTTTTACTCATGCGGAAATTTTGAACGTTTTTTTCTTCTAAATGACTTGCAAAATGACTTATTTTGATGTCTCGTAAATTGCTACATTTATTAACTAATATTTTTTGAAAGATAGCTCGAACGAAGCTCATCTTTTAGACATTCAAAAGCAGTTTTTGAAGGTAAATTTTTTTGCTAAGGCAAATGTCCCAATTATTGAACAGCTAAGGATCTGGGGATTGAATTCGGTGAGAAAAAAATATAAAATAATGTTCAAATGATACTTTGATATTTTTACTCTCAAAAAATCACCCTTTAAATTATTTTCAAATGGTTTCAAATGAAAAAAAAGAATAACAATGTGAAGCACGCAAATGTCCCAATTATTGAACACTGGAAGTACCTATGCCCCTAATATTGAACAGGCATGTCCCAGTTATCGAACACTCTCGAGAATTCTTTTTCCGTTCTGAAAATATTATTTTGGGTACAATATTAAGAAATAAAAGCAAAATCAAACACTTAAATAATCTCTTATTAATCATGTAAAAATACAAAAATATATATTTAGTCTCTTTTAACAAGTTTTTGGTTCATTCGCATTTAGTTAATTTTTGCTTTTCAACTCGAATTTTATTTTATTTTTACTTTCAGCTTCCTCGTTTATATGTTTTGTCGCAGCTTTCTTGTTTTTCGACTGAAATATCGGAGAGCAAATAATATTGAACATTAAATTCGTATTTTTAGGTTACATTCAGGTTACATTCTCTTTTTACTTTTCTTTTTATGTTTATTGCACGAAAATACAAATAAAAAATATATTTGACGATCTTAGAGTTATTATTGGAAGAATAAAGGTAAGTTTAATCAGGAGCTTACAGTTTTTGTTTGAATAAATCTGATTCACACGATCTGTCACGCGTTAACGGTCTCGATGTTTCGATGGGTTTAATGACGCCATCTTGGAGAATTCGAGTGTTCAATAATTGGGACACACTGCATTTTCTATGTCCCAATGATCGAACACCGCATTTTTTAACAAATAATTAATTTAACAAAATTTTAAAAATTGTTATTTGTAAGAAATTTTCTGAGGAACCTGAAACGCCTTTACTTTTTGAGATGCGACAGTTTTTGAATTTTTTATGCCCTTACGCGTGAAGCGGCGCGTCTTAGCAAAAACGATAAGCAGTTACCACGAGACGTCAAATCGGGTCACCGTTGCTGATTAAATAATTTTTTTCTCTATTAATTAAAGCTTTTTTTTGTACAAGTAAGGTACTTATGGAACTTTTCGATAGCTAAAAGTTCCATATATGCATTGAAATTTTTATAAATAAGTAAATGCATGCAGGTGAATGAGAAATAATAAAAATACAAGATAGTGTTCAATAATTGGGACATTTACCTTATGCATTCGATTTTTTTCAATTAACCAAAATAGAGCATTTTTTTCACCGGAAATCGATATGACCACTTTGGACTTCGTTTGTGTTTCGCCAAAACAATATTTCGAAAAGTCTGTTTTTTATGCAGAGGTGGTCAAAACATATTTTTTTAAAGTGCGTTTTTTTAAACTCGACAGGACTTTTGGAGAAGAGGTTGCGTTAATTTGTATGTTAGTAAAATGTGTGTATGGCATTTCCATTGAATTGGTTGATGCGTTCCAAGTTTATATTATGCGTTGAATGACTTACACAAACGCTATTAAGCTGGAAAATCGATTTGTTAGATTGGCTGCTAAGTTTTATAGGTTTTTATCGGATGTAGCATATAGTCGGGTCTTTGACATGCAAATTGTCGGACAATGAATTTCGCAAAACCTTTTACCACTGCGCGTGCTTGATTCGAGCACGCGGTTGAGACCGAGTTTGGCTCGCTTCTGCGGTGCGGGACTTGCGATGAAGAAAGGTGGAGGAAGGGAAAGATTGAGTAGAGACCGTCGCGGGGATGGGTTTGAGATAAAGCGAGAGAGAGAAAGAGGGAAGAGTGCTGGAATGGGAAAAGCAAGAAGCGGAAGACACGGGGCGACGTCCCGGTATTAATCACTGTCTGTGCTCCACTATCACCCGCCTCCCTGCTTTCACGTCACGAATTTCTTCTGGCCGCTTCTTGTGGGGGTGAGTATATCCTGGTTCTTCCTATTGCTCCTCTCTCTTCTTCTCCATATACCAGAGTAACTCCCGGGCTAGTTCGATTCCCGGGATTGTATTGGAAATTTGTTACGTGCTACTATATATCGAGAAATTCACAGACTGTCCTGTATTTCTTATCAGGTATCTTGAAATCTATCAAACAAACGATCGATAAGTCATTTTTTAAATCCCAAACTCGATAACGCTGAAGATTGTGTTTAACTTCACCCAGAAAAAGATCTAGTCGTAGATACTATGATCATTTTTTTGATCATTTTTTAGTTTATTGAATGCAGAGCTGGGCAGTATTGCCAGTACTTGAAGTACCCGGTACTTGCGACGTACTCGAAGTACTTAAAAAGTACTTTTTTAGTACTTCAAGTATTGTACTTAAATTTTCAAGTACTTAAAAAGTTCCAGTATTGTATTTAAATTTTCAAGTATACTTAAAAAGTACTTTAAGTATTGTATTTTAATTTTCAAGTACTTAAAAAGTACTTCAAGTATTGTACGTGAATTTTCAAGTACATGAAAAGTACTTCAGGTATTGTACTTAAATTTTCAAGTACTTGGCCTGTACTTAAAGTACTGTACTTAAAATTTCAAATACTTTTCTTCACTTCAAGTACTTTTTCAAGAACAAGTAACTAAAACTTTTGAATGTGTCATGCTGATGGTTGCATGTACAAAGCCTTTGAGTATGTAACTGAAAACAATATTTCGTGACGTATGGACATATACTGTCGCTCAACTGTCGCCTACGACAGTTTTTTGAAGACGAACGCGAAGTTGGAGTAGTCTTAATAATCCATGTATTATCTTCTTTATTTCTTCTTTTTCAAACCTGTATCAAAATAAATCGTAATTACAATCGTCAATGCTGTTTTTGAATTCTTTTTAACTCTTTGCTTAAATACTTCTGTTCCAATCTGCCTAAAGCCTAATCTCAGTGTATTGCACGAGGTGAAAATATGTTTTCATACAAAAAGTACTCGAATAAAAATCAAATGAGAATGAGAAATCAAATGTAAGTACTAGAACTTACGAGATATAACTTGAAAAATACTTGATACTTGGTACTTGATTTTTCAAGTACTTGTACTTGAAGTAATTTAAATCTTAAGAACCTCAAGTAATAGGTACTTCAATTCGGTACGCGAGTCAAAAAGTATTACACCTCAGATTCCCGTGGGTGAATTTGATTGAGGCCCCGACTAGGCCCCGATCGGTTTTCCCTAACTTACTTCGGGCCCTTGACTGGAAGCCTAATAGGGCCCCTGAATGGATGGTTACGGTTTTTGACAAGGGCTTTAGAAGGTTGCCAAATGAGGGCCTTCACAACCGCCTCACGTCTGCCATGTCGAATCCACGACAAGCCCATGGTCAAGCCCTATCAGGGCCCTAGTACGTACGTACCATCGCTATACGTGTAGATTGTAAAATTGAATTATTTCAATAATAATGACAATATTATTATTATTAATTATTATTATTATATATTATAATAATACATTATTATTATTAATAATAATATATTATTAATAATTCTCCCAGAGAATTTATACAAAAAATAGTATAATGCAGAGGATTTCTATGTAGAAATCTTGCGGGTATGACTTCCTAAGAGGCCTGACTCTGCGTTGTCGAATACAACCCGTGCTCCCACTTCGGCTAGGTAAGCATACTATTTGCATATTCCATATGCGAGAAAGCGCACGCCGTATGCGAAATCTCATGGCGAGTCTCGGAACTAACTCCCCGTGAAGCCCGATTAGGCCCTCAGAGGGTTGCCTCGTCAGTGCTGTGTTTGAAATAATTAGGGCTCCGATATTTTCGCCCTATTTGGGCCCGATTTGGTTCTGTTGTAATTATACCGACTTCTTTAAATGTGGGTTGCTCGATCGAAGCCCGACAAGGTCCTCAACGAGTTGCCTTAGGTCAGCCATATTGTAAATAGGCCTGGCAACCTTGGCATTGCCCTGTTGGGGCCCAACCTGGCGGTGTAAGGGCATCCACGTCCAAGCCCGACGAGGTCCCGACTTAAGTCAGGGTTTCCCCAGAATTTTCACGCACGGGTTAATGCCAGACTCTATGACACCCCATTTTACGCACGGAGTGCAATAAAATACCTTTTCACCCGTAATAAAGATCTAGTTGAACTTACTAAACTCGTTTGTTCAATGTTTTTTTTATTAGAATCAACTATATGTTTCTTTCAATGAAACATATGTCTATTTGTTTCAAATATAGTTATGCATTTGTCCTCAACATATTTAATTTATTAAAAGCTGCATTATTCGATAAAATCTGCAATGTATAAATCATATCCATATTTTTCATTCGCCCAAAAACAATGCACAGTTGAATCTAATACATTTTTGTGATGAATGCTCATACGATCATATCTTCAGATTTGTCAGTACTCCAAAAATCCGCCAGGTGGTTCCCAGGCGGATGCTCTCGCACAAACGAACTTTCCCCTCGACGCCTACCAGCTTTCCAAATTCGTCCATGTTTGATATCCTTATTATTTAGTATAGATATCTAACACTTTGTGCAAAAACGCAAGATGGTCGAGTCTGAAAAGTATTTCCACAAAAAAGGGTCTTTTTTCTTTTACTTTCTCTTAAAAGAAGACGGAGACATTCAGATCAAATATTATTTTGGATGTCTATTTATTCAAAGATTGAAATGTTTAAAAAACTTGTGTAGATATTTAAAAAAAATTATTTGATTCAAATACATATTTGCTCAGCTTGGAAAAAAATGTATTCGTATTAAATAAAAATCTATCAGAACGCAATGTATTTCCTAATAGGTACATTCAAATAAAAAATATCGTCGAAACGAATAGTCGTATTAGGCTGGCCCTTGAATGAACCATTTATTTGGATTAGGTAGGATTTAGTTTAATTTACTAGACCCTTTTTCTAAGTGTTGAAATAAAAATTTTCGTTCGCGAGGCCTGTAAAAAGAGCAGGTAAAAGACACTAAACAATTGCAGAATTGAAGACACTAAACAATTGCATGATTTAGAGCTAGGATGTTGGCATTGACGCAATTGACGTAAAACAAATTGTTATTTCAAAGGTAGTATTTTCCTCAAATGATTTATTAATGAATTCGTTGAAACGTGGCCTACGCATTATTCAGCATGTTATCTAAACAGTTATGACATTTAAATGGCATTTAGCATTCTTGAGCCAAGATAATAACTATTAAAGTAGGCCTATTTAGCATATATACCATGTATTCAGCATACATGATTAATGATTCTCATTCTATCTCCTAACTCCGGTTTTTTAATTGATCATAAAACAATAGTAAAGTCGAGAGTTTTTATAAGAATATATTAAATAAAGCATGAGAATGGTATTTCAGATTTTCAGATATCTAGGGTTGAAGAGATATTTGTTGTTTTCTAAGTGAAGTAAGTCTCTGGATTTATGACTTGACTTCATTGCGATCATATAAGAGAAGACTATGTCCCACAAAAACCTCGTTTTGAGGGTTTCATGCAAGACCCATGCAACTGTAATTTCCAACAAATACATGACAACATCTCTTTATCGGCTTACTTACGTTTAGTCAATAGTCTTGAGAGATTCTTTTAATTTCGACGATTGCAATTCAAAATTATTAAAGAATTTCTGGCAAAGTTCAACTAAAGCATAGTACCTACCAACGCGGGTCTTGGCCGTTCAATTATATAGCAAGGAAGTTTTCATAGAAAATAAAACTGAGTTGAATAGAAATAGAATTTGAAAATTAGGATTAGAAATAAGATTTGAAGAAGTAGGATTCTTTATACAATGATAATTTTCAACAAAAATGTACGAAAACTTCTGCTTGATCCAATTATCTGAAAAGCAAAGATCCATCATATTGTACTTGCTTAGTATCAAATTTGTCTGATCAAATTTTGACTCTCAGGTTACTTATGTTCAATCGAAAGATCTCGAAAGATTTCTCCAATTTTGGCCACTTACCACCGTGTAGTGCCTAGATACCGAGGAATAGCTCGTAGATTTCCACTGAAGCATCGTTTCTTCCAGCTCGTGACCATCAACCCAATGTTCAATTAGCAAGAAATTTCTCATTGGTACCGCTATCACGTTCAAACGCGGGATAGAATCTCGTAGGAATCTTCCGAGTAACGTAAGTAGGTATCCTCGAGACGTAGTTAAGGGTCGATCGTGTCTCTCAAAGTGGCCTGGCGCCTCTCCTGCCTATGTTCTGCGCCAGTTTCCACCCCTACTCCCATATCCTCTTCTATATCGTGACCGTACAGACACTTACGGATACTCTGACGATGAGCCGGTGGTGTGATGGTAGCAGGTGAAATTGTTGGGCGTCCGCGCGAAGCTATACTCGTTTTATAGCAAAGCGAGTCAGTGTTTAAATGTGTGTGTGTGTGTGCTAGAGAGAGAGAGAGAGAGAGAGAGCGAAGAGAAATGTATAGATAGGGAGAAAGAGGGGCAAGGGGCAAGGGGGTGGTGGAAAGCGCGCGCGGCACGCTGTAGGCTGAAGGCTGCGGAAGGAGGCAATCCTCATCCCACCATAATACACACCGGGGGATAAACCATGATGTCGTTGATTAATACGGTTTACCAGTAAGTGTAACGGAGTGTGCAGAGAGAACGCGCCCCCCCAACCTTCTCTATACATTCGACCTCATGCCTCCCTGCCCCTCCATGCCTGCTCCCTCCTTGCGAAACCCCGTTCAGAATCCGCAGAAACGCGACCACTTGCGACTCCCTCTCTTTCTCTCCTCAATCTAGACAACGAGAGAGCTTTCAGGCTCTATGTACAACTCCCACCAGACGCCGAGGGTGGATTTCCCACCACGAGCTTGAAACCTTGTGCCACCCCTATTCAGCATCAGGGCTCGGAACATCTAGGAGGAACGGGGAAAACCGCGTTTGCCACGTGCCCGATCAATGGCGTCTTGTTCCCGATTGGCGGAGTATCCTGAGCTCAAAGGCCCCCGCACCTCGTCGCTGCTCCCTCAAGACACAACCCGCGGGCAGGGAGAAATAGGGGATGAAGGAGGCTAACGTGCAAGTAGGGGTGAAAGTTACGCCAGAGACATTCGGAGCACGCTTATTTCGACGTCTTACGTCTGTAGAAAGTTGGAAGGGGAAGCAGGGAAAGACGGAGATGGAGGAATGTAAGGGAGGCTCGAGAGTGGGAACATTGATTGCCAACGAGCTCCGTCCGGTTTCCCTTCCGGCCCGTTACTTCTTCCTCTTCTTCGCCCTCCTCCTCCTCCTCCTCCTCCTCCTCCTCCGCCTTCTCTTCTGTCCAGTTTCTTCCTCGGTCTTTCCAAGCGTGATGGCACCTCCTTCTCCCTATCCCTACTCATCCCTATCTCTCTCCCTATCCCTCCACGATAATAGTCTTCCCACCATTCTCTCGCCTCCAGTCGAAAAACTGACGTGTCTTACGGGGAATCGAGCCGAAGCGAAGATTTTCTCTCTCGTTTCCTTGCAGACCATTCGAGATGTGAATCTGGAGATATGGGGGATGACTGCGAGGAAGATGGAACCTCTACTTCGAATGGTGGTGGGATTAATGCTTGCAACGATTTACAACGAGTGAAATGGTGGCGTGCGATCGAGGCAAGAGCCAATTTACTCAGATATATTGAGATATTATTATATCAGAATATCGGAATTTATCACAATCACGTTAGTGAGTCTTTGATTCTTAGTCAACATGAGAATCTCTCTTAGTATGCAGCAGACGAGATCGTGTGCAATGAACTTCGAAGATGAATAACAATGATGAGCTCGTCACGAGAACAAATTTATTCTATACAACTATTTTGTTTAAATAATAATCGATTCTACCATTACACACTAAGCATTATTTTATTATTTATAATATATACTATATTCGTTTTATTTATTTGGCTTATTACATTGGCTTGAAGTATAGAGCGCCGTTAATGTCTGGTCTCTGAGAGTCCGTGACGTTTATCGAAATGTTTTATAATACACAAGTTTCTACAGGTTGTTTTCACTCTACATTCGTCAAGTGAAATTGCAGCATTCCGTCGTGAAAGTTTTTCCCTTTCTTTCCTTTCATTTCTTCGCGGCCTCCGAATGAATCCCGGTGTTCATTGTCCTCTTGTTCCACCCTGCTATTTATTTTTCCTCGCAGCAACGAGATTTCACGGGATTGGACAGTATCCATATTCTCTATTCTCTCCAGTGAATATTCGATGATGCAAAAAGGCGTATCCGTTTGATTATCAAAGTCTGATGATTATATTTATTTATTTAGAGTCGCACAGTGATTCATGGATCTTCCTTCGTACTTGGTTGTATCTGATGGACGACGCTCGGCTGATGATGATGGTGATGATGATGATGCTCGGGTCTTCTGGAGAAACCCAGGAGCGGTGGTAGCAATGGCAATGGTAGAGGCAGAGGGAGACCACCAGAAAATCCAGCCAAACCACCGAGCAAAGCCGTCGCTGTGGAGTGCTCTTGTGCTTTTCGTCGGAGTTCCGCCAAACTGCTGTTTCTGTGAAGGTCACCGGGCTTGCAGCAGCTGCACAGTGAACCAGGCCAGCCTGCAGGTGCCCACGACAACATTTCCTGGAGACTACCCGGTCGATGATCACTCGTTGCCCACAATGAGGACGTCGCCGAGGCCAGAGACGTAGGTACACCACCGACAACTTTGTTGCCGAATAACGGCGGTGAAAATTGTGCCGCAAGATGGGGAAAGAACAACGATGTTGGGGGCTCAACTGGCCTGAAACCCGCAACGGTACTTGCGCCACTGAAACATAGAAAAAACGTATGAGAAACAACCTTTTGGGGAGGCTAAGATTAGTTCAAACTTGTACAGAATACTCTAAGAACAATTGCAACCCTTTTAGCATTGAATGCGGACATTCGATTCATGTTAATTGAGACACAGCTTTAGTCATCTAAATCTAAGAATGTAGTTCGGTCTTGTAATTCTTGTAACTGATTTTTCATCTCTATCTAATCAAATATGTAACTGTTGTCTACTTCAAGTTCATTCCAACGATTTGCAAGAATAAAACTTATAAATTGTAGACTCCAACCAACACTTGTCATAAGGTGTATATTTATTATGATATACATTAACGGGTTTCCTAGAAAAAAGCTCTCACGGAAAGAACGACTTAGTTGATTCACAGTTTAGTTCGCTGAGCGCGAGACGAGAAATTGGTTGAATCAACTATATAGTTGGTTGACTTTAATAACCAACCCTATTTTTTACTTACTACAACTAAGTCGCGTAACCGACGTAGTTGTGGTAACTAAAAAAGGGTTGGTCGTTTAAATGACTTAGTAGTGGTAACTAAAAAATAGGGTTTGTCGTTTAAACGACTTAGGTGTGGTAACTAAAAAATAGGGTTAGTTAGTTAGTTGACTCAACCAACTATCTAGTTGATCCAACCAATAAGGCGTCAGGTGCTTAGCGCACTAAGCTGTTTGTTTGAATCAACTAAGTCGTTCCTTCGGTGCTCAAGGAACCTTTTTACCGCGTGACAGCTCTCCCATTTTCAAGCCTACCCGATTACAAGTCTCCAGCTCTTCAATTCGGTCGGAGACTCATCGACGATGGAGCACAAAACTAATAGACCCGTAAATCGGAGAGCTATCATGGGGTAGGGATATGATTTGATAGGGTTATTATTTGGTAAAGATAAGTTCTGGTAGGATTATTATTTAGTTGGGCTGTTGAAACGTTTTTATTTGGGGCCGGCTCGTGCAGTACAGTTGTTATTTAGTAAAGATGTTGGTAAAGATGTACTTATGGTTAAGAAATTATTGGTATAGCTGTAAATGTGCCGGGAGCAGGTGGTACATGAAATTTGATCAAGCTTTTGCGGCTAATTACCGTTGCAGCATTACGTTCTCAGAAATAGCGCTAACCCAATTAACCGTTTCGCACTAGATAGAATTTCCTTATGGTTGGGGTACTCAGTATATATTTTGGTACACGTATCAAACACCAGAGAAACAGGAGAGATGGAGAGAAAGAGAGAGAACGTGTCGAGGGAGGATAAGTAAAACTAGAACGCAGCCGAGTTTGGTGGATGCCTTTGAGGTGGCGTTGATCAATTCAAATATTAATCCCTAATATTGCTTAATTAATGTGTCACGGAGGAGGCGGTCAGGGGTAGAAATTGAGGAGGAGCTACAAGACGTCGGTTATTACTTTGAAGGCTTGGAGGGTCGGCTATGGTTGTCTTGTGCAGTAAACTAGGGGAGTAAAATGAAGTAACTGGGCTGCTCTTGGCAACGAAAGGATACCAGGGATGTTAGTGTACATACACGTGTGCGAGAACGTATAAAGTGGGCTCTTTCTGGCGAGGTTAGTTTGGAAGGGATGCGCGTTGGTAGCAAAACTGGGAAAGGGATGTAGCGCAATTCCGAAGCAACCGTGAGGCCCGCGGTAAGCGCGATAATTAGGTCCATTTAGCAGCTCAGAGTACACCCAAGTGTTCTTGCTTATGTGCCTCATCTACTTCTATCGTGGCGTAGCCTGACTATCGTTAGCTAAGCCGATAATGCAGTTTTTGTTATTATTTATTATTATTGTAAAAAATTATTGTACAAATGTTGTAACAATTATTTTATGATGAATCACCGCAAGAGTACCCAAGTATACTCATGCGGATAATACTAGTTTTTATGAGACTCATGGGAAGGACTTGGACAAACGCCCACCAAGAAGGCTCAGACTAAAAACAAAGCAAAATATTTCCCGCCTGCATTTGATCTTCGAGAATCCCACCGTCTAGGCTTCACCGACCAATAATTTGTTCCAATTTCGTAACAACTATTCAAGGAAGCCGATTCAAGGCGCGAACCCGAACGACAATATGGCGATTGCACGGATGGGTACGCGCGTTAATTAGGGCCAATTACAACACGCTTCGTCGCAAATTACATCTGGCAACGAAATGGACACGATACAATTTATCACAACTACGTTGCGTTGTCACGAGACCGAAGACCATGTCGATTGTAACAAACACGTAACGTACTTGAATTGGTGATCTATTTAAAATAATCTACGAAACGTTTAAGTACAGTCGAAACAAAATTGTTCAATGATTCTAGCTATTCGATCGCAATGAGTTTTGTCTTATCTCAACTTCATATTCCGTCTCGAAGGTCTCTTGGAACTTGGGCCTCATTAAAGCCAAAAACGGTGGGGTGATCCGGTTTTCGTTGAATAGATTACACGAGTGAATGTTGTAGTGGTGGGACCAGTTGAATCCAAGTTTCCCCATGGTATTCGATGTATCATTAAATCAGGGAATTCGTAATATTATGTCGCTGATCAAATGATTGCCGGGTAGAAGTGCAGAAATGATTTTAAGAGCGTCTGCCTTCTCTTAGTTTTGCATCATTTCCAAAGGTCACTTGCTCTGGAGACTTGGACCTTCTTATAGAAACTAGAAATTGATCTGCCTCAATCTTCTTAAATAGATGACACGACTGGGGTCTAACTTAGAGCTGGGCAAAGTGCCGGAAAGTACTCCAAGTACAAATTACCGTAAGTACTTAAAATGGCAAGTACCGGCAGTACTTAAAGTCCTACGTACCTATTACTTGAAGTACTTAAGATTTCAAGTACTTGAAGTACAAGTACTTGAAAAATGAAGTACCAAGCATCAAGTACTTTTCAAGTTTTCAGGTATATCTCGTAAGTTCTAGTACTCACATTGGATTTCTTATTCTCATTTGACCTTTATTCGAGTACTTTTTGTATCAAAACATATTTTCACCTTGTGCAATACACTGAGTCCATTTAAAGTCCATTTAAATGATCCGAAAGTCAACTAGTGAGGGAAAAAACATTAAATGATGTCAAGGCATTTATTGTCAGGAGGAATTTCAAAGATACTTCCGGAAATATGTTTTCTTATACCAAATTTTGCATCAGCTCTGAAGGCTTCTTGCCCTTAGAGTTACTTCAAACCCAGAAGGTAGGGGCTGCTCCGTCGTTGTCGAATACATGACACAACCGCAATCGTGTCACGAAATTGGTCTGCCTCAATCTTCTGAAATTGATGTCAGGACTGGGGTCCAGCTTGGTACGATCAGTTAAGTCCGTTTCACTTTTCTTATACCAAATTTTGCATCAGCTCCGAAGGCTTCTTGCCCTTAGAGTTACTACGAACCCAGAAAGTAGGGGCTGCTCCGTCATTGTTGAATACATGACATGACCGCAATCATGTCATGAAATTGGTCTGCCTCAATCTTCTTAAATTGATAACTCGACTAGGGTCCAGCCTGGTACGATCAGTTAAGTCCGTTTAACAATGGGAACGTCAACTTGTGAGGAAAAAACATTGAATGATGTTCAGGAATTCATTCATATCCGGGTGGAACTGAAAGATGTTTCCGAAAATATCTTTTCCTACACCAAATTTTGCACTAGTTCCAAAGACTTCTTGCCCTTAGAGTTACTTCGAACCCAGAAGGTAGGGGCTGCTCAATCATTGTCGAATACATGACATGTCTGGAACTATGTCATGTATTCGTATCTTGCGGGGAGTCATTTACTCGGAATGTTTCTACAAAATATTAAAAACACCACAAGATTACGGACATTCGGAGGCCGTCGAATGATTTCAAAAGTGTACTGGTTAGAAAATATTCAACATTCAATGACGTTGATAGAGTCGATGTTGGTAGGACCTGCGAAGATGGTTTTGAGAGTGTCGGCGTATAACCGGGGGGAGGGCATCGTAGCTTTTGACTCGTGTGGTTAAACGTAAGACGAAGAGCTGAACTCTCGTGCTATACACGCTGTTGGCTTACTCCTTCGCGTCTCTCGACCTGGCAGGAAAAGCAGTATGGGAGCGGTAATAGGTAGTATAGCAGGGGGTAGTATAGTAGCTTGTATAGCTTGAGAGCACAGGCGAGATCCGAGCAAGGCTCCGGGCAAGTTGAATAAATGATGAGGATATATTTACGGCGAGCGGTTTTAAATAAATTACAACTGCGGAGAAGGCGGAGCGAGAGAGTAAGTGAGAGTATCCACGAAGCGTTCTTTGGAGCCCCTTCACGAGGTTTTGCAGCCATCTCAGTTAAACAACCCCTCCGCCGAATTATCCATACATAGAACCACTCCGAAGATATTGTTCTCTATGTCTGTGTATGTCGATTCGGGAATGAAACATCGGAGTGTATCTGTAAATCGATATGTCTTCGTCCTGTTTTTCAGTACTTTGCGAAGATTATCACGGAACTTACGGAAGTTCTTCAACGATGAAGACATCGACCCCAACATTTGACCCATCGACGATGGATGAGTTTTCACTCAGTTTTTATCCAACGCTGTTATATCGCCATTAATCGAGTAAGAAAATGTCACGGTGGTTGTATGTCTGCGAGAAAACTGTGAGAGAAAACCCGGAGTACCGTGAATTTTGCGATAGCCCGTCCGACGGTTTAATGGCGCGTGGAAAACTTCCGGTCTCTCGACGTTGGCGCTGTGCTTGTGCAACGGGAGCCGTACCCAGTGGCAATCCAAGAGCATGCCGAGGTTTATAAAGCTCAGTGATATTTCCTAAAGACGTAAATACAGAGGGAGGGCGCTAAGAGCTCACCTCGCGACGGGGTGCCCCAAGGCACCTCGGAAACTCTCCCCTGTGGCGCGCGGATAGTGTCCGAGACTATGCCAAAAAAAAAAAAAGACGCAATGGGGTGGAGAGAGCAAGTTGTGAATGTTGCCACGTTTACGACTATCCACACCGACGATTTAAGGAGGTTAGAATTTTATCGTGATAGCATGAGAATTTTAGCTCTCTCTCCCGAAAACAACTTTAGCGCTCAACGGGATGTTCTCATCTGCATTATGTAAATTGAAGAAAAATACGAGATTTTTACAGACATTCCCCGAATTCTTCGAAAAATGGCTCGAAACTTCGTCATAAACTGAGCAAAAGTCATCGAAGCATTCTGAAAGGAAAGTAGAAAAAGAAACTTTGTACTTTCAGCTGTGCGAATAATTTCCGTCTTCGAAATCTGGCAATTTTAAAGGCCGTCAGTTTTATGGTTTTTATTTCATTTTTATAAAAATGTTTCCATAAGCAATAATTTTGCCATTTTTTATTTACGGTAACCTTTAGATTGTCTTTCAACGATTTTCGGGATGATCTAACGGCCAATGAAATTGAGATTTACAAATTTAATAACCAGTCTCAATCGTCTAAGCCGAATTGGAATTATTTTCCCGCCATTTTTATTGTTTTAAGTTTCTCAGCGGTAACATGCATAAAATTGTATTTTCCTGCTATTCTTTGAGCTTAGCAAACCTTTGGGATCAAAAATTTAAAGCCTAATACAAATAGCTACGTTTTTCCATCAAAAACTGATAATTCTCCGGTGAAATGGTGAAAAGATCTAATTGCAATCTCAATCATTTTTAATAGAGGCGTAACTGACATCTATTTGAGTCATTCCATGTCGAATCGACCTATATTTGGAATTGACCCCTTTCAATTTCGATGAAATTTTGTCAGAAATTTTCTTTTATCATAAAACGAAGTTCAAACAAAAGAAAAAAATGATGAAAGTTTTTTTTTTAAGTTATGCGAAATTCAAAATTTTGCCATTTTTCCAATTTTAGAAGTTCATTTTTTAAATATCTCGAAAACCATTATAATTACGAAAAAAAAAATATTCCGAATTTTTTTTTTTTTGAAAAATTATTATTTGAAGATCTTTGAATCTTTTTAAATCGTGCAAATCCACGATCAACATTAAATTGTTGCTTAATTTTTTTTACATAACACCCAATACTGATCTAAGCAGATCCTGATATTTTCTGAATGGTGTTTTTTTTTTAAATATGAATTTTTGAGTTACGGTAAAAAAAATTTTTTTTCAAAACTTTTTAGTCAAATAAAGTTGGGCAAGCATGTAAATTTGCAATTTTCAGCAGGGATAATTTCCATTAATGATATAAGAATGTAAAAACTTAATATACATGTACATTAAGTTTACGTTTTACCAAATAAATGAAAGCACAAATTCAATTATGTTTCTGTTTTTACATTCTTATGTCATTAATTGAAATTTGTACTGCTAAAAATTACAAAATTATATGATTGGTCAACTTTACTTAACTAAGAGGTACAAAAGATTCTTTTACAAAAATTCACAAATTCATATTTATGAAAAAAAAACATCATTCTGAAAATTTCAGGATTTTTTAATGTTAGTACGAGGTATTACATAGAAAAAATGGAACCAAAAACTTAGTGTTGATCGTGGATTCGCACAATTTTTAAAAATTCAAAATTCTCCAAATTCATCATCTTTCAAAATTTTTTTTCGGAATATTTTTTTTTTCGTAGCCCCAAGTATACTCTTCAAGACGGAACTAAAACAATTTTTTTGTAAGTATAATAGTATAGTATAATTTTAAAATATAAAAAAAAAAAACTTGAAAAATTGAAAAAATGGTAAAATTTTGAATTTTGCATAACTTTCGAATTGTTTTTTTTTTATTTTGTTTCCTTTGGTAGTACTTCGTGTTATGATAAAAGCATACTTCCAACCAAATTTCATCGAAGTTGAAAGGGGTTTATTCCAACTATTGGTCGATTTGACATGGAATGACCCAATTTAATTTTTTTTTTGAATTTTTTTTATTGAATCCATTTCGAACTGAAGATGAATGTGTTTTATACCTCTTTCCGCCCGACTGTGATTGTTTTTCATCAATTCTCTTACCTGCTTTCCGTACTTGACGTCGGTAGAAGAGTTCCAAGATTGTTGGTGTTAGTACCGACGACGCCGGTCGTCGTTGACGACGTTGGGGTAGTTTGATGGGCCGCTTGAGAGGAGGATGGTGCTCGGTTGTTGGTACCGCTGCTACAAATACCGGGTGTCGGGGGTGGCGTCGCGACGCCGCCCAACAACGACGACGCCTGGCTGCTCTGTGACTGCTGTTGGGGTCTCGGACTCACCGATGCGGAAGTCGTACTCGGGCTACGCGAACCAGCGCCGTTACCACCCCCGACGCCACCGACCCCGACCTCCTGACCAACGTCATCGCCCTCGCCGCTTCCACCGGTCGTCTCACCGTCACCATGATGACTGCCGGGACTCGGGCCGCTCGAGGAAGATGGCGGCGCTTGTACACCACCGATCTCACCGAGAACAATGCTCTCCTCCCGTTTTCTCTGTTCCTCCTTCAGTCTCTCGCTCTTTCGCCATTTTGCTCGACGATTTTGAAACCATACCTGCATAAACGAACGAAACGTCAAACAAGTGTCATCGAGCCTTCAAATACATTCATTTTTAACGCTTTCCCCCTTTGCTTCCTCATAATGGAAGCTTTGTTTACGTGAAAAAATTTGTTTCCGAGATTTTTATGCCAATGTGTTTAAAATGTCGCAGAACATTGAGAATTCATATTTAGAAAAAAATCTCTGGATGTGCGTGGTGCGTGCGTGCGTGTATGTGTGTGTGTGTGTGGGTGTGTGTGTGTGTGTGTGTATGTATGTGTGTGTGTGTGTGTGTGTGTGTGTGTGTGTGTGTGTGTGTGTGTGTGTGTGTGTGTGTGTGTGTGTGTGTGTGTGTGTGTGTGTGTGTGCGTGCGTGCGTACTTGTGCTTGTGCGAGTGCGTGTGCGTGTGCGTGCGTGTGTGTGTGTATCCCGCGTTTCAGATCTAAATAATTTATAACTCGAGAACGCTTCTGGATATCGAGCTGAAATTTGGCAAAGTTGTCGAGCACGAATTGCCCTTCATTGTAAAATTTTTTTGTTTTAATTCTAACGGGTGTTCAGATTTTATCGGCTTTTGTCGTTTTTGCAAAAATGGGGTAACCATTCTAACTTCTGAAATTTTCAAGATATTGCACTGAAACTTTGTGCAGAATTAGTATAGCTATTAAGGTTATTTGGTATTGAATTTGGCAAGAATTGATCGAAGGATTAAAATTAAGTTTTGCAAAATTTTTTGTAAAATACCGTGAAGTCTCTAACTTTTGAAATTTTCAAGATATTGCACTGAAACTTTGTGTAGAGCTAGAATAGCTATCAATATTATTCGCTATTGAATTTGGCAAAAATGGATCGAAGGTTTTTTATTTTATGAAATTTTGAATTTTCTGAAAAATAACGCAAGCGCCATGACTTGCACAATTTTCAAGATTATGCACTGAAACTTTGTACAGAACTAATAACGCAATGTCAAGGTTGTCTGCTATTGAATTTGGCGAAAGTCGATCGAATGATTAAAATTTTATCAATTTTTTAAATTTTTTTAAAATAGCATAAATACTTTAACCTTCGGCTATTTGCAAAATAATATTGTACTGAATTTTTGTACACATTCAAAGTAATGATCAAGGTTGTTAGCTATTGAATTTGGTACTAATCAAATTTGGCAAGAACCAAATTCAAAACAATTTGGCAAATTTGCACATTGATTATTAATGATTTTCGATAGTTAGCAAAGCTTCCTTTATGAGAAGCCAAGTTTGGTTGATCTACTTTGTGATAAAGGAAGATATGCGAACTATAGATAAAGATGAGGAAGCAATGTGCAAATATCCAATTTGCAGGGTTTTTTTTCATCTAGCTAAAAACGATATAAAGAGAAAGAGAAATATTTGCAGAATATTTTCTATGAGCTATTTGAGGATCTAGTAAATCATTTTCCAGCTCGAAAATAATACTTTATTGCACTCCGTGCGCAAAGTGCCACTTTGCGCACGCTGCGCGTGCTCAAACTGGCACTTTGCGCACTCGTACAATAAAATTTCATACGATACTAGTGCGAGAAATTTTTTCTCAACTCGTGTGATTGCAACATTCGCCTTCGGCTCATGCTGCAAACTCACACTCGTCAGAAAAAGTTTCATCCCACTAGTATCGTAATATACTATTTTACAATTACAATTACCTCCACTCGAAAGAGGCCTTAGGCGACAAAAAGGCGACAAGAGCAAATATAGAAAGCATCACACAAAAAGTTCATTCATTCATTCATTTATTCATTCATACATTCATTATTTCAATTCCCTGACTGCGAATTATTTTTTTAGTCTTTTTTAAAATTTCTTTTCCAATTTTTTGTCAGCTAGTTCAACACTTCTGCGCAGGGTTGGCAACCGTAACATAATGATAGTAAATATCACATCATTTGACCATGTGTACTATGTAACATAACGCTTGTACTATGTAACATAATGCGTTTATTTGGGTTTCATCCGCAGCAGGTTGCAGTTTATTTGGGTTTATTGAGGTTTCATCCACAGCAGGTTGCAGTTTATTTGGGTTTATTGAGGTTTCATCCACAGCAGGTTGCAGTTTATTTGGGTTTATTGAGGTTTCATTCACAGCAGGTTGCAGCTTATTTGGGTTTTATTTGTACTGAGTAACCCAAACCGAAACCCAAATCGACTTTTTTTCTATTTTTTCAATAGTTTTAACTGAAAAATTAAAAATACGATAATTTTTTGTATGTACTATAATTTGACGGCTCTGGTGCGATAATTTGATCACTTGAGATTGCCAACCCAGTTTCTGCGTCCCTTCTTCCTCGAATAAACATTTGCTAGATTGCGAAATTTTGAAATTATAAGTGCTGGAAGAAAAAAGATTTCTATGGAGCTTTATTTCTTTCTCTACATTTTATCCTCAACGTTATGGGGTAAACTCAATTTACAGCAAATTTAACATGAATGTGATGGTATACTTTGACTAACAGGAGCACAAACTGATTTTTTTTTTGCAAAAGCACTTGTGCGCGCTATCGCGGCGCCGGATGCAAACCCTCCGGAGAGAACTCGAGAAACCCGCGTGCATGTTCAACGAGCTGCCGGCGTCACTGTTGGCGCTTGTAATGTTTTCTTTTTGATTAGTCTTGGTTTTTTGTCTTTCGCATTTTTTTTTCTCTCTCTTCTCCTTTTGAGCCTCGAGTTGCCACTAACGAGTCTAACTTGACATAATGCCAACTGAAAATAGAGACGACCTTAAGATGCCCCGTGGCTGAGCTTTCAACCAACTCGTGTGTCATATTTCGTGCTCTCGCACTACCGTTCAGTTATCACGTTTTCACATGTCCGAGACGACGAATTTTTCATTTTATTTAGGAAAGAACGTGCGCATTTTAAATTTGCACATCGCTTCCACATCACATGCAAACAGTGGCTAATCTACCTTTACGAACAAGTAGCTTTCGTAATTTCGCCTGCCCCATGGAAAAAGCTTTGAAGATATGTGGAAATTTCGAGGAATGTGCCAATTTTCAGTTTGCACAATTTTGTTTAGCATTGAGTATCTTAATAAAACGTAAACTGACTGCATGGATTTTTTCTTAGCATAATATGACAAATTTTACTTCCAGTAGTGTGGTTACAAACGTTTTTTGAAAAATTCAAATTTTCAAAAAATTTCACGCCTTTCAGTAATTTTTGTAAAATTTAATGCCGATTTTCACCATACTCTGACGAATTTGTGTAACAAATTTAAGCAACAAATTTAAACAAATTGATTGAAATAAATGTATTGAAATTGATGAAAGCTAGGAAAATCATGCCAATTTTTAAAGAATTTTATTTTTGCAAAATGTGTCCACCTCGAACGATTGTCGTAAAATTTGATAACACATAAACTGGCTGCAGTAGAGGGATTACAAACGGTTTTTGAAAAATTCATATTTTCATAAAATGTCACGCCTTTTAGTCATTTATTCCACTCCGTGCGTAAAGTGCCCACTTTACGCACTCGTGAAATAAAATTTTGTATGAAACTGCAAACTCACACTCGTCAAAAAAAGTTTTATCGCACTCGTATCGTAATGTACTATTTTGTAAAATTTAATGCCCATTGTCGTCATACTCTCACGAAATTGTGTAATGAATTTATGCAATTACTTTAAACACGTTAATATATTGAAATTGATGAGCTAGAAGATCATGCCAATTTTTGAAAAATTCAAAATTTCACAAAATGTGTCCACCTCAAACGATTGCCGCAAAATTTGATAATATTTTCGTGCTTTAATCTGAGGCAGTGCATTTTTACCGATATTTCGAAATTTGAGCAAACAAGAGCAATTATACATTTTTTTGGAGATATGTAGTCAAAATTTTATAAAATTTGACGTCCCAAGCGATTATCACCAAATTCAATACTGAACATCTTTATACTTTAAACTATGTAGGTAAAAAATGTCAGCCCTCAGTCACAACTTGTGGGAGCTACAGCGATTGTTACTTTTTTTGGAAAATTTTTTTTTTTCAAATTCACCAATACAAGCGATTTCGGTAAACTTTGACGCCAAACAATTTTATCTTCTAAAATATAGGCATATGTTTTTTCAGCTCAATATCTCCACTCACAAGTCCTTATTCAAAATCAGGTTCTTCAAAACGGTAAATCTAAAAAAAAAATAATAATAACAAAACAAAGTTCCTTCTACGAAAAAGCCAAATGGGACATATTTTTACCATTCATTTTTTATTTTGCCTTCTTTCACGGCCCTATCGTGAGAGTAAAAAAAAATTCAAAAAGTAAAAATATGAAGGTACAAGGTTTTTTTTACATATTTCGATTAACGCTTCTGACGAGCTTGCGCAAATTTTCATTAATAGTTATGTATATACATTCTTGGGCGGTAAAATAGATTTAGTAAAATAAATAGCTGTAGAGAGGCGGATATGGCTCCTGCTGGGGTATGTGTATTTGCGAGAGAATGATGGTTTTTGTGTGTTGAGGGATGGGAAGGGGGTTCTCGTTTCGTTGGCAGACGGGAGATATAATAATATCCTAAGGGTTGCGCGGGGGGCGAGTAATAGTCGGGAACAAAGCCACGTTTCCCTCGGGATTCGATCGTAAGCAAGAGTAAGAGAGAGAGAGAGGGGAGAGAGAGAGAGAGGGGAGACGGGAGAGAGAGAGAGAGAGAGAGAGAGAGAGAGAGAGAGAGAGAGAGAGAGAGAGAGAGAGAGAGAGCAAGTGAATTCAACCCCCACCTCTGCCAAGTGAAAAACCACCCTCGAACACTGGGTAATTTTTTGCCTTTCCGTCTTTCCACTCTGCGATGTGAATTTAATCCTAAATGTATGACAATAACTGCCTCGATCGATCATAAAAAGCGAACGAAAAAACACAAAATTGTATTTATTAATGTACAATTGAAAAATGAGAGCTTACGATTTTATTCAAAGGGGTCACGAAAACTTAGCTCGCTTTAAAATCCAGTTTTATTTTCAGGGGGTTTTTGATTTTTATTTTCATAGTGTTTGGTTTAAATGATACATTGAAAAAACAATGTACCGGGATTTGTTGACCGTTAACAAATGTAAAGTTGAATATGACGATATAAATTTGAATATGAGAAAAAAAATTGTTTTTGTAATTTGTACTTTATTTAGAATATAATTTTGCGAGACTGTTCTCTCAAGATTCCAAGTCAATCCGATTAAGGTTGTTTAGGAGCAAATCACGTTTGAAGTATTTAAGAGGTCGTGTAAAAATTTCACGACGATTTGGAAGCTCGTTATCGAATAATTGAGATTAACAAATCAAATAAAATAAAATGTAGTCTTATGGAAACTGATATAACTTTGCGATAAGTTTTTTTTTTGACCTCTCAATTTTTTAATATCCACAATATACTGAAAGCAACGGAAAGAAAACGAAGTTTATTGCTAAATATTTTTTTTATTTGTTTAAAAAATTGTTTTCAACAAAACGTTAATGTCTTAATAACGAGCTTCCTAATCGTTGTGAAATTTTTACACGACCTCTTAAATACTTCATACAAAAACATACCAAATTTTCAGAATTTTCTCATTTTTTTATATTTTAACCCTCAAGGAGGTTGAAGTAATGATGAGAGAATTCTAAAAATTTGGTATGTTCTTACATGAAGTATTCAGGACGTCGTGTAAAAATTTCACTACGATTAAGAAGCTATTTATTAAACAATTAACATTCAAAGGTTTCATAGCTTCTAAACAACCTTAAAATAAATGGATTCAACTTTTGACTACAGCATTTGGAAATCCAATATAATTCTCTCACAATTTAAGAAAATGGAGCGTTTTTTTGCCAATTGTTACTTTGACTTTGGATGGCGCACATAATCTTCTAAATTAATATTCATAAGAAACAAGCTCTCGTTTAAACATTCCATTCGTAAACCAAATTCGTTTGAATTTTTCTATTTCAGATCTTTAAAGACAATTTTATCTTCCACGTTTGTAGAAAATTTTGAAAGGGCCTGTACAAGTTAAGAATTCAAAAAATGCATAATTTTGGTAGCTTGAGGTCTCCATTTCGATTTGCAACAGCTATTTTCTAAAAATTCAAAAAATTTACCGAGTTATTTCGGTTATTTTCGCTTTTTTGAAAAACTATGTTTTATGAATAGTTTAAGTGGTGTCTCAATGCGCTTCAAATTTGCGTCTCTTGGCCAATGCGCTTCAAATTTGGACATAGTTTATAACATTTTCAATCGTAGGACTGGTTGATTTTTTTTTGCTTATTCATATGCTAATAGGATGTGATCACATTTATTTTTTGGGTCAAAAATCAAATTTTATTTTCGACGGCTCGCCATTTGCCTAATTTTCAAATTAAAAAAAAAAAGTATTTCGCCATACCAAAATGTTCTTAAGGGGGTATTCTGGTTTGAAAATTTTGAAAAAATCATTTTTTTTGTATGTTCTTAAAGTTTACCCGTAGTAAAAAACTCCATCGAATCGCCAATGGCAACCAATGGTCCTCATACGACTTCATTGGACAATGAATGGGGACCCATTAAGATTTCCGCATTTTTCAATGGCGTATAGGAACGACCATTGATCAGTGAATGGATATCCATTGAAAAGTCACCATTGCCCAATGACGTCCATTGGACAGCAAATGCGGATGAACCGAGTGATCACCATTACTCAATGATGCCCATTGGAAAGCAAATGCTGATGGACCGAGCCATCAGCATTGCCCAAGGGTGTCCATTGGAAGGCAAATGCTGATGAACGAAATGATCAGCTTTACCCAATGATGCCCATTGGGAAGTATATGCGGATGAACTGAATGATCAGCATTACCCAAAGATGTCCATTGGAAACCGCGTCGCGTTAGTTCCGAGACGGCGCGAGATGTCGCAGGACGGCAACCCGCTGAACTCCCATACGGATTATGCGAAGAGTATGCTTATCTAGACGAGTGTGAGCACGGAATATTAGCAGAAGTCGGTGTCCAAAAAATCCATGCAAGGAGTTCTTGCCGACTGATGCCGATGGGATAATCCCTATTCCGTTTGAAATGGGGAAGTCAATCCTCATTGGAAAATCCCTATTCGATTTCAAATGGGGACTTCAATGGCGAAAATGTCCTTGGGCAATTCGGCATTCATCTCCATTGGTTATTTTGGCAATGGGGAATGAATGGCGATTTTTCGATGGTGACGAATGGAGTTTTTTACTATATGAAAGAATCTCCATTGATTATCGCCATTCATTCCCCATTGCCTACAAAAACCAATGGAGATGAATGCCGAATTGCCTATGGGGATTTTCTTCATTGAATCCTCATAAGATAATCCCCATTCCGCTACAAATGGGGAAGTCAATCCTCATTGGAAAATCCTCATTCGATTTCAAATGGGGAATTCAATGGCGAAAATCCCCTTAGGCAATTCGGCATTCATCTCCGTTGGTTATTTTGGCAATGGGGAATGAATGGGGATTTTTCAATGGCGACGAATTGAGTTTTTTTTACTACGGGTAGACTGTTAAGAATATATCCTCGGAAGGAAATTTTGAAATTTCAGTTATTTACGTAGTTATAGATATTTTACTGACGCAGCAACGTCAGGTCGCTGTCGGAGCAAATCGGACTATAGACATTCTTCTCAAAACTACTTTTCTCAACACGATTGAGATGATAACGCAAGTTCTACTCAACCGATTTACTTCAAATTTTTTACCAATATTCAATGTATAACTCTCTATCGCCCCTATCACTTTTTTGTCAACATTATTTTTTTACTATTGTAAAAAAATTAAAAACTACGAAAAAGAGTCGAAAAATGTCTTTTTTTGTTCAGACAGCCGCCATTTTGTGATTTTTTTCCGTTTTTTCTGAGGTAGGGGCTATAACGATATTCTTACTAATTGAGATTCTTTTTTAAAATTCTGTATCGAATGACAAAGGTTGCAATTGTGTTAACCTGCATACCTCTTTTTTTACCCCCAACTTTACCAGCTTATAACTTATTGAATTTTCATTTTTTTTTTGAATTTTTTCTTGTTTATTATCAAAATACTAATAAATATGTTGTAAAAAAAAAGGATGGTGAAAATATTTTTTCGTTTTTTCATCGAACTCGTAAAAACGCTCAAAATTTATGTCTCTAGGACAGAATACCGCCTTAATATAGCAAACGTACATTTTTTAAGTTCTTAATTTCAAGTTACTCTAGTTGCCATGAAATGTGTAATGGTGGTAGTGTATTCAAATAGCAATAACTTTATTGCTAGCGAATATTTGTAAATGAAAAAAAAACAATCTTTGCAAAACTATGTATTAACCGTGTCTAAAATTTTTACCTCTTCACTTTTTGACTCTCAATTTGCAAAAAAAAAAAAAAGTCATAAAGATAATCTTCAAAGTGTAAAAACGGTCGCCTGAAAATGTCAGTTGAATAAAAAAAATATTTCGTTGGCCTATTGCAAAAATTATTATTATTATTATTATTATTATTATTATTAAGGACAATAAAATTAGTAATAATAATTATGATGATAATAATTTTTGCTACAGGCCAACCAGATGTTTTTGTTTATAATTGACTTTTTGAACAACCTTTTCAAATATATATTACTTTTTAATAAATTACTATTAAAAAAATATATATTTAAAATATTGACATTAGTTAATAATAATCAGTATTGTTATTATTATTAAATTTTGACTTTAATAACCAAGAATGTCGTTTCGTTCCACGTGACACCTCGTCGAGATCAAGAACGTGCCTCGTTCTCTGCTCACAGCGTTCACCCTGTTCACGAGGTTCTAATTGGAGTAGTAGAGAACTCGAGCCTCGAAGAACGAGAGCGAGAATACAGTGAATATATGTGCAGGACCCACAGGAAGGCACTACATAAACGCGCCTATTTGTCCATTATTTCAGATTCCCTTTGTTCCTCTCTAATGAAACAATGAGTCTGCGCTGTAATTGCGTCATGCTTGACGGGGATCTCCCCTTTCCCTAAGCCACCTCTCGTCGGTATATATGTCTCTATACACATTCCTTTCCCGCCCCCCCCTCTCTCTCTCTCATTAAATCTCGTAGAATGATAAGCGCCAAGTTTGAAGCTCTCTGCTTTGCCCATGTTGCATGGCTACGTTTTTCACCCTTCAGATTTATGAAAAATTTTATTCCTCGACACCGTGAAGTGTCTAATGGAAATTTTTATACGAAAACTCGAAGATTTGAATTTTTTTTCCTAACTAAAAAGCGAGAAACTGATTATAATCAGAGTTGTGAAAATCGTAATGTAAAAGTAATGCATTACCCATTACTTTAAAAAATGTGTAATGGATGCATGCCCCATTACACATTAAAAAAGTAATGTGTAATGGATGCATGCCCTATTACCATTGAAAAAAGTAATGTGTAATGGATGCATGCCCCATTACCATTGAAAAAAGTAATGTGTAATGGATGCATGCCCCATTACCATTGAAAAAAGTAATGTGTAATGGATGCATGCCCCATTACCATTGAAAAAAGTAATGTGTAATGGATGCATGCCCCATTACCATTGAACAAAGTAATGTGTAATGGATGCATGTTCCATTACAATTAAAAAAAGTAATGTGTAATGGATGCACGTTCCATTACAAATTACACGTTTTGAAAAAAGTAATTTGCAGTGGAGAATATTCCATTACACATAGAAAAATTGCCATGCTCGTATTGGAAACTTGCACACTGCTGTCTCATTATTTTATTAAGCTTACTAAAAGTTCATCCTTCATGATCACAAACGATAAATAAAGTTAAAAAAAAAGAACAAGCACATTATGTAGGAATTCAATAAAGCGACAAATTTTGTATTAGTAACTTGTAATTTTTATTACATTGCTTATAATTATAGATAACAGGGTGTAAGAGTAAGTCCAATATAAAACTGCGTAATTTTTGGGATTGAATACATTTTTGCACTTTATATTTAACGGCGACTGTATTTTTTTTGTTTCTAAAGCATCCAGATCGACGAAAACTCGATCTTGTTTTTCCACTTTTCCAATTTTATTGATTTTGTTTTCATTGGAAATTGTTTTATTAATTAAGGGGGTCGAGCCCCTTGAGAAATTGCAGTTGCGAAACTGCAACATCTTTTTTTCAACTTTGCGTATGAATATAACCGATACGGTATATCCTTCTACGCTCTTCAAGCTTTCTTTCAGCTCAAAGGAAAACCCTTAAGGTTCACTGTCACCCTGATGCACAGCATTTTGAGTTTTTTCAGTCTGCGCGTAGTTCAGAAGAGATCGGTCAATGGATCGAGGTTTTTTCATTTGTAATGGGATATGCGTCCATTACACATTACACATTACTTTTTTTAGTTATAATGGGGCATGCATCCATTACACATTACTTTTTTCAATGGTAATGGGGCATGCATCCATTACACATTACTTTTTTCAATGGTAATGGTGCATGCATCCATTACACATTACATTTTTCAATGGTAATGGGGCATGCATCCATTACACATTACTTTTTTCAATGGTAATGGAACATGCATCCATTACACATTACTTTTTTCATTTGTAATGGAGCATGTATCCATTACAAATTACTTTGGTAATGTGTAATGGGGCATGCATCCATTACACATTATGCAGTGTAATGGGTAAAAAATACAATAATGCATTATTTTGATAATGCATTATTTACAACTCTGATTATAATCCACATAAACTTTTATGGCGTTGTGATAGTGAAACAATTTTTCAATTTTTAAGCAAAAGTGTGCACGGAAAAAAATGATCTGTGAAAACTGCTGAGATTTTTTTTTTTTACAGTTTTCCAGTGCCTCCTGGAAGGGCAAACAGTGAAATTTGCATATTTCTTTAATACAATATGCAGATGTCACATGTGATATAGTACATGCCCCTCAGACGAATTTTTACAGTGTGGAACAGTAAAAAGTACACTACGTGAAACTTTATATGTATTTATGTAGTATCCGGTGAACTTTTTACACATTTCACATTGTAAAAATTATCCGGGGCCAGTGAAAAAATTACAGTGTACATTAGACGGATTCAAAAAAAGCGTCTATTTTTTGTTTTTCGAAGAAACGCATTAAATACTTTCGGGAAAGTGAAAAAAGATGCCTGTTGAAATAAGAGCTCTTAATACAAATATTTAGAGGTCCCTCTTCGCATATTTTCATTTCCCATTTAAATAACACAGGGAAAAAATTTTTCAAACTTTGACATTTTATATCTCAGTTTCAAGTCAATGCACCAAAATGAACGACACATATTCTTATGGAGAATTGAACGCTCTACAAAAAAGATCTCGTATGATTTTTCGATAAACTCACTCCTTCAAAAGTTATTCACGTTCTAATATATATGTATATTAGACTGTGAATTGGGTGAACTTATGTTGGTAATTTCTTTAAAAAATAAGACATTTATGCTAATGCAATTTAAACTTTTGTTTCAGGAAAGATTTTACGATATTTAGTAATAAGTTTCAACATTTTGCCGGAAAAAACAAAAAGTGAAATTTACTCTATATTTAAATTTAACCTTGAATAACTTTTGAAGGAGTAAGTTTATCGAAAAATCACAAGAGATCTTTTTTGTAGAGCGTTTAATGCTCTACAAGAATATGTGTCGTTCATTTTGGTGCATTGACTTGAAGCCGAGATATAAAATGTCAAAGTTTGAAATTTTTTTTTCCGTGTTATTTAAATGGGAAATAAAAATATGCGATGAGGGACCTCTAAATATTTTTATTAAGAGCTCTAATTTTAACAGGCATCTTTTTAGACCTTCCCGAAAGTATTTAATGCGTTTCTTCGAAAAACAAAAAATAGTCGCTTTTTTTTTAATCAGTCTAGTGTACATTGTAAAAATTGAAAACAACGTACACTGCGACCTCGATAATCGGAATCCGTCGGGACCGGCTCTTGCAAGAAGTGGAGTTGCGCATATTGCACAGAATCGTCTCTGCGCTGCCGGTGGCTGACGGCGGCCTGACGCGATTGGCTTGGCGCTTCTCCCACTACGCTGCAATTGCAACGATCGAGGTACCGATTATCAAGGTCGCAGTGTAGTATATTTTGTGGTACGTTTTTTTATTTTTCACTGAAAATACTGCGATTTCTAAAATAAATTACGGTGTACTGAAACGTTTCGATATTTGAATAAATTCCAATTTATTTAAATATTGCAATAAACCGTTATTTATCCTCGCCCAGGTTCATAGCTACGAGGGCTTTTACTTAACTAATTAATCGTGAGATCAATTAATTAAGCGAATTTGTTTAACCTCGCACCCATAAAGAGCATGAGCGTCACCGAAATGTAATGGTGATCTGATAAAAATATGTAGTCTTTAGTCCATAGGACTACGCGACCACAGAACGCGGGTAATGTTCCAAAAATTGTATTTTAATTGAGGACGCCGACGTTGGTGATACATCGGACCTTATAGGTGCTCGGTGGCTCTCTCGCTGGCGCGAGAGGGCGCGCCGACCGACGCTACCTGACGGCTCTCGAGCGAAATGCCGAGATCGTAGCAGGCCCCAGGCCGTCCCGTCACAGTTCCTGCACTAAAAATTGAAATTGACGTAGCATATTTTGCGTTGCGTGTTTGATTTTTTACTGGGAACGCAGCAATTTCTAATTATGTGCTTTGAATATTATACAGTGCACTAAGAAAACAAATAGTTGAATATGCAAAATCGTTTAGTTGAATACGTGCAACTAAATATTTAGTTGTACAATCCAAATTTTTGTTGCCTGAACAATATTTTGGTCAACCGAAGTGCGGAATTATTTAAGAAACTAATTATTTAGTTAGACCAAATAAATTTTGAGTTGCCCGAATTCAACTAACGATTTTGCATATTCAACCATTTTTTTTCTTAGTGTGACCATTGTAAATTTCACAAGTCAAACACAGTGGATTTCGCCGTTTCTGCTTGTGATTTCTACTTTGTCATTTTTTTGTTGTGAACATTGCATTTTTTACAATGTAATTCAACATTGATAATGGTTTGAAAAGTAGAAACTACATTAAATCCATTAATTTATAATGGATTCCCAGTAAAACGCCTGAATTGCAGGTCTGAACGGTATATTCTGCTTCGAATTCAGTAATTTCTTAAATATTATACATGAATTTTCACTGATCATTTATTCCGTGTGGAATAAAAATTCCATATCTGACCATAACTATAAAAACCCTGCAAATTGAAATTTGCACATTGCTTCCTCATTTTTATCCATAGATCACATAGCTTCCTTTAACTCACAGTATGGCGATCAAATTTGGCTTCCTCAAAAAGGAAGCTTTGTTAACTATTGAAAAATATTAGTAATCAATGTGAAAATTCGATCGATTTTCGCCAAATTTGATAGCGAATAACATTGATAGCTATACTGGCTCTTCACAAAATTTCATTGCAATATCTAAAAAATTTCAAAAGTTATAGCGTTTACGCTTCTTTTATAAAAATTAAAAATTTGATAAAAATTTAATGATTCGATCGATTTTCGTCAAATTTAATAACGAACATCCTCGATAGCTATATTAGCTCTGTGTAAAGTTTCAGTGCAATATCTTAAAAATTGCACGAGTCAGAGCGTTTACGCTATTTTTCAAAAAATTAAAAATTTCATAAAATTTTAATCCTTTGATCGATTTTTGCCAAATTTAATAGCGATCCACCTCGATAGCTATATTAGCACTGTGCAAAGTTTCAGTACAATATCTTAAAAATTGCACAAGTTAGAGCGTTCAGGCTATTTTTCAAAAAATTCAAAATTTCATTCAATTTTAATCCCTCGATGGATTTTCGCCAAATCCAATATCAAACCACCTTAATAGCTATACTAATTCTGTACAAAGTTTGAGTGCAATATCTTGAAAATTGCAGAGGTTAGAGCGCTTACGCCATTCTTGCAAAAACGGAAAAAGTCGATAAAATCTGGACACCCGTTATAATTAAAACAAAACTTTTTTCATAATGAAGAGCAATTCGTGCTCAACAAGTGTGCCAAATTTTAGCTTGGGATCTCGAAGCGTTTTCGAGTTATTAATTATTTACATCTGAAACTCAGGATACACACACACACACACACACATCCATCAGGACATTTTTTCTAAATATGATTTCTCGATGTTTTAGGACATTTTGAACATATTGGCATAAAAATCGCGAAATTTTTTTTCTTCACGTAAACAAAGCTTCCTTTATGAGGAAGCAAAATTAAAAAAATCATTTTAACGTAAATTGAGTTCTACAAAAAATGTATTTTGACTAAAAATGGATATAAACACGTTTCATTATCCATTCATTATACATAAATGTTTCGTAAATGGTACAAGGCCCGAATTTTAAGAAATAAGTTCTATCTTAAGATCGATCTTAAGATCAAACTTTCTATCGAACTCAAGTTGGAACTTAAGCTCGAACTTCGGTTCTAATTCAATATGAATCTCAAGTTTGAACTTAAGTGTCATTATAAGTTCATACTTAAGTTCAAACTTTAGTGCCAACTTCAGATTATCTCAAGTCCAAACTTAAACTTGGTTAATCCTGGTCTTAAGAGTCATTTTGAGCTTGAACTTAACTTTGATCGAACTTCTTAAATCGCCTCCCTGGACCGTGTTTTTCATATTAGTTGTCAAAATAATTAAGTTCGGTCGAACTTAAGCTCAAGATGGATCTTAAGATCAAACTCCCAACCAAATTTAAGTTTGAACTTAAGATCGATCTAAAGTTCGCACGAAAGTTTGATCTCAAGTATCAACTCATAATGACACTTAAGTTCAAATTTAAGATTCACCTTAAATTGGAACTTAAGTTCGACCGTAAATTCCAATTTGAGTGCGATGGAAAGTTTGATCTTAAGATCGATCTTAACATTGAACTTACGACTTGAAATTCGAGCCCAAGTTGTGTTTGCTGAGTTGATGAGCTGAACCCTTTTAAGGCCTGAATTTTAAGATCTTAAGATCCATCTTAAGATCAAACTTTCCCTTGAACTCAAGTTGGAACTCAAGTTCCAATTCAAGACTAATCTTAAGTTTGAACTGAAGTGTTTTTAGTGCGAAGTTCAGATCAATCTTAAATTTAAACTTCAACTTGGTTTGAAGTCTGATCTTAAAATTCATCTTGAGCTAGAATTTAAGTTCGATCGAACTTCTCTCATCGCCTCCCTCGACCGAGTTTTTAAACATTAGTTATTAAAATAATTAAATTCAAGACGGATCTTAAGATAAAACTTCAAACTAGATTTAAGTTTGAACTTAAGATCGATCTGAGGTTCGCACTAAAGTTCAAACTTAAGTATGAATTTATAATGACACTTAAGTTCAAACTTAAGATTTATCTTAAATTAGAACTTAAGTTCCAACTTAATTTCGTCGGAATGTTGGATCTTAAGTTGAATCTTAAGATCGATCTTGAGATAGAACTTGGGACTTGAAATTCGGGCTTAAGTTGTGTTTGCTGGGTCGATTATCTGAACCCCTTTAAGGCTCGACTCCCATCCGAAGTCTTTGTCTCGAAATTTTTTTTATCAAAATTAATTCACGGGTAATCGAAATGTACAACACAAATCCTTGACTTTAACGCTTCGGGATTGTAATGCCCGTCGAGGGCACATATATATGGAGCATTCCATCCTAAATCGGACAGTTTGAAAAACTTTTTTTTTAATTTCCTCAATTTTTTAAATATTTTTGAGTACCCATTAAAAGACCCTTCCTGTTAAATTTTGGAATTTTTTTGATTACCCGTTCAAAAGATATTAAATTAACAAAAAACCGCCCTTTTTTTCGTATTTTGGTCATAACTTCTTTAATAATGGTCCAAATAAAGATTTTTTTTTCAAATATTTTGTTTTTTTATAGCCTTTTCACGAAAAAATACAACAAAAATATTTGACGTGTTTTTGAATGAGTTTTCTAAGTTTTAAACTTTAAAGCGCGTTTTTAAAAGTGAGTGTCATTTTTTTCAATTTTTTGTTTTAAACATCTATCTATTTAACAATTTTTAAGACTAGTCCGATCGTGGGATCTCAATAACTACTATTTTTTTATTTTTGAAAATCAAATTTTTTTTTAAAATAAATTATTATGAATACCAATTTTTATTACTGTATAGTATTTTTTTCAATATTTGGAATTTATTTTGACACTTTTTTATTGTTAACAGGTTCTTAAAATTAATAATTAATCGGTAAGTCTGTTTATGAACAATAATAACAACAGTTTTTATTTATTCACGTATTTTTTTGAAAACCTTACATATACGATTATTTCCTGAATCAGAATATTCCTTTGCCAATACGTTTCCGTTGCTCATTGGAATAATTGAATGAAATTTTTGTGTCCCCCCTGTGATTGACTTCGCAGTATTTTATCGCAAATAAAATCTTTCTTTAGCATCTGAATAATGTTTCTCATGTGAAAATTTGACAGCAATATTCGATAGATGATTTAGGTTAAATGCCCACTCATACAATTCTTGAACTGTTGTTATTTGCTCATCGATTAATTATTAATTTTAAAAATCTGTCAACAGTGAAAAAGTGTCCAAATTAATTCAAAATGATTTAAAAAATACTATATAGTAACATATAGTATATAGTATATAGTATATAGTATATAGTAAATAGTATATAGTATATAGTATATAGTATATAGTATATATAGTATATAGTATATATATATAGTATATAGTATATAGTAACTATATAGTAAATTGATATTCATAATAATTTATAAAAAAAAAAATTTCAATTTTCAAAAATTGAAAAAAAGTAGTAGTTATTGAGATCCTACGATCGGACTAGTCTGAAAAATTGTTGAATAGATAGATGTTTGAAACAAAAAATTAAAAAAAAAAAAATAAATAATGACACTCACTTTAAAAAACGCGATGTAACCTTTAAAACTCAAAAAACTCATTCCAAAACACGTCAAATATTTTTGTTGTATTTTTTTCTGAAAAGGCTATAAAAAACAAAAATTTTGAAAAAAAACTCTTAATTTGGACCATTATTAAAGAAGTTATGACCAAAATACCAAAAAAAGAGCGGTTTTTTTTTGTTAATTCAATATCTCTTGAACGGGTAATAAAAAAATCTCAAAATTCAACAGGAAGAGTCTTTTGATGGGTACTCAAAAATATAAAAAAAATTGAGGAAATAAAAAAAAAAGTTTTTCAAACTCTCCGATTTGGGATGGAATGCCCCAAACGTATAATTCATTGTTAGGGACGTACGACTCGTGGATTTATGTCGAGAGTGAGAGAGCGAAATAGAAGACCAACCAAGCATTCGTACCAGAGAGAAGTAATCCGCGAGATTACCGGCTTACCACGTCGGAAGATTACGTCAGGTCGAGGGTGTCAGGTCAGGGTAGAACTCGGCGAGCGTTGCCGGATTCACGAGAGATAGTGAGAGTAAGAGGGAGAGGCTTCCACCCCCGAACCCCCATTTTCACACGAGTGAAATGCTCAAATCGTGACTGGAGCACAATTTTCGCATTTACAACGCCGCGGTGGTGCGTTGTATTTCTATGGTACGGAAAATGAAAAAAAATTGTTTATTTCACCTGTACTCTGGCTTCGGTGAGATTTATCTTCATCGCGAGATCCTCGCGGGTGAACACATCGGGATAGTGCGTCTGAGCGAATGCGGTTTCGAGCTCCTCAAGCTGTTGCAGGGTAAATGTCGTACGATTTCTTCGCTGTTTTCGACGCACGAAGGAATCCTCGCCGACACCGTGAAGAGCAGGATGATAAGCCGAGTAACTCGTATCTGTGATTAATAAAGCAAAAAAAAAGTCATGAAAATTTTGAATTTGCGCGTTGCTTTCTCATCCTATTGACGCATTTTCAAATCTTTCTATTTTTTAAAGCGGAAAGTGCACTGTAAAAAAATTTTGTATTAAGGGGAGGCTAAATACCGACATTAGCACCTCGAAAATGGATTCCAAACTTGCTCTGGCACGAAAGGATGAACATCAATAAAATTTTGACAGTATCATCAGAATTATGGCACAAGAGGAGCCCCGCTAAAATTTTTTCGGAAAACGAAAGAAAAAATTACAGATCCGATTATCATCAAAAATCTGTAATTGAAAATATAAAATTATAATGTTTTTACAGCATTTCGGCTAAAACCAAGAGTGGGGCTCCATAACCAACACACCAAAGTACGAATATCGATACGTCTTTGACATTATTTTATGAAAAAACCACGACGTAAGTTTGGAATCCAAATCACGAGATAAATGTTGATAAATTTCGTGTTTTATCGAAAAAAAATGGCGAATTAAGTTCACAAAAATCTGAAAGAGGGCAGTCCCATGTTGAATTCCTATGAAATAAACATTACTTTCATCAGACTTCTATCCAAACTGTCTGACAAGTCAGTGGCAATTAACGAAAACATTGACTTATGTCTCGCATTTCATTTTGCAATTCAGTCATCATTAATTCGTAAATTTAATTGATATTCATCCACCGGTATTGGAAAAAGTTTGGACAGCGATTTTGAGTCAATAATTTAGGGCTTCAGTAATAATGTCGGTATTTAGCCTAGCCTTAAATTTAATAAAAAAATATGAAGTTTTTATGCATATACAATATATTAATTTTCAAATACATGTGTATAGTAATATTCCAATGAAAGTGTATGAAAAATCAAATAACTTTCTTTTAATTTTAATATACGTTCGTATATTAAAATTCAAATACATAGTATGATTTTTAAAGTAGAATCATGAAAAATCATATGAAAATTAATATTCTTTTGTATATTAAAATTAAAAGAATTTATTTGATTTTTCATATACATATATTGGAATATTACTGTACACATTGCCGACATATGCCTATTTCGTTTGGACACAGAGGTCCGAGCGCATGCGACGCATAGTGGTGGATGCGTCAACTAGCACGGCCGCTGACATTGATTGTAATTTTGGAAAATAAGTGTATTAATATCCAATAACGTATTTTAAAAATGTAAAAAAGCATATAGAAACCATTTTAATAGACGGGGATTTGAATTTTCAACGTTCATCTTTTAATTTAAATATCCAAATATTAAATTTAAGATGAAATTGTTAATTTTGCGCATGCGCGCGTTGTCGAGAGTTGATTTTCGTTGGAGCCGATTAATATTTCGTGTCAGCCGTAATTTTCACACATTCATTGTTTAAAAAATAGGGGTTTTGTGCCTCCGTTTTTCAGCTTGGGATGCTTTTTGGTAAGTATTCTTTCAAATAATGAAGGTTAAATTTCAAAATGTTTGTGAAATGGCAACGCATTTTTTATTTAATCTTGCTTGTTGATTCCCTGGTACCGGACACTCGATTTTTCTCTGGTACCGGACGCCATTTTTTTTTTTCGTTATTGAAATATTTATGTAAAACATGTTGTTTTTGTTGTGGTGGTATTTCACTATGACAAATCAGTTGAAAATAATTACGAAAGGAAAATGGCCCGAGGAAAATATGAAAAAAGCCTCGATGACAATAATGACTGGATCCAGTGCGGAAATTGTAAGTAATGGGCTCATAAGGCGTGCGCAGATATTCCGGAGTGTTCCGATGAATAAATTTGGGATCATTGCAAAATTTAACCATTTTTAATCAATTTCTTCAAATAATATTCATAGTGTTCGGTACTCGGTGCCACTTTTCGGACTTGACCATTTTAACTATAAAATTCAAAAACATATTTTTCTTAGTTTTACGTTTTTTAAAAATCTGCACTAACACATTAACACACCAAAGAATACTCCAAAGTTTGTGAATAAATATAAAAAATCGAAGTTCTTATAAATATAATAGTTTTATTTATGAATAACCTTAAGTGTCCGGTACTGGGGGACTTCCCCCTATAAATTACAAAATTTTTGCAGTATAGTGAGATGCATTTTTACTTCATTCTAGATAAAAATCAGCTAATTGTAAAATATGCAATATTATATTGCTCTTGAAATATTAGTCATGGAAAAAGTTTTTAAAATTATTTTTTCCTATTTATTGCCTACGAAATTAACTTTCATTTCATATCCAATTTGAAGCATTTTTCCGCGCGTATCGATGTGACCATCCCATAATACCACACCACTTGCATTCAAAACATTTTTTTTAATGCACTCTTATCTATTTTTTAACGTTATTTTTTCCCAAAGGTCTTATGTTTTTTTTTGTTCTAGGACAACAACTGAGATTTTTCCTTTTGTGTTTTGAAATTCTACATCTTTTACCTTGACTGACTACATAAAGGTTCCTATAGAACTGAATTTATCTGCTTAAATTTTCACCGATCCGGTTTCATACTTTGGGTTCGACACATTGTCAAAAATTTAGTACGCTCTGTCAATAAGACGCAATGACTTCGTATTGCTTTAATATCACAATTGAAAAAGAGGGGGATATTTAAAAATAAAATGATTAAGCTCGATGGTCTCCGTTACGTGACTCTCGTAGAACGTACATTGTATTTTGATAACAAGAGTAGCCGCAGAGGGCGGTAGAAATTGCAATTTCGTAATCGGATTTTAGGGTGAATTGCACGAGCAAAGCTTTGCCCATATAATATACATATGTATATGTGTGGTCGCGGAATACGAGGCGGAAATCGGAATGTCTAGTTTGGTCTGGCTGCTGGTCGAGTGCGCAAAGCCAAACGGCGTTGGAGATACAGGGGCTTTGAGGTTCCCTGTCTCTTTCTGTCTCACTCCGGCATGATGGCGAAGTAAGCATGCCGAAAGAGAGATGGTAAATGTGATATTATACGTAGAGTCATGCAGACGAAAATCGGGTGGATGGAGCGAGAAAGAGAGGACGATAGATTGTACCTGAACGTGACTACAGTACGGTCCAAACCGCTCATCAATGATGTAGAGCAATCAGAGCAATTAATTATTGCTCCGCTAATCCAGCCTCCCTGCTCTCACCCTTCCGCGGCTTAACAAGAGGGAAAAAAATATGCGAATTAATTTCCTAAACTCATGAAAATTCACGAACAACCGAAAATTCGGTCGGAGGAAGGGAGGCCAAAAGAGCTCGAGGCTGAAAATTTGGTAATAAGTTCATGAAGGAAACATTCCATTGTCTTTGTTAGAAGTTTGAACTTATTTTTGGTTACATTTGTACAAGCTTAGACCTGTCATCATACCATGCAGGGATGTATTAGGACGTGGACTTACTGTGGAACATATAGCCGCGAGTTGTTTTTCATAAGACAGAGAGAGAAAGAGAGTCTGGTAAATAAATTTGGTTTGTATTCTCTCCTAGTTCTTCTCTTCGGTCTCCATATTGCCAGGAAACTAAAATCCACTCAAGATCTTAGATTAGAGTTTGGGAAAGTAAAGCCCCGGGATCTAGACAACTCGTACAACTCATCGGTACGAGTCTCGTTCTTTTCAAACATGGGAGAGAGGGAGATGGGCACATAAAAACGCGAGAGGCAATGAGAGAGCTGTGTCAGAGAGAAATAGAGAATGAGCTACGCAGAGGGGCGAAGCTGGCTTGGCTGGCTGAGGGCTTGATCCAATTTATTAGCAGAGCGGCGGAAGGGAGAACACGGTATGGAGTTTTGGTGAACGTGGAGCATCAAGCAAGAGAGAAAGAAAGAGACCCTAGCACAAGTACATGTATATAAAGCCAGGGGATGGCACGGGCCCTCCGATGCGATCGACAATCGTGTGCTGCTCCCTCATTTCCCCGATATTCTTCATTCAATTTTCACCGCTCTCATTCTTCCTGCCCTGGTTCCTATATCCAGCCACCTACCGTCAGGATTTTATCACTCGATTCTGCTTCGAGTCTGATGAAAACACGAGGAAAATTCAGCACGGGTTGAGCTCCGACCATGAGAGAACGGGACACAAATAAAGAAGGGAGGTGTCAGCTTTCACGAAAGGATTCCATATACACTGAGAGAGCTTGTCGACGTACGTGCTTCGAACGAAGGGGTCCTCGCAGTGTGAAGTGTCCGGAAGTCTCGTGAACGTACCACGACAGGAGTCACAACGCCGAGTGTTGTTTGATCTAGTGGCAGGATGGACAGGACACCTTCCAATTATTTTGGAAAGCGACAACGAGCGAGACAGTCTCTTTGTGAATGATAACGACAATGCCTAAGGCAGTTGTTGGATTGGTCTATACAGCCTCCACAGATTCATAAACGACCTGTACGTTCAAAGTACAGGTTCGGTACGTACAGGTTCAGTACGTTCAAGTAAAGACCATAGTTGCAAAGTTGGACAGTGGTGGCAGCCTTTGAACGTTAGTTGAATAAAAGGCCAACTGAATGAATGGGAGGCAGAATTTAAAAAAATTGTACTCTAAAGATGGCATACGTAGTGAGAGTAGCAATGATATCGGATGAAAAAAAGAGTGAGAACCGGTGAACTCGAAGGTGGAAAAACTACACGTACCAAGAGCCAAATCTAATGACACCCCGACCGTCACTAATGACACTAACGAGGTAGTTAGATGTTATAGCCAACGAGCACTGGGTCCTTGTTCGTTTCTGTCCGACTATCGCTCGTTCTCACTTGCCTCGCTCCATGTATGTGTGTTGTTCAGGGTGACTGTTGAACGGGATGTTGCTTCGTTGGAACGAGCGAGAGGTCTAGGAGAGACAGAGAGAGAGAGAGAGAGAGAGAGAGAGAGAGAGAGAGAGAGAGAGAGAGAGTGTAGAGGGTTTGTGCTTGGACCAGCAGCGGCTCTCGACCGTGCTGGGCCAGAGTGAACCCACTTACCGACTTATCACGTAGTTACTTAATCTGTTTATCCCGACGGGTGGCCAGATGAGAGAGAGAGACGTCGAGCTAAAATTGTGGGAGATGAGGAAGGTTGCCACACTGGTTCGTGTGGCAACAAGAGGGAGAGAATGGGGAAGCTAGATCTAGCTTCGTAGCCGACAACTGGAAGGGTGCGCCCGGATGTCCCCGAGGAACCTTCTTCCATCTCGCCCCTCTGTAGCGAAGCTACCGTTCGAAATCCCATGTGTACACGCACTTTGATATTTGATGCGTATCAAATGTTCCGTAGAATTTTTACAATTCTGATCGCATACCGACTGTCTAAGCAACAACAAAATATGCAATCGAAAAATAATGGCAAAGTTACTTGAATGTAGAAAAATAATTAGCATTCAACGATATTGTGTTGGGTGCAGTCTTTGGGGGCCTTGTGTCTGGTGTTCGACGATGCCCCGGCCAGGTCATCGAAACAGTCTCGTTCCCTCGATAGGATCAACGACTTCCGTTGATTCTCAAACGCGGTCAACAGGTAGGTAAAAGTTTAACTTTATTCGCAGTATCGATATAGGTCTGGTAAAGGTCGTAAACAAGATGAAACGTATTCTGGGGATAGACCACGTGCCCTGTGGTCACACTTTAACTGGCACATAGGAGTTGAAAGTTCTCAACATCGGCGAAGCGCCGCATCGCTACGACCGGAAGTTTCGATACAAGTGGAGTGACAAACTTGGTTTAGTGAGAGAAGGTACCTGAAGTGTAGGTCGTAGGTCGGATGGTGGCAGTTTTGCAGTGGCGCGTTCAACATGATTCTGGGCATGGTCATACATTGCACACTGTCCGTCCGGATCCAACACTTTGCGTAACTCGGTCCAGTGCTTGCTCCGGTAATGCAACTTCATCGATGTGTTCCGCCTGTGGGGGGTGACCAAAGTGCCGGCACAATCAATCTACCACCTATCTCTCTGTATATATCTCTGTTCGTCTCTCTCTAATGCTCGTTCTTCCTCCTTCTGCTTGCCTCTCGTACTCCGCAATAGTGACTCGCTCTGGGAGGTATAATTTAACTATCGCAACCCACTGAACAGAGAGACCTGCTACACACACCCGGTGGTTCCGAATCATGAGCTGCACCATGTCGTGAAACTCCGGGACAGGATCTCGTCGATCTTCGTTCCATTAATTTCCCTAACTGGTGAGTATCATAAGCCATTCTGTTTCTGAATATTTAAACCTCCGGGGATGTGGATCTTCTTTGGCGAATTTGCAATTGTAAGGATCGAGAGCGGACATTTTGGAGGATCATTGTAATCGCTATTGCAGCCTAACAATAACGATCGGTATAAGGATCGGACGGAACCCACCGAAGTTCTGAGATGATGTTCTGAGTGACCACACAAGGAACCGAGTGTCTATTGGACGTCCATCGATCGTCCATAGATCCTTAACACATCAACTTTCACGATGGACGTAATGCGGACATCCATTGAACATTCATGGTATACTTTTGATTAGACGAAAGGCGATGGATTACACAGGACGTATATTGTATGTTCACGACACGTACTATCTCTTGAGCAGCAAATTTACACAACACGGCCATCCATGGTATGTCCATAGGTAGACATTCAATAGCTTTTGATTCGGGATAGTAATTGCACATCTATTGGACGTTCCAGGTTCATAAACGAAAATCATATATGGAGGACGTCAATTGAACGTCTATCGGATGTTCCATGTAGGATTTCATAAAGATGTGAACCTAGAACGTCCAACAGATGTCCAATTAATATCCGAAAGTAAAAGCTAACGAATCTCTACCTATGGACATACCATGGATGGCCGTGTTGTGTATATTTGTAGCTTAAGGAATAGTATGTGTCATGTACATACAATATACTTCGTGTGTGACCCATCGGGTTTTGTCCAATAAAAACTATTCGTCCTTTATATGGATTTTCAAGTATTTCGGGCATCTACGATATGGGTACGCTGATTGACCATCTTATACACGTACAAATTACGTCTATCGAAGAATAACGCGGAAGTTTATTCTACGTCCACGACACATATTTTTGGAGCTGTAAATATATTCCGCACGTGACCTAACAGCCAAGGGGACGTCCAATGATCATACCTATATGTTGGATGAAAATTTCATTCCAGGGAAGTCCATGGACATTCCTTAAACCACTAACTGAGTTGAGAAACGGCAGCGATTCTATGTGCTGAAAACGTCTCGTATACATACCCTTAGATAGTTTTTAGACGGACCTATATAGACCTCATGAAGTGATGTTTAATGTACTTCTTTAAGACGAATACTTATGTTGCAAAAGATATTTAATGATAATTTATTATACGTCCCTTAATTTAAACGCTATTAATTACACATTATTCTCTAATTATAAATTTTCTTACTGATTATACATTATCCAAGGCCTGTGAGACAAAGATATATAAGAGTATCAGCAAACTACATTGTAAAAGATTTTTACACGCAAAAATTTATCATAAGTCAAGTTAGTGTAGGTAGGTAGGTAGGTAGGTAAGAGATTAGGAAAGTTAAGCAGCATTCCGTGAATCGAATACTTGGATGGGTGACCGCACTGTGAAGAATCGAAAACTATTTTTTTTCCTTTTTTCTGTAAAATATGGATATCTTTTAGGCTCCGAATATTATATAATCAGTAATAAAGTTTATAACGACTGAATAGGGTCTCATTAATAACAATTAAATTATTTAAATTAAGGGACTTATAATAGACAATCATTAGACGCCTTTCGGGTCACTGGTTTATTCGTCTTAAATGCGTAAGTACATAGAATAGGGTCCGTTTTGCACTTCCGTTAGAAGTTTGAGGGATGTTCATGGACATCCTTGGGATGAAGTTTTCATTCACCATGTACGGATATTGGACAACCTATGGCTCTAATGTTCTGTGTGGGACGCGCTGGTCACTTTTTTGCGCTACAATGCTGTAGGTTTTTGCTAGGGAGTTAACAGTGTCGAGCTTTGATAAACTTTATAAATGATACACATTATTCACGATCAAAATAGGCTTGTGGGCTTGAGCGTTATGCAATATTTCAAGGGACATGGATGGAGCATATAACTGCAGGAAGCGATGAACCACAAATAGAGGGAATGGAAACGGGGTTCGTGGGATAAATTGAAAAACGTAAAACGAGTTATAAATTTGATGCGGACGTTGGAGGGTTGTACCCTGGTCGCGTGTGGAACTTCCTTCAAGTGGGATACTAAAGTTTGTTCGAGTTTCGCACGGAGAAAGAGGCGCTTTTGCCAATTGTACCAGTACGGGCTTGACGATGATGAAATACCGAATCAACCCTCCGAATGTACAGAAGAAAGGGTCGAGTCCCTGTAATAACGTACACACGAGTTATGGACGTGAAACTACGAGACGTTTACTCAGTCCGGGTTAAATTCAATCTTCGCACCGGTTCATTCGGCTTTCAGTGTAATATAATCATTAGATGCTGATTAAAATTCAATTAGCATCACTTACATGGGTGAGTCGGCGCGAATGAGTACTCGAGGGTCGGTGGAAGACGTGGCGTCGGGAGACCCGGGGGGCAGTGATAGCAGAACATGCCTCCGGGCCTGGATGTGACACCAGGTGCTGCACTCCCGGGTCCCCCAGCAGCGGGAGCACCACCACCACCACCACCACTGGCTCCTCCGCCCCCGCCACCACTTCCCACTTGGGTCTGCCCTTGCGGTGACGTCTGTGGCTGTTGACCCGCCTGATGATGCTGATGATGCTGGCTGTGAGGCTGGTGCGCGTGAACAGATCCAATCTTGCAACAGAACAACAAGATTTCACGTTGATTTCACAAAACATATCGGCAGAGACTATAATGACAGTGAAACATCGTCAGAAAGACCCGAAGACGAGTCTGGACGACGAAATAGCGTCGAATGGCATCATGGATTGATTACTACATTCTGGGCAATTCGATATTTATATCCTTAATACCAACTACTACTCCTCCATAATGCCATTTTACAGGAAATATAGACCTCGTGGGTTGGAAACGCTATAAGTGCAAGAGTCTAAGGTGCTGTTTCAACGAGTGAGTCTGTATATCGATGCATGGCAGCTGGCGAAAAGGAGACGGCCGTCGATTACGTTTGAGAGAACGCCGGAGCAGCGGTAGTCCTGGAGGGATTGTAAACTCGCTTGAATAAGTTACGAATGTATCGCTACGGAAATGGTGGAGGGGTCTTGCGCGCCTTGGCTCTTTGCCTAAGCAGCCATCTCGATCGTCAAACTTAATAAACGGACGTGGAGCTATCAATTTTTAATGGCCCATAGAGCGTACCTTGTGTCACTTGTGCGTGAACGCGTACACATGATGGGCAAGCAAACCGGGAGTTAATACATGCATAGTGATGTGAGTCTCAATACTACTGAGTTGATCCATATCAAATCGACCAATAGTTGTAACCGACCCCTTTCGATTTCGATGAAATTTGGTCAGAAGTTTCCTTTCATCATAAAACGAAGTTCTACCAAGGGAAAAAAAATAATTTTTTTTTCGAAAGTTTACGCGAAATTCAGAATTTCACAATTTTTAAAATTTTTCAAGTTTATTTTTTAAATGTCTCGAAAACTATTATAGTTACGATAAAATTGTTCTAGCTTCGTCTTAAAGCATATACTTGGGGCTATGAACAAAAAATTCGAATTTTGACTTTGAATTTTTTTAAATCGTGCCAATCCACGATCAACATTAAATTTTTGGTTCAATTTTTTAAATGTAATACCTTGTACTGATCTTAAAAGATCCTGAATTTTCAGAATGGTGTTTTTTTCTTCAAAAATATGAATTTTTGAATTTTTGTGAAAATTATTTTTTTACCTCTAATTTAAATTAAGTTGGGCAATCATGTAATTTTGTAATTATGAGCGGTAAAAATTTCAATTCATGACATAAGAATATAACAACAGAAACATAATTGAATGTGCGGTTTTATTTTTATGGTGAAGCGTTTCAAGCGTACCTTAATTAATATACCTGTATATTACTTATATATATATTAAGTTTTTAGATTCTTATGTCATTAATGGAAATTTTTGCTGCTAAAAATCAAAGAATTACATAATTGCTCAACTTTACTCGACTTAGAGGTAGACATTTTTTTTTTACCAACATTCAAAAATTCATATTTAAAAAAAAACACTATTATGAAAATGTGAGGATTTTTAAAGGTCAGTACAATTTATTACATAAAAAAAATTGAACCAAGATTTAATGTTGATTGTGGATGTGCACGATTTTTAAAAATTCGAAATTCTCCAAGTGCATCATTTTTCAAAGAAAAAACTTTCGGAATATTTTTTCTTTCCTAGCCCCAAGTATACTTTTTAAGAAGAACCCAAAACGATTTTTTCGTAACTATAAAAGTTTTCGAGATATTCAGAAAATAAACTTGAAAAATTGAAAAAAATAGTGAAATTTTGAATTTTGCATAATTGCCGAAAAAAAAAATTAAAATTTTTTTCCTTCGGTAGAACTTCGTTTTATGATAAAAGAAAACTTCTGACCAAATTTCATCGAAATTGAAAGAGGTTGATTCCAACTACTGGTCGATTTGATATGAAATTGGAATTGTCTACAGAATTGCCATTTGATAAAATTGACTCCATTGATTGAGATTGACAGACGCATTTGGGTGGGAAAAAAAATTTGAAAGGTTTGAGTTGAAAAGCATCGTGGTGTTTGCAACTCGCACGATTCACGCCGACGCGCGTACATCTCTGTCTCTTTCGCTCTCGTATTCGTTCACGTTACGCGAAGGGACAAATTGAATTTTAGATCATGGCGTGCTGCTACGGGCGCCCGGGGAGTACCGACCGACCGAGAGCGCACACCAGCCGCTGAGATGATACTAATTGAAATTTGAAATTGATATTAGCGGATTATTATCTCCCCGCTGTCCCTTTCCTCCCCTCTAAAATTTCTACCCTCACTCTCTATTTCTGCTCCATGCCAGCTCGAACCCGTAGAACTCTCGCCGCCTCGACGACGCAATTACTCCCGCGTGTCGGATATCAAAAGTAATTGCTGTCGAAACTTAACGAAATTCTCGTGGAATTTGGTTGTAAGAACCCCCGATTCCTCGAGTTGCAATTGTATCTCTTGATTTCTCATATCATGCGAGCCGTTTCGATACCGTAAAACATAATTTAGTCACAAGTACTTTTTCTAGAATCAACATTTTCGTCGTCATTTTGACTCATAAAGTTTTCTGTGATTTTATTGAGTAGAAAGAGGCTTTCGATTTTTTTCAATTCCTAAACTCGTAGAGCTAAAATTCCACAAGTTCTTTTACGCGAGCAGCACTGTCGGACAAAATGGTGGAGACAATAACGCGTCGAGAGGATACAATTATACTTCTACCAGAAACTTGAGGCGGTGTTCTGGTCTAGAGACATACATTACGAGCGTTTTGTCGAGCTCGATAAAAAAAATATGTTTACCATTCTATTTTTTTAAATATATGTATTTATCAACATTTTGATAATAAACGAAAAAAATTTGCGAAAAAAAAGAAAATTAAATAAGTTATGAGCTGATGACGTTGGGGCTAAAAAAAGGTAATGCTGGTTGACATGATTGCATCCGATACAAAGTTTAAGAAAAGATTCTTTAATCAGTAAGGCCAGAATTTTGAATCTTAAAATCTATCTTACGATCAAATTTAAGATCAAACTTTCCGTTGAAGTCAAGTTGGAACTTAACATTGAACTTAAATTCCAATTTAAGATTCCAATTTAAGTTCATACTTAAAGTCAAACTTTAGTGCTAACTTCAGATCTTAAACTTAAGTTCGATCGAACTTAATTATTTTGACAACTAATGTCAAAAAACACGGTCAAGGGAGGCGATGAAAGAAGTTTGAGCGAACTTAAGTTCAAGCTCAAGATGGATATTATGATCAAACTTCAAACCAAGTTTAAGTTTGAACTCAAGTATGAACTTATAACGACACAAGTTCAAACTTAAGATTTATCTTAAATTAAAATGTAAGTTCGATGTTAAGTTCCTATTTGAGTTCAACGGAAAGTTTGATCTTAAGTTTGATCTTGAGTTTGATCTTAAGTTTGATCTTAAGTTTGATCTTAAGTTTGATCTTAAGTTTGATCTTAAGTTTGATCTTAAGTTTGATCTTAAGTTTGATCTTAAGTTTGATCTTAAGTTTGATCTTAAGTTTGATCTTAAGTTTGATCTCAAGTTTGATCTTAAGTTTGATCTTAAGTTTGATCTTAAGTTTGATCTTAAGTTTGATCTTAAGTTTGATCTTAAGTTTGATCTTAAGTTTGATCTTAAGTTTGATCGTAAGTTTGATCTTAAGTTTGATCTTAAGTTTGATCTTAAGTTTGATCTTAAGTTTGATCTTAAGTTTGATCTTAAGTTTGATCTTAAGTTTGATCTTAAGTTTGATCTTAAGTTTGATCTTAAGTTTGATCTTAAGTTTGATCTTAAGTTTGATCTTTAGTTTGATCTTAAGTTTGATCTTAAGTTTAATCTTAAGAACTTAAAATTCGGGCCTAAGAATGTCGTTATAGCCACTACCTCAGTGAAAACGGAAAAAAAAATCGTAAAATGGCGGCTGTTTGAACAGTAAAAGGCGTTTTACGAATCGTTTTTTTATTGTTTTTACTTTTTTTTACAATAGTAAAAAAAATAATTTTGATACAAAAGTGATAGGGGCGGTAAGGAGTTATACATTGAAGATTGGTAAAAAATTTGAAGCAAATCGGTTGAGGTTGAACTTGAGATATCTTGTCAGCCGTGTTGAAAAAAGTAGTTTTGAGAAAAACGGACGTGACGGGCGTAGTTGCTGCGTTAGGTACTAAAATAGCTATAACTCCTCAAGTTATTAGAATTAAAAACATTCCTTTCGAGGATATATTCTTAAAGGTCTAGCCTTCAATAATATGAAAAAATTGATTTTTTTTTAAATGCTAGACTGGACTACCGCCTTAACCATAATCAACTCATAAAAAACGGGAGTGACGGGCGTAGTTGCTGCGTTAGGTACTAAAATAGCTATAACTCCGTAAGTTATTATAATTAAAAACAGTCCTTTCGAGGATATATTCTTAAAGGTCTGACCTTCAAGAATATGAAAAAATTGATTTTTAAAAAAATGCTAGACTGGACTACCGCCTTAACCATAATGAACTTTAAAGTAATGTCTCTACCAAGTAGCAACTCAACCGTATAACAATTGTGCCAAATCTAAGACTTTTAATATGTTTACCGAGAAACAAGCTTACCAAAATTAATTTTCAGCACACTAAAAACGATGATTTATTATATGAATAGTCGTTTCAGAAAACCCAATATTTTATTATTACCTTAAGTATAAATACGGTTACCAAGCCTGTACAAATGATGACGTCGAACCAAATGTTTACCAGGTAATGACTTTGTTAGTTGAATATTTAATTTTTTAGATGTATTCGCTATATTTTTTATCCGGTTTACGATAACATGTAAGGTTTTCTACAACAATTTATGCCACACTGATATACGTATACATTATTATTATATTATGTTTGATCATAAGTTTGGTTCGTATAAGTTAAAATCATATCTCTGCCGCATAATATCTAATAACTCTTCCAAAAGTTCTTCCAAGCGCCAGCCCTCTTCCAAACAGCAACTGTAGGCACAAATCTAGTGCACAACATACTTAACGACGGTTACCTGGAGACTTTTTGCCGCAGGCTCGTACACTAAGAAAAGTTGCACGCGCAGAGTTGGCCTCGGTGTCCTATTTCAAAAAAATAGAGGTTATGCTCTGGTAGATTCTGAAGAGTCAAATTATGAGGGCGTTTGCCGATCACTTGAATCAGCACATACTAAACTAAATCTTAACTCTTTTTTCTCTTGAAGAGGTTATCTACTAGAACGCTTTGATTTGGCAGAAATATTATAGTATAGAATCTTTATTTATTGGGGATATGATACTTACATGATGATGAATAATATATGATGTTTGATTGCGGTTATATATAAATGTTTGATTGCGACAGAAGTAAATTTCTGATAGAGGAATAACTGGAATATTTGTAAATGTGCTCGTACCAATTACAATTGTGTCGAACCACCGAATAGACTGTTGATGTGGTAGGCTTAGAACCCATTAATCGGCTTCTTAAACCACACACATGCGTTCTATTCAGCCACTGAACCATCCCAATGTACTCAAGAGGGTTTAATACACCATGTACATATTTGCACTGCTGCTCTTCCAGGCGCCACATTAAACTATTCAAACTCTTTGCCACTGCCTTGTATTTCCCCTGTATTTATAATATGAATGTGGATCGAAGTTACTTTTCGGAGTGGGGGTAGGCAATGTCAGAAAACACCCTTTTGATCGTAAGTGGACACACGAGCCAGTGGTATTCGGTGCTTTCTATACAAGGTGTTCCAGGGGTAGGGGTAAATACCATGAGGATAGATTCGTGATGCAATGTCGAGTAGAAAAGTCCTTTGCCATTTTTTGATATTTTAAATCCCTGAATTGTTATTAATTTTTTTAAATCAACCAATGAGATGCGCCCAGTAAGATGACCCATGATCCCACCATGCCTACCCTCGCGCGCGCCGATGTGAGCAAGGTAAATGGGCGCATCTCATTGGCTGATTAAAAAAATGCATAACAATTCAGGAGTTCAAGATATCAAAAAATGGCAAGGGACTTTTCTACTCGATATTACGTCACGAATCTACTCTCACGGTATTGACCTTCACCCCTGAGATACTCTGTATATAAATGCAGGGGGCACGAGTGAGAGCCAGCTTAACATACGCGTCGACATAAGGGAAGAAATGTAGCGAGGCTAATCCATCGATGTACCCGGAGGGGGTCTCCTCCAAGCACTCGGCATGAACCCTTCTCGCATAGTCCTTTCCTTTTTATATGTACTGGTGCGGTTCGGCTAACCAGCACAGGCCATTAACTAAACGCGATCGGGAGAACATCATTTCGCGCGTATACACTGCTTTTCACCCCCTTTACCGAAGCGCGGTACAGTCAATCTGAGAGGGTTGATTTTCGGGAACGCGTGGCATGTGGCCTGCGTTCTCGTTGTTTGCTCGAGCTTGCGGCTACTATCACGTTCCATTGTGCGATCATCCGATTGTCAGAACTTTTTTCGAGTGATTGTTTATTTTTTGGTGAGGTGAACGATTAAACTGTATGTCATTGATTATCGGAACGGCATTTGGCGCATTAGAGATTTACAGATTTACTGACCTGGAAAAATTAAAAAAAAAAAAACAATGTTATTAACGAAGACAGCGACAAAATTTGGAATCAAATTATTGAAAAGTTAATTTTTTCATCGATTATTAAGAAACAAAGGCCGATCATCTACATCCAATTATTCATTTTCTAATTCTATTGGAAGATTTTGTTTGATGTTTAAAAATGAGCTATGCGGAGAAAGATTTCATATTTTAGGGTAAATCGTTAGAATTGGGATGAAAAATACAAAATTTAATAAATTCGAGGGATTTTAAAACCAAAATATTTAGCGGACATGTTTTTCGGTAAAGATGTTATGGCAGCCTTTTCTTCCTACATAGGCTCTCGGGTAGCTACTTTGGTTAATAGGGGGTGTCAATTTTGATGAAGAAATAACTACACTGAGAGAAACTATGATTAACTACAGCGGAACATTTCATGATAACTTGAACCAAAAAATATGATAACCATAATTTCAACTTGAAAAGTGGTTACCAGATAATCGTTTAGTTGATAGTTTTATGAGAATTTTTAATAGCTGTGGTCACCATATTTCGTTTTGGAGTTACGATAAAATGTAGGAGTTCCTGAAACTACTATACATATGGTAAACCACATCTTTAACGATGCACTGAAAGAAATTGTGGTTAACTATACCATAATAGCATAAACAATTCTGGCATAAATTACTGTACCACAAAACCTATAGATATACTATAGTGATTCGATCAAAAAACTATGCTAATCGCAGCAATAAAATTTTTTACTTCTACTAAAAAAACTCATCGCCTTTAGTTGAGGTTATCATTTTGATGGTGATTGGTTACCATATTTTTAGTAATAGTTACTATAGAATGTAACAGCTCCTCAAACGACTTTAAATATAGTAAACAATTTCTTTATGTGCGTTAAAGCTGTGCCCGTTCAGTTGGAAGTTGCCTCCCTATGTCTCAGATTTTCTTGAGACTGAATCGCAACCATGCAATTTTGACAATACTTGAACACGGAAAAAAATGGTTGGTTGGGACAACCAACTGATTATTGATTGGGTAAATGTCAGTTACCATAGTTCCATCTACTATTGACAGTTAGTTGACGCGACTAGTCAACATAACTGACTTGATTAGTCAGTCTAGTTAATAAAATAGTATTAAGGAGGTTAAAGGATGGACAATGAATTTTATGGGTACTGTAGTGTCAACTATACGATCATATTTGTAGATTTGTAAGTAACCCAAAAAGCCGCCAGGTGGCTTCCTTTCGCACAAACAAACTTTCTCCTCGACGCTTATAACCTTTCCAAGTTCGTCTATGTTTGATATCCTTATTTATTTAGTGTGGATATTTAGTACTGTTCGGCAAAACGCAAGATGGTCAAATCCGAAATGAATTCCTATTAAAAAAGGTCTTTTTTCTTTTACCTTTTCTTAGAGAAAAGACGAAGCTTTACGAAATTGTAAACTTGATATGTGTGCGGCATTCAAAGATTGTAATGTTTAAAAATATTTTGTAGATTAAAAAAAAATTATAATAAATCACGAGCAAAATAGTTGATACAACCATTTCACTCGTGGCCGAAATAAAAAGTTAGTTGGTCTGGCATTTATGAACCAACCATATAAAAATAGTTGATTCAACCAACTTATCGTCCAGTGCTTAGAGGACTAAGACAAATGGTTGGGGCAACTGTTTTTCTTGTTACCACAGCCAAGTCGTTTTTTCCGTGGATGCAATTTCACATTTCTTTGCGAAAAGGGAATGAAACGTATTTTCATCTGCTCTTCGTAGACTCTTGCATCGCAACGGAGACAGGGTTTAACATCAGAAACTATAAGTGACATGTTTGGATTCGCTTCACAAACTCTCGCTGGCTGAGCTCATTTACGGCACCCCGCGGGGACGTAATTGCATAATTGGCGAGAAGCGAAAAGGCGACACGGGACGCGCAGAGAGCGGCAATCGGCAAAGCGACGCCCTATAACGATGCTATATTACGTCAGCGTCCAATAATTCGGCACGCGACGACAATCTCATGTGTCACGTATAACACCAGGCTTGTTCGTCCAATTTACACTTATGCCGAACGATATATCGGGAGTTTGATAAATGGCCAATAATTCGCTATTGGCATGTTCGCATCCTTTTTCCATTCGCTTTGCTGCGTCGGCGGCGTGTCAATAAAATATTGTCCGACCGACGAGGACTAAACGGCGTGACGAGAATATCCGTAACCGTTGCTTTATTCTTACATATGTATGTATACGTGTAAGTCTACCCAACCAGCAGTTATCTTGACTCGCGAGAATCGCGCAATTAAAAGGGATAATTGCATAATTGGCTCTTTTGTTTGTGCCTGTAGTTACGCGGCAATGATCTCGAGAAAGGGACACGTGACACTTGTCTCAGTCACAGTGTGTCATTGTCCCTATGGTAAACGTGTGTACGATGCAACGCTCAGCACAATTTAACCAAGTAAATAACGTAATGGGATCAAATATATGGTTCCGAAGAATTTTACCATTTTGCGAATGTACGTGATATACGATTGCAGATAAAAGTTGCAAAATCCGGGAATCTCAACTACCCATGCTGAAAATGTGGTAGGGATCCAGCTGGATTCCCGTATTCATCCCAGTTACGGATCAGGATCTTTCTGGAGATCGGACCAGATTTAATGATCGGAATGAAAAGTTTGTAAAATGGAATCCAGCAAGGACTCACGGATGGATCCGTGACTGTATCCAGGGTGGACCTTATTTGATACTTGAATGATCCATAGCGGATCATTGAAGAATTCGATAGGATCGTTAAATAAATTATATTTATTGAAATGGGCATTTTTCAGGAAGTCATCTGAGCTACAAACATAGTCTTCATTAATGACTAGAACATTGTGTGGACGTGGGTTGCCTAAATGACTTGCTGAAGCGCGCTCTATAATTAGTCGCAATTAATGTCATCACAAAAAATATGAAATAAAAAATACATGGTTTTAGCGATATAATAAGGAATCAACCTGAGGCCAACTGGGGATCCAGCAAGGACTCCCTCATTAGGGTATCGCTAAGAAATCCTGATCGAGATTTTAGGGGGAAGTCCCCTAACGCCGGACGGCACCTAGTACCGGACACTGTTGATATAAGCCAAACTAGAGAGCAGCGACAATAGTTCTCGTGCGTAGTTCGAACAATGGCCACAGTGGTAACGGTGGCGCTAGAGAGCTAGCCGCAGTGCGCATGCGCGCGTTTTTGAGAGTTGATTTCCGTTGGAGCCGATTAATATTTCGTGTCAGCCGTAATTTTCACACATTCATTGTTTAAAAAATAGGGGTTTTGTGGCTCCGTTTTTTAGCTTGGGATGCTTTTTGGTAAGTATTCTTTCAAATAATGAAGGTTACATTTTAAAATGTTTGTGAAATGGCAACGCATTTTGTTATTTAATCTTGCATGTTGAGTCCCTGGTACCAGACACTCGATTTTTCTCCAATCCCGGACGCCATTGTTTTTTTTGTTATTGGATTATTTATGTAAAACATGCTGTTTTTGTTGTGGTGGTATTTCACTATGACAAATCAGTTGAAAATAATGACGAAAGGAAAATGGCTCGAGAAAAATATGAGAAAAGCCTCGATGACAATAATGACTGGATCCAGTGCGGCAATTGTAAGCAATGGGCTCATAGGGCGTGTGCAGATATTCTGGAGTGTCCCGATGAATATATTTGAGATCATTGCAAAATTTAACCATTTTTAATCCATTTTTTCAAATAATTTTCATAGTGTCCGGTACTAGGTGCCACTTTTCGGACTCGACCATTTTAACTATTAAATTTAAAAATATATTTTTCTTAGTTTTACGTTTTTTAAAAATCTGTACTATCATTAACACACCAAAGAGTACTCCAAAGTTTGTGAAAAAAATATTTAAAAAATCGAAGTTCTTATATATATAATAGTTTTATGAATGAACAACCTTAAGTGCCCGGTACTGGGGGACTTCCCCCTAAAGGAAACTGGAAGATCCCAGCAACTTTTTACACAGGAACACGCATTTCGGAGTTGCCCGAACAAATCCTGATCGAGATTTAATCGAAATATGGATTTTTAGATTGCCGGTTAGCGTTAATAAGGACACCACTGCGGACCTACTAGGGATCTAGTAAGGACTCCCCTTTTGGGGCATCCCTAAACAATCCCGATCAGGATTTTACTGGAAACTGGAATACCCCAACAAATTTCTGCACGGATATGTATCAAATTTCAACACTTTATATTTTAGCCATTTCGAAAGGAATAATAGTTGAGCATGGATTGTGAAATTCTAGCACAAATTATGGTATCTTGGGATTCCTAGACTTTATAGGAACATGAACTGAAAATCATGATGTCATTAATGACTTAATAAATTTCATTCCCCCTTAGAGAATTTTACGAATAAACAATCAAGTTCGTTGAAGTGTTTGGACTCCTGAAAGCTTTTAACAACATTGTCCTCGATTCCCAGATTCACTCAAATATTTTTAAATTAAATTCAAAGTGTAAAAAATTGTTGAACTTGGAAATTTGACTTTTGTTTATTTATTTTTAACTGTTATCCGCTAAGTCTCCTCTATATGAAAACGGTTGATTCTCTCTGTGATGAGTAGTATAATTATAGTCTCATCATAAAAGGAGCTTAACGAAAATTTCAAAATTTCAGGAGCTCCGAAAATTTAAAAATTGCATCGAAACCGTACAGATGATTCTGTATAAATTTAAGAGCACCGTTACTGATCACTTAGTACATTTATGCAAAGAACTTGAGCTCAATAGTTGCAAAATAATAAAAGTGAAAGTGTTTCCAAGCATGCTCTGGAATCATTCAAAATTTGTCACAACTAAACCCCTGATACTTTTCATTCGGATTCCGAGTTTGATAATTTGAGAAAGAAATGGTACTGCGGAGCGGACGATGAATAGTCTACTGAGAGACCAAATTTTGATTAGATCACTCAAAGCTCAGTCAAATATCTTTACAAAAACGAAGTTAATGAGGAAGCAAAATTCCTTGATGTATTTTTGTGGTTATCAGACTCAAACTTTAAATTTGAGTTAGACATCATAGACTCATCATTTGTGACAAGATTTCTAAAAATTCTAAAATGGCTACAAATTTTATGACATCAAGATTTTATAAGAAAAAAGGGTTGGTCACCTCACCAGCTTCCAAAAATGTTACAACATGGGGCTACATCTCTGCACACAAATAGTTTCGCTCTTAAATTTATCGAATTTCGTGCAAGCGTCTCTAAAATAGCGATAACTCCGTAAATTATTAGAAGTTAAAAAATTTCTTTTGAGGATTAATTTTTAAATATCTAAACTTTAAGATAATGCAAAAAAAAAATTGATTTTTTCACAATTCCAGACCAGAATACTCCCTTAAAAGATTGCAGACTTCTTCCTTATAATCCTGTAATTAGAGAAAAGCCACGATTTCTCACGCACGGAAAAAACGACTTAGCTGTGGTAACAAAACAACTGGTTGACCCAACCAACTATCTCAGTGCTCTGAGCGCCAGACGAAAAATTGGTTGGATCTACGATTTTTATATGGTTGGTTTATAAATGGCCGACCAACTAATTTTCTAGTTCGACCAGCCAGAGTGAAATGGTTGTATCAACTATTTTGCTCGTGGTTCAGTATAATTTTTTTTTTTAATCTACACAATGTTTTTAAACATTTCAATCTTTGAATATCGCTACAAGTATGAAGTTTATGATTTCGTTAAGCTTCGTCTTTTCTTCAAGAGAAGGTAAAAGGAAAAAGACTTTTTTTTTATGGGAATCCATTTTGGATTCGACCATCTTGCGTTTTGCCACAGAGTATTAAATATCTATACTAAAAAATAAGGATATTAAACATCAATGAACTTGGAAAGGTTATAAGCGTCGAGTGGAAAGTTCGTTTGTGCGAGAGGAAGCCACCTGGCGGATTTGTTGAGTACTGACAAATCTGTAGATATGATCATATAATTGGCTACAGTGGCTATAAAATTAGTTGTCCATCCTTTACCCTCTTGAATACTATTTTATTAGTAAGACTCACTAATGAAGTCAGTTGTGTCGATTAGTCGCGTCAACTAACTATGAATAGTAGATGGAACTAATGCTATAGGTGGTAATTGTAACGAAGCAGATGATTACGGTAACCGAAATACACCCAACTAATAATCAGTTGGTTATCCCAACTAACCCATGGTATTCCCAACTAACCTGAAATAATGATGATATTCCAGCAAATTGCAATAACGCATAGTGTTAAGGGGAGGCTAAATACCGACATTAGCACCTCGAAAATGGATTCCAAACTTGCTCTGGTACGAATGGATGAAAATCAATAAAATTTTGACAGTATCATCAGAATTATGGCACAAATGGAGCCCCACTAAAATTTTTTCGGAAAACGAAAGAAAAAATTACAGATCCGATTATCATCAAAAATCTGTAATTGAAAATATTAAATTATTATGTTTTTACGGCATTCCGGCTAAAACCGAGAGTGGGGCTCCATAACCAACACCAAAGTACGAATATCGATACGTCTTTGACATTATTTTATGAAAAAACCGCGACGTAAGTTTGGAATCCAAATAACGAGATAAATGTTGATAAATTTCGTGTTTTATCGAAAAAAAATGGCGAAAGTTAGTTCACGGAAATCCGAAAGAGGGCAACCCCATGTTGAATTCCTATGAAATAAACATTACTTTCATCAGACTTCTATCCAAACTGTCTGACAAGTCAGTGGCAATTAACGAAAACGTTGATTGATGTCTCGCATTTTCATTTTGCAATTCATTCATCATTAACTCATAAATTTAATCGATATTCATCAACCGGTATTGGAAAAAGTTTGGACAGCGATTTTGAGTCGATAGTGTAGGGCTTCAGTAATAATGTCGGTATTTAGCCTCGCCTTGAATCAATTCTCGGCGTCGGGAGCGATTAAAGAAGATTTCATTAGGGCCAATGTGGCGCGTCGCGTTAACCGTATAGTCGGAGTGTATAGCTTTCCCACTTTGTTGGCCGGTTCCAGCGACCGCCGCACTTGAGTGCGCGCGCGCGCATGCCTGATTGGTCAACTCTGTCTCTCGCGAGTGCCCGCGCTTGCAACACGAAATTGCTGGGAATTAATTAACCAGCGCAAATTGGATGCAACGCGTTAAAGGGCCTCTACCCGTCCCTCGACTCTTCGCTCGTTCCTTTCACTCGTCGAATGGGACACAATTTAATAATCCCCATGACCCTTCTCATTTTTTCCCCCTTAATCTCCTCGACGATGCTCTTTAACGCATATAATTATTCTTAATCAATTCTAAGGCGCATAATTCGGACGATTTGATGCGGGACCTCCCGTGAAAGTGTCACTCGAACGCTTCAAAAAAGCATATGTCTTGTTCTTATGTCCAGAAAAAGTATGACAAGTAACCATTCGTTTTCTTTCTTTTGCCCGGATCCCTGAAATATTACAGCTCAACGATCACTCGTACGAGCTTTGTTAATATGAATTTGTTGCCTCCGACTATTATATTAGTTATTAAATTGAGGCTGATTGAGGCAGCATCAGCACACACGATACTGGACAGGCCACGATACATAAACATATCTCGTTGTTGGTTTGGCCTTCGCGATCCCGGATCACGGGGCATATATTCCAGCCAGTTTAAGCGTAATGTATTTTGGTTAAGCGCATCTAACCGGGAATGAGTTTAGTGTAGTGTTCGTCGACGAGTTAACGCATTTAATCGGGGTTAACTTTCCATATGCTTGGGGTTGCTCTGGGATCTTTCGTTTGAGTGCTGTCTCTCGTTCTCTCAATCCTTTTCTCTGCCTTCTTCTCTCCGTGAACACCGCACCAAACTCCATAATCTTCTTGCACTATCTTGTATGCTATTCACGTAATTCACTTTCCCAGTTCAATTATCTGTTCAGCCGAAAATTGTATCGACAATCCCGTGCATACATTTTTATTGGGGTATCCCAGTTTCCAGTAATATCCCGATCAGGATTTCTTAACCCACACGGAAATTTATATATTTAAAATATATGCAAAATTGCGTACGAAATATATTCAAAATATAATTACCGTATACAAATGAATGTATTTAAAATATATTTTAGATATATGTAAAATGTACGACACATACATACAATATATATTGTAAATATATGATGCATACATCTGAAATATAGATTAAATATATGTTGCATGTATTTGAAATATAGTTGAAAAATGGGCTGCATACATCCCGAACTCCGAACATGGGTTGAATATGCGATACCCGTGTAGAAATTTCCGAAAATCGGAAATTCTCTAGGCGAATCAAATACAAAAGTACGAGTTCATGAGAAGCCGGCAAGAACTCCTTATGTGGCTTCTTTTACGCCGGACTTCTGTTAATATTCCGTTCTCGCGCCCGCCTTTATAAGCATACTCGTCGCGTCCTCCGTATGGGGGTTCAGCGGTTGCCGCTCTGCAACATCTCGCGGCGAGTCTGGAAACTATCGCAACGCTGCCTATACATTACGAACATGTGGCGGGCGCCTGATCGCTTGTTCTCGCGGGATAAACATTATAATGTAAATCATAATGAAAAGTGTGAATACAATAAACTTAAATAATTAAATAAATATTACGTTAGTTAGTTAGTTATGCTACCATATATGTTGCATATATGGTAGCATATATTAATAATATATGTAGAATATATGGGAGATACATGTGAGTCACACCTATCTCTAATATATGTTGCAAATATATCAGCATATATTAAGAATATATGTAGAATATATGAGAGATATATGTGAATCACACCTATCTCTCATATAAGTTGCATATATGTGTGGATTAAAAATATATTAATTTCCGTAGGGGAAGCATGCCCTAAAAGGGGAGTCCTTGCTAGATCCCTGTTGCATCTCCAGTGGTGTTCATATTAACGCTACCGGTAATCTAAAAATTCATAATTCGATTGAATCTCCATCAGGATTCGTTGGGGCAACCCCGAAATGAGTATTCCTGTGCATAAATTTGCTGGGATCTTCTAGTTTTCTGTAAAATCTCGATCGGGATTTCTTAGGGATACCCTGATAAGGGAGTCCCTGCCGGATTCCTGGTTGGTCCCAGGTTGATTCCTTATTATAACGGTTATCCCAGGTTGATTCCTTATTATTTCATATTTTTTGTGATTACATGAATTGCGACTAATTATAGGGCGTGCTTCAGCAAGTCATTTGAGCAACCCACATTCACACAATGTTTTAGTCATTCATGAAGACATTGTGTGAAGTTCAGGTGCCTTTCTGAGAAGGGCCCATTTCAATATATACAATTTATTTAACGATCCTGTAGGATTCTTCAATAATCCGCTATGGATCATTCGAACACCAAATAAGATCCGCCCTGGACACAGTTATGGATCCATTAGGGAGTTCCTGGTGGATTCTATTTTACAAACGTTTCATTCCGATTATGGAATCTGGTTCGATCTCCAGAAGGATCCTGATCCGTGACTAGAATGAATTACGGGAATCCAACTGGGTCCCTACCATACAAACCAGGACACCTTAAGGATGACGAGGGGTCAGTGCATGGAAATGAAGATCCGGAAACGCAAGAACTCAGTTCACAGTTTAGCATCGCGAATTCTCACAGCGTAAAGCTATAATATCCAAAGTGCTCGCTTGATGCTGAAACACCTACGCGATGAACCTTCATCGTTGAGTTCCTTATTGAAGCGAATTTGCTGGATTTTCCTATGTATGCGAAATTATTCGGTGACAGAAGGCTTTGTGATCTCGCCTTAACTGCTTAGTGACTTGGTCTAAACGGATAGAAGGTATTATGCGCGAAGAGCAATAAAAGTGGTTATCTTTCATGAACTGGTAACATGATTGGAGGATAAAGACCGAAAATAGACTATCAAATCTAGATAATTTGAAAACTCACTTTCTTTATTTTGCATCCTTATGAAGGAAGCTTTGTGTGTAAGAATTGTTTTCTCGAGAATTCACTGCCACTTGGTTTAAAATATTCCCCAAATATTGATCAATCCAACTGAGAAGAAATATTTCGCAAAAGGCTTGAGCAATCGAAGTGAATTATTTTGCAGACTTACTGAATTCCTTGAGGAATGTAGATTTGAAGAGTTTAAGGAATTTTCGAAAAAGGACTTTCGAAAGAAAAGATATTGGGATAAGAAAATTTACACGGATATTTTGGAGCACTAAGATTTCTAGTATGGAATTCGTATAAATCGCTCGGGGTTAATAATTGAAAAAAAATAGTTGAATTTGATCGTTGAATAGTTGATTTAATAAAATATTGGGTTTTTGAAAAAAAACCAGCTTTCCAAAAATTTTCAAAAATATGACCAAATAAAATGTAAACAGTTACATATTGTTAAGCTTAACATTGTTTCGAATCAAATTTTTCAATATTTTCTTGATCGTCAAATTCGTCAAATTTTGAAATATAGGGATAATTTTCTACCTACAAATACTTTGCAGTACAAAGGCCTTTGTCGTGAAATTTTGCTAAAATCACTTGAAGCGTTGACTTTATTGAAATTTTCAATTTAAAAAAATGCCTGGTATCGTATTTTTAGTTAGGCATTTTTTCATCGGTCTCCAGTTGCGATACTATCCTCCATAAAGAGGCTAAAATTGGAAAAGCTGTTTCTTTACACATGAAAAAAATTGAAAGTGCGTCAATATGATGAAGTACTGTGCATGTTTCAAATTGGCACGACCTTCATCTTTCCTTTCATCAATCCCGAATTGGGAGAGGCCTCTATTCTACACATTTTTATTCTACACATGACATTTTCTACACAAAAGTTTCTCTACAAATTCTCTACAAAAAGTGGTAAGGAATGTTTTCTACACAATCGAAGTAGCAAAGAATAGTATTCTACATAAAACTAATCTACACATTATTATCCTACACATTATTTTCCTACACATTACAGCCTTTAGCAAAATTTACTATCGGAATGGATAATCACGTTGCAGAGCTTCTATCGTTTTTTTGGGTTGGATAAAAAAAACGTTGCATGTAAAGTTTTGCCATAGGCTGTAATGTACACACCCAGAAAAAAGATTTAGTCGTAGGTACTATAATCGTTGATTTGATTATTTTTTAGTTACTTTAAAGAAAATTTTTGCCCCATCCAATTTTGGGCGATATTTACTTCCACTAGATTTATTTATCTGAATTCCCTGTCATCGAAAAACAGGTGTTGAAGAAAAATTATATTCGTTGTTACTAAATACCTATTCACCCTTAATCTCATCCGATCATATCTGCAGATTTGTCAGTACCCCAAAAATCCGCCAGGTGGCTACCTTTCGCACAAGCGAACCTGCCTCTCGACGTCTATATCCTTTCCAAGCTCGTCTATGTTTAATATCCTTATTTTTCAGTATGGATATCTAATACATTGAACATTGCGGCAAAACGCAAGATGGTCGAATCCCCGAAAAGGATTCCCATAAAAAAAGGGTCTTTTATCTTTTCCCTTCTATTGAAGAAAAGACGAAGCTTTACGAAATTGTAGACTTCATATATGTAGCTATACATTCAAAGATTGAAATCTTTAAAAATATATATTTCGTGAATATTAAAGAAAAAATTATTTCATTTAAATACATACTTGTTCAGTTTGAAATAATATTTATTAATATTAAATAAAAATTTATTAGATCGCAATATATTTTCCTAGTAGGTCATTCAAAAAAAAATTTCGTTGACATGAATAGAGTTGTATTAGGCCGGCCTACAACTAAAAAAATTTATTTGGCTTGACTAGAATTTAGTTAAATGTACTAGATCTTTTTTCTGGGTGTCGGAAAATAATATGTTGGATAATAATGTGTAGAATAGGGGCCTTCTGAGCACTATCCGCATATGTAGAATAACCCGGTGTAGAATAATATCCCTTTCCACTTTTCTTGTGTAGAATAATGTGCGTAGAAAGTGTAGAATAATTTAGGGTAGAATAATGCTTCTGGCCCCTTTCTCTTGTGTAGAAACTTTTGTGTAGAAAATGTCATGTGTAGAATGAAAATGTGTAGAATAGAGCCTCCTGAGCACTACCTGCCTGTGTAGAATAATTCGGTATAGAATAATATCCGCTACCACTTCTCTTGTGTAGAATAATGTGTGTAGAAACCGGTGTAGAATAACATTCCTTGCAACTTTTGCGTAGAAAATGACATGTGTAGAATGAAAATGTGTAGAACAGAGGTCTCCTGAGCACTATCTGCCTGCATAGAATAAGCCGGTATAGAATAGTATTCGCTACCACTTCTCCGGTGTAGAATAATTTGTGTAGACAATGTCATGTGTGGAATAAAAATATTTAGAATAGAGGCCTCCCTCAGTGAAGGCCCAGTCAGTTTTTATGTACGAATATAATGGAAAACATAATTGAAAATACAATAGTGATCTCAAAGATTGTTTCTATGGGAATTGATCGATTTATCTCAATGTCAAAGAATCACTATACAATAATAAAATCATTTGACTTCGCCTCGCTACTGTACCCTTTCCATATTCGACTGTACGCCATATTCCTATTGATATTGCCTCGTTCACTCCGCTCCCCTAGAAGATTGGTTTACAGGTCGTTGGTTCTGGATCTGGGGCCAATATCAGTGAAACCGTGATACAGACACACACTCAGACATCTACACACAAAATTGGTATATTCGGAAAAAGCAAGTTCGGAAGACCGGATCCAGGCGAAGCGACAGTATTTCGTATACATTACGGGTGGTTTGAGACACTGTAGGTTCAAGTAGGCTACCTCACTCCAGGATTCAACCAACTGTATTGATATCCAGAGCTCCCCCCTAAGGATCCTTATCCTATAGACAGGAAAGGGGAACCATTGAGATTCCGATTCGCTTCCGGACTACACCCCCGTTGGGCTTTCCTGGTGCTGGGATCCGCATGTATCTACGGGGTTGCTTGTCTGACGGTCTGACTTCAGAAGTAGAGACCCTGAGGGGAAGCCACTCGACTACCCGCTTTTATTTTCAATCTCTTTCCTTCTCTCTGTTTTATCCTCGTGCCAACTTCGCGTCCTCTACAACGTCGCTTTGCTCCACCTTCCACCCCGGGCACTCGATTCCGCCACATTACGTTTTGCACTCTCTTCATCCCCTTGCTTAGCTCCCGCTCCTCTTACTCTTCTTGTCTAGTCAAGCCAACAACCCTTCGACGGTCATTCAATGTGCACGCGGATGGTCGATCGTTTGCGTGTTTTTTTTGCGTCCACAGGAACAACAAAATAGGGGATGATGTCGAGGGCTTCAGTGACTGGAATCGAAAATCACTTCACTGTGGGTGGCTTTTTTTTTGTTCGTCATTCCGTTTATTTTGCGGTTTTGCCTCGATCCATTTGCATTCAATTTTACTCGCTTTGCCACCTCTGCATAATCGGCCACCGAATTCCGCACCTACATTCGATTGAGCTCGCTCGTATTGTAGACCCAATAAATTCACCCGAAAACGAATAATTTTGCGATTGAGCTTTCACGATTTTATTCGATAAATCGCAGCAATTGTACTGTTTGCCTCCTTCTGAAAGGTAATTTTTTTTAACGATTCTTTTCATGATATCAATTCCATTGAATCTGATGTTTTTTAAAAGATCGAGAAATCATGTACCCGTGCGTGAAAATTCTAGGGAAACCCCGACTTAAGTCGGGACCTTGTCGGTCTTGAACGTGGATGCCCTGTCAGGAATTGCACTTATACCGCCAGATTGGGCCCCGACAGGGCAATGCCAAGGTTACCAGGCCTATTTACAATATGGCTGACCTAAGGCAACCCGTTGAGGACCTTGTCGGGCTTAAACGTGGATGCACTGTCATGAATTGCCATAACACTGCCAGGTTGGGCCCCGACATGACAGTGCCAAGGTTTCCAGGCTTACTTACAATATGGCTGACTTAAGGCAACCCGTTGAGGACCTTGTTGGGCTTAAATGTGGATGCCCCGTCATGAATTGCCATAACACCGCCAGGTTGGGTCGTGACAGGGCAATACCAAGGTTGCCAGGCTTACTTACAATATAGCTGACCTAAGGCAACCCGTTGAGAACCTTGTCGGGCTTCGATCAGGCAACCCATATTTAAAGAAGTCAGTATAATTACAACAGAACTAAATCGGGCCCAAATAGGGCGAAAGTATCGGAGCCCTAATTATATCAAACATGGCACTGACGAGGCAACCTTTTAACGGCCTAATCGGGCTTCACGGGGAGTTAGTTCCGAGATTCGCCATAAGATGTCGCATACGGCGTGCGCTCTCTCCCATACGGAATATGCACATAGTATGCTTATATAAGCCGAAGTGGAAGCACGGGTTGTCTTTGACACCACAGAGTCAGGCTTCTCAGGAAGTCATGTCCGCAAGATTTCTACATAGAAATCCTATCCTTTATACTATTTTTTCGTGAAAATTCTCTTGGAGAATTATTATAATATATAATAATAATAATGATAATAATATTATAATTATTAAAATAATTCAATTTTACAATCTACACGCATAGCGATACTACGTATGTACTAGGGCCCTGATAGGGCTTGACCATGGGTTTGTCGTGGATTCGACATGGCAGACGTGAGGTGGTTGTAAAGGTCCTCATTTGGCAACTTTCTAAGGCCCTTGTCGAATAAGCGTGACCATCCATTCAGGGGCCCTATTGGGCTTCCAGTCAAGGGCCCGAAGTAAGTTAGGGAAAACCGATCGGGGTCTAGGCGGGGCCTCAATCAAATTTATGCAAGGGTATCGAAAAAAATGTTCGCATTCGCGTCCATCAAATTATACGAGGAAGGGTGTAAAATATGTAAATCCTTATATGTAAATCCCTTATAAGTATGTCAAGATGTTTTTTTCAGTTGTTTTTTGTTTCAGTACATTCAAGATATTTCTATCAATGATTAAACTCAAAAAAATATTATTTGATAACGAGATTGTAGAAGAATCGGCTTCGATTCGATTATTTGATAATGCCATATTTTTGTTTATTAACAAACGAACATGCATGGTAAGAAATTTTGCAATATGCAGATTGGTTTCTCATGCACGGAAAAAACGACTCAGTTGCATTAACCAATAATCAAGTTGATCCAACCAATTTCTCTTCTAGCGCTCAGATCACTAAGTTTTTGGTTGGACTAACTAACTAAGTCGTTCTTTCCGTGTGTTTCGGCTTGATTTATTGAGATTCTTTTCTCATGTTTTGGCTCGATTTGTTAAGTTCCTTTTACGCAGAAGGCAAAATTTATTGATCATTTTTCTTGATCACAGAGGAGGCTTCCAAAAACAATGAAAAAATAAGGGAAGCGCGAATTACTGCACGGAAAAAAATGGTTGGTTGGGACAGCCAATTTGTTGTTAGTTAGGTATATTTCGGTTACAGTAACCATCTGCTTCGTTACAATAACCACCTAGCATTAATTCCATCTACTGTTCATAGTTAGTTGAGGCAACTCGTCAATACAACTGACTTAGTTAGTCAGTCTAACTAATAATATAGTATTCAAGAGGATAAAAAATGGACAACGAATTTCATAGGCACTGTAGCCAGCTATATGATCATAAATCTGCAGATTTGTCAGTACCCAAAAATCCGCCAGGTGGCCTGCTCTTGCACAAACGAACTTTCCTCTCGACGCTTATAACCTTTTCAAGTTCAACGATTCATTATACAAAAATCAGAGAATTTTATTTACAAATTTGTCGTGATCACTCCGCTGTTATTGATTAAATATTTAATAAATGAATTTGATTGAGTCATCAAAGAGCTCGGATTTATGCGAAAATACTCTAATTTAATCAATTATTTCAACTGCAAATGACCAATCTATGTATTCCGTCAGTCTCGACACTCAGGATTACAAACATTGAATTATTTGTTTTCCCAACGTTTGTCCATATTCATTAATTAATACTCGGAAAGCAAAGGTACAAATCCAGAAGCGTTGTCGATTTTGCCGATTAAATCATTGATAGCAATGTTGATAATGGCTGTGAACTCGCAGTTTTCATTTTTATTTTCATTTATATTTAATTTAATTTTTTATTTCATTTTATTTTTATTTTTATTTCATTTCATTTTTATCCGAGTGACGTCCCTTTGATAATTCAATAAATTTCATTTATCGTAAAAATTCAGCCTCATGAGCCGATTTTAAGGATAAATATTATAGTCGTTCGATTTTCATGCTCGTTTGGAAGAATTAAATTTTTTTTTATCGAAATCGATGCGTTATTTTTCCACTGGTAACTCCGGTAACGCCTAAGCGCAGAGTAATATTGCCTTCATGATACATTGATTGAATTAATCGGCCAATTTGCCAATTACACGGATGAGTTTGTTTGGTTTGGTTTCTTGTAACTCCCACAGTCGAATAGTCCCTCGCATACTAGTCACATGTTTATACATGTATATACCAGACGTGCTATAAACGTGGCGTTCATCGATCACGAGTGGATCAAGCTCAAAAGCCCGATGTACTCTGCACCAGTTTCTCTTTCTCCCGCTCTCTCTCTCTCTCTCTCTCTCTCTCTCTCTCTCTCTCTCTCTCTCTCTCTCTCTCCTTCTCTCTCCCTCTCTCTCTCTCACACACACACACGCACTCTCCCTCCCTCTCTCTCTCACACACACACGCACTCTCCCTCCCTCTTTCTCACACACACGCGTTCTCTCTCTCTACCTCTCTTCCTCTCTCTCTCTCACACACACGAACTCTCTTTCACTCTCTCTCTCTCTCTCTCTCTCACTCTCTCTCTCTCTCTCTCTCTCTCTCTCTCTCTCTCTCTCTCTCTCTCTCTCTCTCTCTCTCTCTCTCCCTCTCTCTCTCTCTCTCTCTCTCTCTCTCTCTCTCTCTCTCTCTCTCTCTCTCTCTCTCTCTCTCTCTCTCTCTCTCTCTCTCTCACTTTCGCATATGAGTGTTCACTGGATCAAAAGCATATACGTAACTGCGTGGCTCGGGGCACAGATTCAACGAGCTCAATTGGTGCACCGCGAGCTTTGAGAGATCCAAAGTACAGTAAAACCTCCCTCGTTTGACGTCCTCGAGGCGGGATTTTGCGCAGCACTAGAGGCACCTGGCGGCGAGATTTCCCAACCAAGATCTCCCACAAATGAAGAGAAAAATGTCGTAAAAATTATGCGCTTGGCTCGATTGAGGTTAGGAAATTGCATCTGCACGGCAAAAAATGGTTGGTTGGGACAACCAACTGATTATTAGTTAGGTATACTTCGGTTACCGTAACCATCTGCTTCGTTGCAATAACCACCTAGCATTAGTTCCATCTACTATTCATACTTAGTTGACGTGACTAGTCAACACAACTAACCCTACAGCACATAACATTGCTGCAACGTTGCAGCAATGTTGTCATATTGCACGTGCAATGAAATATTTCAGATATGTTGTGGCAACATTGCGTACGCAACATTGCACTGAAACTTCTCTGCAATGTTTCGGGAATGTTCCGAAGCAACATTTCTGCAATATTTTGTTGAAACGTTGCTGCAATGCTGCAGCAATGTTGTCATATTGCACGTGCAATGATATATTGCAGATATGTTGCGGTAACATTGCTACGCAACATTGCACTAAAACTTCTCAGCAATGTTTCGGGAATGTTCCTAAGCAACATTTCTGCAATATTTTGTTGAAACGTTACTGCAATGTTGCAGCAATGTTGTCATATTGCATGTGCAATGATATATTGCACAAAATATTGCAGGAATGTTTCCTGCAATGTTTTGTTGAAACGTTGCGAGTAAATTGCAGCGATATTAACGAGATGGAACTTCAAATTTTACAACTACACAAGCGTAAAATATGAAAAAGATCTATTCATTTATTCCTCATAAAACATCAATAACGATTAATTTTACAGGATTTTCTTTTTCTTTTTTCATATTTCTTTTAAAAATTTTGTTGTGCTTTTGACATTAATAAGACATGTGATATTGCAGCGATATAATATAATTAAGACATTGTGATATTCGTATTGAAAAAATATTCAATATCAAAAAAGCTATAAAACCAAAATGTTTTTTGTTTCTGAATGATTGTTATTCGCAAAATATGACTATATAATGTAACGGGATGACCTGGGGCCTGCCACGATCTCGGCGCTTCGCCTGAGATTATTAGTAACGAGAGATATTCCCTGAGAATTGCAAGACTGAAAATTAGAAAACTCGTTATTGAAAAATCTTAATTTCAAAATTTCAGCATAACATATGTAGTCTCTTGGAACGTACTCGCTGTACGTCCCAAAAAACTACATGCGTCTAAATTATTAAACGCGTCTAAATTATAATCCATATAAGACAAGAGCGAACTCGTCCAAATGGTTCTGAAATAATACATTACGATACGAGTGCCATTTTACGCATACGAAGTGTGCGTAAAATGGGCACTTTACGCACGGAGTGCAATAATAGTATATTACGATACTAGTGCGATGAAACTTTTTCTGACGAGTGTGAGTTTGCAGCATGAGCCGAAGGCGAATGTTGCAATCACACGAGTTGAGAAAAAGTTTCTTGCACCAGTATCGTATGAAATTTTATTGTACGAGTGCGCAAAGTGCCAGTTTGAGCACGCGCAGCGTACGCAAAGTGGCACTTTGCGCACGGAGTGCAATAAAGATCAATTGAACCTCAATGTAAAAAAATTAACCTTCGCGCACGGAAAAATATCTAGATATTTTCAAAAATGCAATTTGATCCAAAAGGTTTTCCCTCAAGCTTACGCATTCTTTCCGAGTACAATTCAAATCCCACGAGCATGCTCTATAAAATAATCATCGTACCAGCTTTTATTACGATTTGCAACAAAGCCTTGAATAGCTTTGAGAATTTTTTTAGGAAGAGAGAAAGCGAAAAAAGGGGCAAAGAATCGTGCCATCTTGAGTGTAAAATTCAGCACGGCGCAAGAAACATTTCAGGGAATCTCTAAAGATAAAATTCCGGAGGCTTTCCCAAGCTGGAAGAGAATTTTCCGTTTGAGATGGAGCGTCCGGGATCCTCTGGTTGTTGCGGCGGGGTGAAACGGGATTGAGGGATGAGGTGGAGGAAGCGAGGTGCTCTCAGTTCTGTCTCTACATACGTACATGTATATGGGTCATTCCATGTCAAATCGACCAAGAGTTGGAATCGACCTCTCTCAATTTCGATTAAATTTGGTCAGAAGTTTTCGTTTTCAATAAAACGAAGTTTTATCGAAGGAAAAAAATTAAAAAATTTTGGTTCAAAAGTTATTCAAAATTTAAAATTTCACAATTTTTCAAATCTTTCAAGTTTATTTTTCAAATATCTCGAAAACTATTATAGTTACGAAAAATCGTTCTGAATTTGTTTTGAAGAGTATACTTGGGTTTCGAAAAAAAAATATCCCAAAAAAAAATTTGAAAAATGATGAATTTGGAGAATTTTGAATTTTCAAAAATCGTGAAAATCCAAGTTCCATATTCTATTTTTGGTTCAATTTTTATTATATAATACCTTGTATTGATCTTGAAAGATCCTGAAATTTTCAGGATGGTGTTTTTGATTCAAAAATAAAAAATTTTGAATTTTGGTAAAAAAATTTTTTTTGTTTTTTCTCTAAGTTAAGTAAAGTTGAGCAATCATGTAATTCTGTAATTTTGAGCAGTAAAAATTTTAATTAATGACAATTTAAAAAAAAATATTTTTTTTACCAATTTTAAAAAAAATATATTTTTAAAACAAAAACACACCATCCTGAAAATTTCGGGATCTTTTAAGATCAGTACAAGGTATTATATAACAAAAATTAAGCCAAAAATAAAATATGGAACTTGGATTTTCACGATTTTTGAAAATTCAAAATTCTCTAAATTCATCATTTTTCAAATTTTGTTTCGGAATATTTTTTTTTGTAGCCCCAAGTATACTCTTTAAAATGAATTCAGAACGATTTTTCGTAACTATAATAGTTTTCAAGATATTTAAAAAATAAACTTGAAAGATTTGAAAAATGGTGAAATTTTGAATTTTGCATAACTTTCGAAAAAAAAAATTTAATTTTTTTTCCTTTGGTAGAACTTCGTTTTATTGAAAACGAAAACTTCCGACCAAACTTTATCGAAATTAAAAGGGGTCGATTCCAACTCTTGGTCGATTTGACATGGAGTGACTCATATATATGTATGTATATGTATATACCACGTGCGAAGAAGTATGAGGGTTTTCGAACATGGTTTAGCCCTGGGGGCACCATTTCTAACGGTGGAACACCAGAAACCAACCCCCTCTGACTTGGTTCCCTTCAACCCTGCTTGCGGAGGCGGGTGAGCGTACGCGCTTCATACAGCTATCTATATACACATACACATTGATATATACATGTATAATATACATATATTTATACACCAATGTATCTGCTAAGATATACCAGAACGGGATTCCCGAGCTGACTGTATTCCAATTGCCATCCTGTTTGACATGCAACAATTTTGTCCAATATGTCGCCTCGTCTCCCTCCCATTCACAAGACTGCGTTCTCCAGAAAATGATCTATTTCTAGAATTTCTTGGCTGTGAGCAGACCCTCTGAGTCAAGAAACTATGACAATCTGGAGAATTCCAAATAATGGCTATATTGAATTCATCGGGATAGATGCATTGATCTCCCTCGAGGGAACAAATTAGACTTAAGGGGAGTGTAAAGGTCATCATAACCTCAAAACCTTTTTAACACATTTTTATCTTATATGGCTCGATGGAATAAAAAAAGACCCCCCCCCCCACTATTCTTTTTTTATTCCATCAAGCCATGTACGAGAAAAATGTGTTTAAAGTTTTAGTTCTATCTCTCTTGCACTCACAAGAGCGGAAAGGCGGGGAAGGGGGGTTACCCTACCCTTCAGGGAGTTAAGTCAGCGTCAAAACGCCGCTATTTTTGAACATAAATATAAATGTTCGTTGTATACGTGCAAACCTGACCGATGGTCCTTCATTTGACGAATCAAATGGAGAAATTTTTGACCCTAGTTGGAACCCTTAAGAGGAGGCTAAATACCAACACTAACACCTCGAAATTGCCATCCAAACTTGCTCTTATGCAAATGGATGGAATTGAATAAAATTTTATCAACATCATCAGAACAATGGCAGGAATGGAGCCTCACTAATTTTTTTTCGAAAAACAAAAAAAAAAATTACAGATTCATTTACCACCATGAAACTGTAATTGAAAAACTTAAATTATTAAACTTTCACTGCATTTCGGGTAAAACCAAGAATGAGGCTCCATGAAGAACGCTACGATACAAATATCGAGACGTTTTCGACATTATTTTATCAAAATGACACGCCGTAAGTTTGGATGGCGCATCAAGAGATAAATATCGATAAATTGTAGTTTTATTGGAAAACGAAATGGCGAAATGTAGTTCACAGACGTGCGAGTGAGGGCAGCACCATGGATCCTGACGAGTAACCTATAATATTTAGGGGGCTCGAATGAGTTCGTTGGCATTAGCTGTAACGCATTTTAGCCCCTCAATTGACAATTAATTGTTAATTAATTTATCCCCCTCTTAATTCTCAAAATGTAATTAATTTTCATCCACGGTTGTCGGAGAAAGACTGGACGACGATGATACGTCGATAATGTAGGGATTGAATAAAAATGGTATTTAGCCTCCTCTTAAGGTGCAGCGGTTCTCTCATAGATCAATTTTTGAGTTTCACTACGCTGTGCATGATCCTGACCACACCGCTTGATGGATTTTATCCTACGACGTCTCATTTTCTTCGTGACACTTTTCCGGACTACATAAGTGTAGCATATTTTTTTTAGGTCTTCATTATGGAGTTACAGGCCACTTTTAGAATGTTTGACTCATCTTTTGTTTAACAAATTTCAAAAGTGGCCTGTAGCTCTTTGTTTTTTCTGTAAATTTAAACGCTGTTTGCGATAAAAATGAAAAAAAGGCCAAAAACAATTTTTTTTCGTTTTAATATTGATTATGAAGTGTTAAGGGGCAATTAACATGATCCTTCAATTTTTTTCTAAAATTTAATTACTTGAAACAAAAAAACCGTTCGATAGATCAAATTGAAAGTTTGCAGAGTTTTTACGGGTATATTGAGCTGTAAAAGTCACGCTCAACATTAATCGTTTTCTCAATATTTTTAATCTGGCCGTTGATTTTCTAAAAAACCATAAATCGCCCTTTTTCTCCTGTTTTTTTTTCGGATTCATGGCAAGGATGGAAAAAATGTTTTTTTTTTTCAAAAAACCATCGTCAATTCTTGTAGAGCATTAAATCAAGTTTTCGAAACCTCCATTTTAATTTCTGTGCGATCATTGGTTGCTAAGATATCAATGGTCAAACACAAAAGGATCTTTTTTCATAAAAAGTCCGATATCGGAGCGAAAAATGGTTGCATCGAGGTCTCAAAAAAAGCAAATTCAAGCTAAATAAACGAGCTATCCGGCCCATATAATGGTTGAACGGGAATTTCCAAGTAACTGCAGCCAAAAAAAAGGTAATAAAAATTTGCTAGATTTTTCTTCTCACTATTTTTTAGGATTGCGTGAAACCCGTAGCTTCGATTTTTTTTGCTGAAAGATCTTAAAACTAGAAACTTGAAGCTCCAAAATGCTTTTTTTAGACCTCGATACGACCATTTTTCACTGAGATACAGCATTGTTAAAAACCACTAAAAATTTAGGAAATTTTTTTGATCCCTTAATTTTTTCCAATAGTGTATTTCTATGTCCGAGAATTTGTAAACTGTTAACAAATGTAAAGTTGGATATGGCAAAATAAATATTTTTTAACAGTTAAAAAATTATTTTGACACAAATAAAATTTTGTAACGAGAACACGAATATTTATTAACGATAAACAAATTTTGTAACAGTTAAGGAATATTTAAGTAAAATTGCCATCTAAATATATTTCTTTACTATAAATAAACTGTTTTCTCAGTGTGAGCACAACAATTTCAAGTACTTTAAATCAAAATTTCGAATGAAATGAAATGAAATTTAGTTTTCAAGCGTTTTAAAGTACTTTAAATCAAAATTTCAAATGAAATTAAGACTTTAGATTTCAAGCGTTTTGTTGAATTTTTGTCGTATAGGGAAAAATAGAATATGCGTGATAAAAATATGTTTTGCTTTGGTGTACAGAACATAAATTTATTGGAGTCCACATATCTCTCGTTCCTTTCTCTCTCTCTCTTTCTCTCCGTATCTATCTATTTTTCTATCTCTCTCCACTATCCTTCGCCCACAGTTTTACGCCTTTCGACTTTCTCAAGATTTATTCCCTGCGCTTCGCTCCTTGCTAAATCGCTTTCCGGGCAGAATTTACGGCCGTGCAATAATACAGTAGATAGCGAGCAAGAAAGGGCATCTATAGAGGGCGGGAAGAAACGAGTAATAGAAAAAGACGCTTGCAAGCTCTCGGCTTAAAACAGCGCCACCGCTGGATAAAACTGGCGGGAGGATACCTCGAGAAAAGAGCATCAGCCTGTTTAACTCTTTCTCTCTTCTCTCTTCTCGCTTCCATATCTTTTTTCCTCTTTGTCTTGTCTTCCTCTATCTCTTATGCCCTTTTCCTTCTTCTTGTTTTGCCTTCTTTCATCTTTTCTTTCGTCTATTTTTCCCTTATCTTCGGCCTCTTTGCCTTTATTTCTCTTTCTTTTTTGTCTTCTTTCTCTTTCTTTTTCTTCTCTCTCTCTATTTTTTCGCTCCTCATCTCTTCTTCCTTATTAATTTCTTCCTTCTCTCTTGTACTTTTTTTTCTGTCCTTATCTCTATTCTCTGGTTCTTTTTCTTATTCCTTCTTTCTCTTCCTCACGTTTTCTGAATCTATTTTTCTATCTCTCTACTTTCTTCTCGTTCACCCAGAAAAAAGATCTAGTACATTTAACTAAATCCTAGTCAAGCCAAATAAATTTTTTTAGTTGTAGGCCGGCCTAATACAACTCTATTCATGTCAACGAATTTTTTTTTTTGGAAAGACCTACTAGGAAAATATATTGCGATCTAATAAATTGTTATTTAATATTGATAAATATTATTTCAAACTGAACAAATATATCTTGAAATGAAATAATTTTTTTTTTATATTTACACAATATATGTTTTTAAAAATTTCAATCTTTGAATGTGTAGCTACACATATAAAGTCTACATATTTCGCAAAGCTTCGTCTTTTCTAAGAGGAGGCTAAATACCATTTTCATTCAATCCCTACTTTATCGACGTATGATCGTCGTCCAGTCTTTCTCCGACAACCGTGGATAAAAATTAATTACATTTTGACAATTAAGAGGGGGATAAATTAATTAACGATTAATTGTCAATTGAGAGGCTAAAATGCATTACAGCTAATGCCAACGAACTCATTCGAGCCCCCTAAATATTATAGGTTACTCGTCAGAATCCATGGTGCTGCCCTCACTCGCACGTCTGTGAACTACATTTCGCCATTTCGTTTTTCAATAAAACTACAATTTATCCCTTGATGCGCCATCCAAACTTAGGGCGTGTCATTTTGATAAAATAATGTCGAAAACGCCTCGATATTTGTATCGTGGCATTCTTCATGGAGCCTCACTCTTGGTTTTACCCGAAATGCAGTACAAGTTTAATAATTTTAGTTTTTCAATTACAGTTTCTTGGTGGTAAGTGAATCTGTAATTTTTTTTTGTTTTTCGAATTTTTTTTAGTGAGGCTCCATTCCTGCCATTGTTCCGATGATGTTGTTAAAATTTTATTCAATTCCATCCATTTGTATAGGAGCAAGTTTGGATGGCAATTTCGAGGTGTTAGTGTCGGTATTTAGCCTCCTCTTAAGAGGAGGCTAAAGGCGACATTACATCCTCTCTCTCGCTCTCACACGACCCCTATCATCCTCTCTCTCTTCGCACTCGTTCGAAAAATGTCGGTATTTAGCCTCCTCTGAAGAGGAGGCTAAATACCATTTTTATTCAATCCCTACATTATCGACGTATCATCGTCGTCCAGTCTTTCTTCGACAACCGTGGATAAAAATTAATTACATTTTGACAATTAAGAGGGGGATAAATTAATTAACGATTAATTGTCAATTGAGAGGCTAAAATGCGTTACAGCTAATGCCAACGAACTCATTCGAGTCCCCTAAATATTATAGGTTACTCGTCAGAATCCATGGTGCTGCCCTCACTCGCACGTCCGTGAACTACATTTCGCCATTTCGTTTTTCAATAAAACTACAATTTATCGATATTTATCTCTTGATGCGCCATCCAAACTTACGGCGTGACATTTTGATAAAATAATGTCGAAAACGCCTCGATATTTGTATCGTGGCGTTCTTCATGGAGCCTCACTCTTGGTTTTACCCGAAATGCAGTAAAAGTTTAATAATGTAAGTTTTTCAATTGCAGTTTTTTGGTGGTAAGTCAATCTGTAGTTTTTTTTTGTTTTTCGAAATTTTTTTAGTGAGGCTCCATTCCTGCCATTGTTCCGATGATGTTGTTAAAATTTTATTCAATTCCATCCATTTGTATAGGAGCAAGTTTGGATGGCAATTTCGAGGTGTTAGTGTCGGTATTTAGCCTCCTCTTAACAGAAGGGAAAAGAAAAAAGACCCTTTTTTATGGGAATCCTTTTCGGGGATTCGACCATCTTGCGTTTTGCCGCAATGTTCAATGTATTAAATATCCATACTGAAAAATAAGGATATCAAACATAGACGAGCTCGGAGAGGATATAGGCGTCGAGGGGCAGGTTCGCTTGTGCGAGAGGTAGCCACCTGGCGGATTTTTGGGGTACTGACAAATCTGCAGATATGATCGGATGAGATTACGGGTGAATAGGTATTTAGTAACAACGAATAGAATTTTTCTTCAACGCCTGTTTCTCGATGACAGAGAATTCAAATAAATAAATATAGTGGAAGTAAATATCGCCTAAAATTGGATGGAAAGAAAATTTTCTTTAAAGTAACTAAAAAATAATCAAATAAACGATTATAGTACCTACGACTAGATCTTTTTTCTGGGTGTTCTCTTCCTTCCTTTCATTCATTCTTTCCGCCTCACTATCTAGTTTCTTCCCATCCTCTTTTCTCTTCTCATTCTTCCTTACCTTTTTCTTTCTTCACATCTCTCTATCTGTTCCTCTTTCAAACCAGAATCGACTTTGGTCGACCGACTAACCGTTTGCCCTCTCATACATTCATTCTCGGCACGTTCCTCGGCTTCTTCTCTACTCGACTGGCTAGGAATAAGCTTCTCTCTCGTTTCTTCGGATACATTTATACCGTGTATGAATGTAATACCCCAGCGTAAAAGCGAAGATATACATAAGTCTGCTCGTTGGCGAACTTTTCCTCCAAACGCTACTTCGCTTTTATCCTCCTCTTTCTATTCTTTTATCTTACCGCTCTACGCGCAATAATCCACACCAACGTGAAAAAAAGGTAGCCAAGTCCTTTCAACTTTAAATCCGTGTACCTCTGGGATTTAAGGATGCTTTGCCTCTACCGTCCCAGCCAAAAATGTTATCTGATTGAAGTTTCCGTACTTCGTGATACAATGAAAATCTGAAAAAAAATAGCAGCATTTTCCATGCCATAAACAACAATTATCAATAATAATATTGCCCTGAGGTTATTAATAAATTGTTTAAGCAAATAATTATTCAACAATTTTTCGGTAAGTACTTTTTTTTAAAACAAATCGAATGCACATGAATTCAGAATTTACTCTCTATTTTGAAATATTATAAAAAAACATTCTGAAATACAAAGAAAAAATTGCCAATTTCGTATATGTTTTTGAAAACAAGTTTATCGTCAGCTTTGAAAATTTTCAAAGACACTAGGTCAAAAAAATACATAAGCACAGCTATTCTAAAATTTTCAAAACGAGAATTTCAAAATGGACGGAACATTCTAAAAAAATACATATACGTTTAGAAAAACTAACGCATTCGATTTGTCTAAGAAAAAAAGTACTTACCGGAAAATTGATAAATAATTATTTGTTTAAACAATTTGTTAATAACGTTAATTTATTTAACTTTAATTGTTGTTTATGGCATGCCAAATGTTGGCGAATTTTTTCAGATGTTTATTGCATCACGAAGTACGGAAATTTCACAGTCCGATAAAATTTTTGGATGGGACGGTAGAGGCAAAGCATCCTTGAAGGATAGCTCTAGAAAAAAAAAACAGCTGGCATTCAAAATATATTCAGGTCTCACGAGGTTCCTCGTTTCTCAGTGTCTCCGGAATTATTGAATAATGATTGTAAGCGTAGAAGATAAAAATGAATTTCTTAAAAGAGATATGTTCGTCAGGAAACAGCGGCAAAGTAAAGTCGCGCTTCCGTTTCAATGTTTTTCATTCGAAAATAAATTTTTTTAGCACCTCACGAAAAAGCAATGAAATTCTTTTAAATCTATCATCTCTGGGTCAAGCATTTTTTAGAAACGTAAATTAAAGCTTGAAACATTTTTGTTGGCGCAATTTTCTATTTCTAAGCTAGAAAGGAGCTATTTCCGATTATATCCCCTATGAAGATGGAATACTTCTTCGGCCATGCCCATTTGAATTTGCTAAAAATCGATCGTAGAATGAAAATGTTACGAAATTTTGAATTTTTTGAAAAATAATGAAAACGCTCCAACTTGTGCAATTTTTAAGATATTGCACTGAATCTCTGTACTGAACTAGTATAGCTATCAATGTTATTCGCTATTGAATTTGGCAAAAATCGATCGAAGGATTAAAATTTTATGAAATTTTGAATTTTTTGTAATATTGAGCAAGCGCTCTCACTTGCACATTTTTCAAGCTATTGCACTGAAACTTTGTACAGAACTAGTATAGCTATCAAGGTTGTTCGCTATTGAATTGGCAAAAATCGATCGAAGGATTAAAATTTTATGAAATTTTTAATTTTTCGAACCATTGAGCAAGCGCCCTCATTTGGACATTTTTCAATATATTGCACTGAAACTTTGTACAGAATTAGTATAGCTATCAAGGTTGTTCGCTATTGAATTTGGCAAAAATCTACCGAGGAATTAAAATATCACGAAATTTTGAATTTTTTGAAAAATAGCGAAAACGCTCGAAACTCGTGCAATTTTTAAGATATTGCACTGAAACTTCGTACAGAGCTATCGTATTGTAATGTAGCTATCGAGGTTGTTCGTTATTAAATTTGACGAAAATCAATCGAATGATTAAAATTTTTATCAAATTTTGATTTTTTTGAAAAATAGCGTAACTCCCTAATTTCGGCTATTCGCGATATATTATACTGAAATTTTGTACACATTCCAAATAGTGATCAAGGTTGTGTTCGCTATTGAATTTGGCAAGAATCAAATTTGACAAGAAGCGAATTTGAAAGAATTTGGCAAATTTGCACATTGATTACTCATGTTTTTCGATAGTTAACAGAGCCTCCTTTAGGAGGAAGCCAAATTTTATCACCATACTTTGTGCTATAGGAAGCTATGTGTACCTATGTGGCTAAAGATGAGGAAGCAATTTCTAAATGTCCAATTTGCACGATTTTTCTGCTTTTTTTGATGATGTTTTTTTTAAGGACTCTCAATAATATGTAACCCGTTAAGTAATACTTAACCCATCATTGAACCACAAAATATAAGAAGCTAGGGGCGAATAAAATGAAAGTCCAATCATCGTGAATGAAAATATATGTATATATATATGAGGCAATCCACGCCGTATCGCTCGGCCCTGACCCTGACCATTTTTAATTTTTCCCACTTTTTCTTACAAAATAGTATACTATGCGAGGAGTATTTTGACCAATTTTTAAATTTTTATCGCATGTTTTTCAGAAGTTACAATTTTTCGAAAAATCTGGATTTCAGAAATTTCGGAACCTTTCCAACGCCGATATCTCTTAAATTAATGGATATATCGAAAAATGTTTGGTGATCGATTTTTTTCATATTAGTTCACACTTTCATAAAAAAAAGGGGAAAAAATTTTAAATCATCGTTGTCAACAATTTTTCAGCGTGTAATGTGAAAAATATATTTTTTTTTAATGATTGCCATTTTTTATTTTTTTCAAAAAATTCTCTAAAATAATATCATAAATTATATGAATTTTAACGCTAGTCTCATCGTGGGTCCATTTTTCCTTCTATTTTTTAAAAAATTAATTCAATTTTTTTTTCAAGAAAATTTTGAGTGTTTCGTGTGAATTACTATAATAATTTTTATTATTAATAATACTCGTAAGTAATAATTATTGTACTTATTTACAATTAGTAGCCCGATCTAATACGTTGAAAAATTATTTTTCCATCACTTTCCCATAGAAGAGACGTATGCATTATAGGAGAATATATGAATGAAACACTTGCATATTTTTTTTTCATCTTGAGAGAGTTATAGATATTTACTCTCTCACTCGTTTAAAAAGTTTACACAATCGAGACTGATAAGATTTTGAAAAATCTTTTACTCTTAAGGCATCATCATTATCAGGCACAACACAGTGCAATTTTTGGTGCAATTTATAGTTTTCACCCGTTTATACCGGTCGTTTAGTTTTTGTGCTATACATTTTGATATCTGATCAGTCTCGATTGTGTAAACTTTTCAAATGAGTGAAATAATAAATATCTATAACTCTCTCAAGATAAAAAATATGTAAGTATTTAATTCATATATTCTCCTATAATGCATACATATCTGCTATAGGAAAGTAATGGAAAAATAATTCTTCAACATATTAGATCGGGCTACTGATTGTAAAATGATCACTATAATTATTAATTCCAAATAAGTACAATAATTATTACTTACGAGTATTATTCATAATAAAAATTATTATATTAATTCACACGACTCAGAAATTTCGTGAAAAAAAATGGAATTTATTTTTTTAAAAATAGAAGGAAAAATGGGCCCACGATGGGACTAACGTTAAAATTCATATAATTCATCATATTATTTTAGAGAATTTTTTGAAAAAAAATGAAAAATGGCAATCATCTTTAAAAAAAATAATTTTCACTTTAAACGCTGGAAAATTGTTGACAACGATGATTTGAATTTTTTTTCTTTTTTTTTAATAAATGTGTGAACTAACATGAAAAAAATCGATCTCCAAACATTTTTCGATATATCGATTAATTAAGAGATTCGGCGTTAGAACGGTACCAAAATTTCTGAAATCCAGATTTTTCGAAAAATTGTAACTTCCGAAGTACATGCGATAAAAATTTATAAATTGGTCAAAATACTCCTTGCATAGTATACTATTTTATTTTAAAAAATTTAAAAAAAAATTAAAAATGGTCAGGGTCACGGCCGAGCGAAATGGTGTGGATTACCTCATATATAGTATTATATTAGAGAATATACTTTTTTTAGGGGCTTTGTGCAGCGTTTATTTCGGTTTCGGTCACCACATCGATACGTGACAGAATTGTGAGCACGCAGACGGAGAGGGTTAATGCGGTTTGCAAATCCATGGATTCACCGCTCTCGATGCAACGGTTGTGGGTTCTGAATAAATGAAAGGTAAAGCGAAAGCTTGCACCCTCGGCTT